>CAUYUJ010013459.1:189295-191795 GCA_963575745.1 Prorocentrum cordatum
CCTCCTCCTCCTCCTCCGCATCACCCCTCCCTCCTGCCTCGTCCTCCCGCGTGGTCCCTCTATATCGCCAGCTCAGGCCGTCCTGAGCTTCTTGGCTGGCCGCGGCCGCAGCCGCGGCCACGGCTTCACCACCAGGAAGTCGCCCGCGGACAGGGCGCAAGTGTTATGCATCTGGGGCACCCCCACCTGCACCTTGTTGACGCCTGCCCCGAACGTCACGGTCTCCTTTCGGAGCTCCATTCTGGGCTCTGAGTCGGACTTTGCCACCACCCAGAAGGGGCCGACAAAGGCGTCGGGGCCCCGCGACCCCTCAGCGGGGGGCCCTGCAAACTGCGGGCCCACGAAGAACTCGTAGAGGCCAACCTTCCCCAACGAGATGCTCTCCGCAACGCAGCCCGTGCTGGCCCGCGTGGACGAGGCTGAAATGCGACCACTCCCACCGCGTGGAGCTGCATGGCGCGCAGTCGGTAACATCACTGACCTCGTCGCTACGGCCTGACGTGCCCCGAAATCCTCGCTACCTCGTGCTCAGCGCAGCGCTGCAGCGCGGCGTCGTCGGAGGGGGGCGCGGACGATTGCGGAAGCGCAAGTCTGACGAGCTCACCCACTTTGAACGCTCGCCTGCAGCGCGCGGCAGGTGGGTCCTGCAGGATCTCCAAGTGCAAAATGTTCGCCTGGTACTTCAGCGCTTGGAGCCGCAGCGCCATGTTGCATGCCCCCTTGAACGCGTCCATCGCCCAACCCTCGTGGGCTGGCGGCAAGTGCTCCTTCGTGAACGGCAACTGCTCCTGCACCCTGGACGCCAACTTGTAATTCTCGAGCAATATGTTTACTTCAATCCGCCCGCTCGGCTAACTGCTCCGTGCGCTGCAGCGCATCGACCAACCCATTGCAACTTAAGTACAGGAAATACAATATCGCAGTTACTACCTCCTCCCCCCCCCTCCCTGCTCCCTGCACGGGCGGCGGACGTCAACTTGTAATTCTCGAGCAATATGTTTACTTCAATCCGCCCGCTCGGCTAACTGCTCCGTGCGCTGCAGCGCATCGACCAACCCATTGCAACTTAAGTACAGGAAATACAATATCGCAGTTACTACCTCCTCCCCCCCCCTCCCTGCTCCCTGCACGGGCGGCGGGGCGGCTGCGGCCGCGCAATGGAGATCTCTTCGCCCACCAGGTCGCCGTGCAACTTCTTCTGAGCGGTGATCCCATTCTCCGAGATGGAGAGCACCTCGAAGACGTCATCCACCTCCTTCTTCTGGACGATGTGCTTCCCCACGTCGAACCCTGCACGCCGCATGCGGAAGACGTTGCTCTTCAACTCAGCGGCCGACGACGCTGCCGCGCGCGGCGCGTCTGCATCGGCGCCCGCTGGGAACTCGGGTGCGCCACCGCCTTGCTTGTCGGTCTGCACCGCCTTGCCGAACTCGATCCCCAAGCTCTTCATCTGCAGCTGGGCTGGCTCCCCGAGCCCATGGAGGAAGACCTCTCTGGAGGGTCGCTGCAGCGACATTGAATGGCGAAAAGCAGGGAGGGAGGGAAACAAGGAGCACACGAAAGGTGGCGTGAGAAGATACCTGTGCTATATCTGCTACGCATCCGAAAGTGCGGTCTCCTGGCGCTCGCTTCTTCACCAGGTACATGGCACAGCGGACATCCAACTTTGTGATGTGCAAGAAGCCCTGCCCCGCTCCGATATCCAACCTCTTCACGAGCGACCTTGCGTCGGCCATGAGGTTGTCGGCCGCAGCCGCGTCCGCCTTGCGGGACGCGACGTGGGCGATCTCGTTTGCCTTGATCCGCCCATCGCTTCAGCGATTGCGTTTGGGAATAAAGCAATGCAACGGTGCGTGTGTGTGTGGGGGGAGGGGGGAGGGGTGGGTACGCAGTTCTAACAACGCAGCGCAATGCATAGATGCGCTGCAGCGCATGTCACTACAAGGGGGCGCCGACAAGCTTATGGATGGTCCTGCACATGCTATCCACCACGTGCTCGCCTGAATAGTTGGCCTTCACGAGCGCCGCTACGACATGCGGGTACGACTCCTGGTGCTTCCCCCATTTAATCGAATTCAACTTGCGCCACAATTCAGAGCCGCACATCAAAGTTTGCCCCGAGACGTCCACATTCGCGAAGGTCTTGAGGGCTTCATCTATTTCACGGAGAAGCTCTCCGTTTTGTGACCCGAGCTCAACAAACTTGCACAAGTCAGCGACCCACGCCTTGCAAGGTGGGTTCGCGTGGCCCGCTTGCTCGGCGATGTCGCGCCAATCGGGCTTGCTGGAACCCTCAGCGAGGCCGTGTGCCAAGAGCATCCGCCCACCTGCCTGCAGCAAGCGCCGAGCCGACCAAGTGCTGCAGCACTGTAAGATATAATGCTCCTGCTCCTCGTTCTCACCTCCTCCCCAACGCGTTCCCACTCATCGCCCTCCTCGTGCATCATCCTGGTCCATACTACATACCGCTATATACTATAGTGGGGATAGGCTGCAGCCT
>CAUYUJ010013459.1:196795-259295 GCA_963575745.1 Prorocentrum cordatum
AAGACGCTACTATCGCATCGCGTTCGTCGATCGGGGGGCCCTTGAGGGCCCGCGCCATAAGCCATTCCGGCGTTACGCGTGGTCGGTCTTACGGCCATACCTAGGACAGAAAATCAAGCTGCCATAACATAAGACCCTCCGCCGGCCAACGCACACACAAAAACATACATGAGCACACGACAAACAAAAACATCAAGGTACTTCCTCCCCGAGCCGACCTCGATCTGAAGCCCCGAACCGACCGTGCGCGAATCTGCATAATGATCTTTCGCGGCGGCTTACGCCGGCGGCAAGCGCGGAACGCTGCATTGGCGACGAGGGCGCTCGCGCGCGACCTCACGCGGGCACCTTGCGCGCCAACGTCGGCGAAGTCGACGCCCGTTCTCTGGCGTCGTTCACCTGGAACGAGCGATGCGTCGCCGATGACTCGGCGACAGGCCACCGACAGCGAATCCGAGCGGTGCTGGGCGGGGTGGGCCATCGGGACCCTGCTGGCGATGAGTGGGGATTCGGGGTCGAAGCGTCCACCCTTCAGCCCCCCCCCACCCCTCACGTTGCCCCCGAACGTCGCCCCTGAGTCTCTCCCTCCCCTATCGTTGCCCTTCACGATGCGCCCTCGGCCCCGTGTTTCCTCACTGTCACTACTTATTCCCCCTGCTCCTGTCCTGGGTCTCATCGTGCTGACAGTCATGTTGATCATGTGGTGTGCTTATCAGTTTCGATCACCTTTTCTGATCTTCTACCACGTCCGACTGCGCCTGCCTACTGGCCCGCCAAATCTTTGACCAGGGAGCGATGCGCCGGTGCCGCCAGCCCTCGGGGAGAGGAAGTCGGGTCGGGCGAAAGGGGGGGATAGCAAAGGGGGGGTTTGAGAATCAGCTCATGTAGCTGATTTTCCTGGCGCCTCCCGCCGCCGGAGGCGGCTATGTATCGAGGAATGGGCCCCTCGGTGAAGCCGAAACCAGCTGCATGTAGCAAATTTCGTAACCCCCTTTCCCAATCCCCCGCTTTCGTCCGGCCCGAGGAAGGCGAGGGGGGGCGCTATGGCGCCACGGCGGAAGCGCGGCGCCCGAGTGTTCGCTCGGCCGCCCCAGCCGCGCCGCAGCGCGGCCGGGCCCGACCGCAGTGAGCCTCGACGAACCTGCCATCTGTCCTTCGACGAACTTGCCATCCAGGATTACATTGGTAGGGAGGAGGAGGAGGAGAGGGAGGAGGAGAGGTTGTTACCCCCTTTTGTCATATGGTGGTTTCAGGGATTGAGAGGAAGAAAAAGCAACCGAAATTCCGAGATCATTCAGCTGACATTACATAGTTTGCAGACGTGGCACGGCAGGGGTAGAGTTTGTCTGACGGCCCTATCGTACGAGACCCACAAGTGGCATCAGGATATTTGCCTGCGGCTGCACTGAATGAGCACAGGGTGAGGGTGGAGGTCGAGGGATTGGGCTTGTCAGAAAGGGCAAGCGTGATAGTAGCATGGGAACTCGGGCATCGACCATAGCTAAAGACAGCGTCAGACTTTGGAGGGGATTGATCTCAGGACATATGAAGCACGGGGGCCTGGAGCAATGTGGACGCACAGCGCCAGATAAACTAGCAACGTCGGCGACGAGCAGTGGGAGGCTGGAGTAATGGAGGGTCAAATGGGTAACGGAGGGGAGACGGAGGGATTGGCGAAGCATGGCGGTGAGCAAGAGCACGTTTGGGGTGGCGGGAATGGAGACGGAGAGAGAGGACAGGAGAGACGACGACACGTGAAAGGTCGGACGGACTATGAGGCGGCCACGGGAGGAGAGGCAAGCACCGAAGACAGAACAGTGGAGAGCGAATGAGCAGGATATGGAGAAAGGGAGGGGCACAGAAGAAGAGAAAGGAGGGAGCTTCAAACGACAACATCAACATCGGCAGCTGCAAGCCGCGAGCCTTCGGAGTGAAGACCTTCTCGAAATAAGCAGGGGGGTGGCGGGGCCGCAGACCCGCCGTTCGCGCGCCGTGCTGACCCTCTCTCGCTCACGTTCGTTTCCTCTGACTCTCTCTCTCTGACTCTCTCTCTCTCTCTCTCTCTCTCTCTCTCTCTCTCTCTCTCTCTCTCTCTCTCTCTCTCTCTCTCTCTCTCTCTCTCTCTCTCTCCCTCCCTCCCTATTGTGCCCCTCCAAGCCCATCCCCCCAAACGTCCTCAAGGATCACGCTTCCCTTTCACCCTCTCACCGCCAGGCCCCTCGAACTCATTCAGTCGAACCACCCCCTCGAAGATCTCAGCCAGCAGCCAGCGCAAGGGACGGACAGGATAGGACGAGCAACGTGTGGGGGGTGCGTCTGAAGAAAAGGCCGCCGACTATGAGCAAGACAGGTTTGGATGAGAAGGAGGCGGACGACGCCGACGACGATGGATGGAACTGAAACTGAGGATGGGTGCACGATGCTCGGGGGGTGTGTTGCAAAGCGGCCTGGCCCCACCTGGCCACTGTTGTAACTCTGCCACTGCGCTGCAACGAGTGGCAGCATCACGCACTAAAGCAAGAGTTCGACGTGTTACCCCTTGGCCTCATCCCTTCATCCTCCTATATCCCTCCTGAGCCACCGCGCTCTGCGCGACCGACCCTGTCTGACCTATTTGTTGGTGAGCGCCGACGTGGCCCACTTCTTCTTGCTGCTCCCCGACGGTGCCGTAGAAACGCTCGCAATGCTCGCAACATCCGCCGGAGGCTTGTTGACGGGGGCGCCAGCGAGCAGGCTCTTGAACTCGCCGAGGTGGCGGTTGAGGTTCGGCGGGAGGTTCTCGAGCTGCACGTTCAAGTTCACCTTCACCCACTTCGTCGTCTGGTCGTAGTCGGCCAAGGTAGGCTTCCCATCAGTGGTCGTGACGAGGCGAACGAGTGCGATGGAAGCCGCCAACACCGCGCTCTTCTCCAAGATACCCTTGCGGTGGCGGATCATTGCCTGGAGCTCCTCGATCTCCTGCCTCTTGTCGGGGTTGTGCCAATCAACGCTCTTCACAACTGTGCCGATGATCTTCTCATTCGTGGGGAACTGGGCCACGGCGTTCGCGATCTGCTGCCCGAGCTGCTTCACCTTGGGGTCCGCGCCGCCATTGAGCAAAGCCACGTCCGTGAAGTCCCACTTCTCGATGGCCACGTTGAGGTCGTTGGAGTAGTTGGCGATCCAATCGCCCTGCAAGCTTGAAATGAATGCCATCGCAGTCTTCTGCTGTGCAACGAGCGCATCCCACTCCTTGAGGCCCTGCTGGTAGACACGGTCGAACACTGCGTGCTTCTCGCAAGCAGATACAAACTGAGTCAAAGCCCAGGACATGGAACTCAGCAAGTCGTTGACGTCAATGAGGCTAACGGAACGGCCCGCCTTCTGGCGCTCGTCTGCGCTTAAAACCCTATCGAAGATCACCGCCACCTTCAAAACGTCAACAGCTCCAGGAGGTAGGATGTCTTTCTTGATGGTCAGCAAGTTAGTGAGCGTTTTCATCCCTTGAGCGGGTGCCTTTGTACTCTACGAGCGTATCCCTGAAGCGGTCGCGCATGCTTCGCTTTGCCAGAATGTTCAAAAACAATAAGGCTGAAGGAGACTGTTGGAACGTGTCTGGAAGAGGCCTCGAATGTAGAGCCAAGTTCTTCGCGTTCTCAGCATGTAAAACCTCCGTCCATTTGTTGATCATCTCAGTGGGGTCGGGCAGGATCTCCTTGTCTCTGGCCTCCGCAAGCTTGATCGTGACAGCGAGGTGGTTCGTGAGATGGAAGAGGACGCATGCTTCCTCAGCCGGCGGGCTGAAGTGCTCCAGGATTTTGAAGATGTGGTAGAACACGTTGGCCATGTCCCACAGGTCTGGCACTTCATCCTCGGGGGGCTGTTGCCTATCTGGTAGCTCTGGTGAGTAACCGCTCCCACTGTAGATGCCCTCCACAAGGTCCTTGAACGAGTCGGTGAGGTCGACGACCTCGTTGAACACCTTTAGCGACACCTCGATGAACTTCGCGCCCAGGCCAAACATATCTCGACCCTCCTGCGAATCAATAGTAAGCCCTCCCTGGCAGAAGACGTCGCCGAACTGCTTTGCCTCAGAAACACCATCAGAGCATATCTCCACCAGTACCTCGTACGCCTCCTCGAGCCTGCCACCATCACCCCTCTTGATCATCTCCTTGACCCTCCCCGCGAACCTATTCTGAAACATGTTCTCGCACTGCTTGGCATGCATCTCGCTCAAGTTCGTCATCGTGTCCCAGGCCTGCTTGCCATGCGTAGCATGAGATCCACCGAGAGATTTGAAATTCACCTTCATTCTGGGGGAGAGCTTCGACGCATTCTTGAGTAATGCCATGGCCGCAAGTCGGGTAGAGTGCTGGATAGGCACGGACTCGCCTTGGAGGTCGACGTTCCTCCTGGCGTCAACGACCTGGCCGACGATCGCCACGGCGCCCAAATCCACGGCTGCTTGGGGCGTCAGGCCACACACGAGCTGATCGCCCCAAGCGTCCACGTCAGCGATGTCCTCGATGAGCTTCGGGCAACGTTCTGAAATCGCCTTGGCGATGGCACCAATCGACGATTCGTCCGACAGCTTGAACACAACGTTCCCTAAGGCCAAGACAATGGACACCTGAAGCTTCCCAGCCATCTCCCTCGCCCTGCTGGCCTCGCAAGACAAGCCCAACATGGGCACGTTCAAGTGATTCTCCCCCAGCGCCGCCTCGTCGAACTGGAGCACATTCAAGATGCTGCTGATGTAATCCTCGTGGGTCCCGACCTTCTCCACCAGCGCATGCAAGTTCATCGAGAGAATCGTAGACATCAGGTCGTCGGGCGCAGACTTCAGCATGTCGAATAGTTTCGCCTCGATGGGCGAGGCGACAAACGAGGCAAACTCCCGTGGCTTACCGCCCACCTTGTCAAGTAGCTCCTGTCTGCACTCCCACTTGTCAGCCTCTGTGAAGATCCTGGCGGAGAGGTCAGTCGCCGAGTCGTTCCCAGCCAAACCCCCAGCTGCTTTACCAGCACGCTGCAACTTAGATAAGAAAGATTGGAAATCCTTCTCGCGGTTGCGGTTCTCCCAGTGGTTCTCCCAAGAATATTTCTCTTCCACTTGTCGTAGCGCGAGCTCGCCTTTGTCGATCGTGGCCATGGCCCCCGTCCGCCTCGGCTTCTTAGATGCATCCGTTGGAGCGTCCACGCCACCAGGTACATCGGCAGGCCTCTTCGCAGCCGCAGGCGTGGTAGGTGGCAGCGAGGCTGGCTTGGCAAGGTCTGCCCCTGATCGACATGATGACCTGGCCGTCGAAACAACATCATCACATTCGTCTTCTTCAACTGTCGCCGTGAGGCGAGAAGCAAACCTGGCGCTCGAAGGCGCGGGGGCTCCAGCCTTGGCAGCTTCCTCGTCGGCCTTGCCAGTGGTGCGCCTGCGGCCGAGGCCCATCTTCGTCGCGACGATGCCGTGTCTCTCATCAGCGCCCTCCTTCGACTCATGCTTCTCCGTCTTCGACTTCTGGCCGGCCCTCTCCCTGCCGCGCATGAATCGGTAGGCCCCGAACTCGGCGCCTGACACGTCGGACACCTCGATACCAAGCACGCCGTCGTCGTCCTCGATCACCGTCTTACCCTTAGACTCGATCTGCTGAATCAGGTCGTCCTCATCCGAGTACTTCAGATTCCAGATCCTATGGGGAGCCCTCCTCCCCCTCCTCCTCCTCCTCCTCCTCTTCCTGTTCCCCACCCTCCTTCCCTTGCTCCCTACCTCCTGCTCCTCCTCCTCATCGTCCACCTTCTCCTCCTCCTCCTCCTCCTTTCCCTCCTCCTCGTCCCCCATCGCGTCCTGGCAGTGTAGTCTATCGGCTGGAAGACGCCAGAGTCGTAGTCCTGGTCGAACTGCTTGTCATTCTTCTGTGTCGTGCGCTCCACGTTCATGGCGTGGTTTCTCTCGTAGTGGCCTTCACCAGACACCACAGACCTACGACAGGGAGCAAACTTCTCAGCCAGATCCTTGTCCTGCTTACGTACCTCTCTCGCCTCGGCTAAAGTGACCTTCGTACCGTGGACCCTCCCGCGGGTCTTATAGCAATCGTAGCACTCGTCCCTCGCCAAAGAGGTCCCCTTTTTTGTATTGTTCCGTTTGTGCCACTCGAGGAATTTTCCATCGCCGTCGCGATCGGCATCATGCGTCCACTGCTCACAGTCCACGCAGAACCTATTGTCGAACTCGAGCAGGGGATTCGTGTTCTCCCCCTTCTTGGCCTTGGACTTCTTAGGAGGCATGATGCCGTCAAGAGTCTCTGCAGGCCGGAGTCAACAACAACTTCGGTTGGAGGTTGACCCCCGAATCCGTTGGGCCACAACGGCAACGGAGGGGAGGACGGTGGAGTGATGGGTGCAGTTGGCGTGAAAATGGAAGATGCGTTGTTGTTGCGTGACGTGCTACTCTGCTGATGCTTGGACGTCGCGCTCTTGCTGTGCGATGCCTGGCACTCATGCTGCTTCCGACGTGCACGGAAAAAACGATCCGAATGACGACGACGACGAAGACGGCGATATTCCTCCTCCTCCTCCTCTCCCTTCCTTCCTCCTCCTTCTCCTCCCCTTTCTCGGCTTAGCCCCCCCCCCCCCCCCCCCCCCCCCCCGACAACACCCGCAACAAAATGGCATTTGTTGCGGGTCCCCCTCCTTCCCTTCGTCTTCAGCCGTTTCCTATTCCTCGTTCTCCTCCGTGTCCTCTCCTCCTCCTCCTCTTCTTCATCCTCCTCCTGCTCCTCCTCGTCCTCGTCTCTCTCTTCCTCCTCCTCTTCCTCCTCCTCCTCTTTCGTTTATGTGCCGTGTGTTGGTGTTCCGACTGATCAATATTGCGTGTTGTTGTCGGTTGTTGTTGTGTTTTGTTGTAGTATCATGCTTGATGGCTCCTCTGATCCAAATCGTGATTGCGGCTTCTGCTGATGTGCTCCTGCGCGCTGCTGCGCACTGCTGCGCTGGCACGGCCTGGGGGCAAGTATGCGACGAGGAGGGGTGGACCATGAGAGAGATACCCTCTTCGGACCTGCCGACCGTTCACCTCGACCCTGACCGAGTGGCTGGACTTTCTCGCTCACGCGCGCCGCAGCCCTTGCTCTGACTCAGTCCTGAGGCCCTTAGGTCCAGTCCGGCCTCCGCAGACCAGGCCGCGTAGGGCATGCCCAACACGCGGGCACATCAACTCGCCTGCCCCCCCCCCCCCCCCCCCCATGCCGAAACCGAGTCCCAGAGAGGCCCCAGGAAAGTTAAGAACACATTCCCAGAATCTAAGAACACATTTAAGAACACAGTATGTTCTTAAATTTCGGCCCTGAAGTGCGCGAGGGGTGCCAAAAAAAAACAGCCCCAGGGAATTTAAGAACACATTATGGTCTTAAAAGTGTTCTTAAATGTGTTCTTAGATTTCGAATGCGTTCTTAGATTCTGGCGGCAGAGGCGCGGCCCTCCCAGAGTTCCCCCCGAAAGTAGCATGCCCCTCAGCTTGGGAATCCCGAAACGCCCCCGGATGGGCATTGATGTTTTCATCTTCGGGAGGGGGCCAGGTCTCTCAAAAGATCAAGTCAGAAACGAACATCAGCCGATCTCTTCGGCAACCCTAACAAGAACAGGCCGCGCCTCAGGTGTCGACTCTATCAGCTCAGCAAGCACAGCCCGATCGTGTTCTCTATTTTCTTTAGGTGCTTTCACGAGGCACTGGGAGTGAATGCAACGTTCTGCATTGATCTTGGTACCTGGTAACAAGCGGTACCTGAATCGCCAGACGCCTTTGGGGATCTTCTCGTCGCGCCATGGACACACGGAACGATTCGACAATGAGATGTGGCATTCGACTAGCCCGACGATGTCTCGATGATGCGGTGGAGGCTCTGGCGCCTTCACCTCCTCTGGCCCCTTGGGCTCCGCTGGCTCCTAGAAGCGACGGAGACTGGGGTTGGGGGGGAGGGCGACGGGCATGGGAATGAAGAGCGTTAGAGAAGGATAAGGGAGCGTGAGGGTAGACAATAACAAGAGAAATGAATGGAAGGGCAGCGAAAACGGATAGAATACCGAGGGTCCTCGTCATTGTCCACTTGGTCTTGGTCTAAATCTTCAATTCCTGGAGATTCCTCCGAAGCCGCCTCGCCCTCTGACTCCTCCTCGCCCCTCTGTTTTAAGACCGCCTCCTCATCATCGGATACATCGCTGCCGGTGTTGTCGTCGTCTCGTGCTTTCTCTGGGGCTGGACGTTCTTTCGTCGGCTTCAGGGGGATCCCAAAAAACGGAACTTTGAATGAAGGTTTGGGCATGCTTTTCTTGATTGGCTTCACAACGCTGATAAGGGGCACCGCTTGTTCGAAATTCGGCGTGACGTTCACAACGTATTCGCTCACGTCGCTCCTTCCAGAATGATTGTAGAATTGAACGTCCACGGACCCGATCTCATGAGGCGAAACCCCTCTCACGGCAGCAGCATCAATCAAATATTTACGAATGGCCCCAAACGCCAGGATAGGACGCATCGGCTTGGCGATGCCGACCATGTCAGACCCATCGTACTCGTCTGTAAAGCATGCTGGAACGAGAGTGATCGACTCCCCCCTGTTGAACATCTTTGCCAAAAAAAAAAAAGAATCTCTCTGACATGCCTTCGATTGAAAGGCGGATGACGATGGGGTACTTAATTAATTCTTTCTTGCCAACCTGCCTCACTAGAAGCCTGCTCCTGTTTGCAGACATCAGATTGCACACGTTCTTACAGAAGTTGATGCCTGGCTGCAGGAGGGGGTCTGCCCGACAAACCCCACCAAAACGAACGCAGCAGCACGTGAAGCAGGTCCTGGTCTCAGCTGGGTTGGGGGTTGGCGCCTCGTCCGTGGCGACGGCGGCGTTGGCCCGCCTCTCCATCTCGTCCCGGCCCCCCTCCAGTACCATGGCTTCCCTCAAGCCCGTGTCGAAGCAGTGGAGCTTCGAGCCACCTCCACTCCCTCTCTTGGGCGGGGGCTCATGTGGGCCCCTCCTGCCCCTTCCTCCCCCCCCCCTTCCCTCTCGTTATCCCCCTTCATCCTTCCCTCGCATCTTCCTCATCTTCCGCTCCTCTTCTCTTCTCCCTCGCCTCCTTCCGACTCCCTCCCTCTCCTCCCGCTCCTCCACTCCGTCGTCGTCATCCACCTTCTCATCTCCTCCTCCTCCAGCTCATCTTCAACTCCCCCGTCATCCTTCTCCTCATCCTTCTCTTCGGCCTCCTTGTTCTCCTCCTCATCCTCCTCCTTCTCTCCTCATTGCCCCTAGCAGGAGGCCAGCTCAAAGCATGGGCAGTAGTAAGAAGCAGCAGCACCGATGACGGAGGCGCAGGCGAGGATGAGGAATCAAAGGGCAGAGGGCGAGAAAGCTGAAGAAGAAACGGATGCAACAAAGAGCATCTCCAACAATCCAAAAACGAGTGAGCTGAACTTCTGGCAAGTGCGCGCACTCTGATTGCTATAGCAATATACCCACTCATGACGGCATGACCCCCCAAAAAACCAAAATATTGCCGGCTAGGGCGCGTCTTTCAATAGGCGATTGGTTTGATCCATGCTAGTTTTTCCGCCTTGCAAACATACCCCACGTCAAAGCCACGCATCATTCGCAACATTGCTGCGCAAACACATCACGGCTACAACGTCGCAATCCCTCCAAATGCCCCCTCCCACCGTCCCAAGAATAATGATTCACAATCTCTGAGAACTTCTGCCTCGCCCTTCGCATGCGATCAGTATGCCTCCTCTGCCTCCCTGCAGCAAGTGGCACGCCTCCCTGGGCAGCAGCGTCAATGACAAGAGCCCTCTCCTCGTAACCTCGACGATCCTCGAGAGATAGCGCTCTCCAATCTGCCAGCACCCTCTGACGGCGCTCGCGGAAAGGCAATGCTGATGAATGTGTCCCGAATTTGTCTTTCACGAACAAGTCATAGGCTCGGGTCTTCCTGGGGCGTGACCTCGCAGCTGAGCCAGGATCTATGCTGGCCATCTGGTTGGCTTTGCGCTTCGAAGCCTTCCTGAAAGCAAACGTCGACAATGACCTGAAGAACTCTGCCCGTGCAGCAGCGCCCCCAATCACATCGGACAGCACTTGTTTCTGCAAGGCCAAATGTGATATCCTGACAGATCTGCAAAATGCATGTTTAGACAACTGCCGTTTTGAAAATGCCCTGCCCCGCTTCCCTTTTGCTGGTCTGAACTGCTGGCCAATCACATGCTCCCATTCGACTTTCGTCGCGCCCACTGGCAATGCGCTGAGGATGTCTTTCAAATCAGAACGAGCTTGCTTCGCAACTGGCAGGGGGCCCTCCAACTTTGCCAACCATATCTTGGTAAAGTATGGGTCCAAGCACTCTTCGCAATCTGTTGCAGCGTGCATCTCTCTCAAACTCTGCGTTGTCCGCCTAACGATGTCCGCATTGAACTCCCACGACTTACACGCATTGAATATCAAATATTTGGGGTCACACGTCGGCACCACAAGTCTGTAATACGCATCAGCAGCAGCACATATCATCGCATCGCACACCTGTTGGCGCATATTGGCCTCCCCCAGCGTGTTCTCGCCAATCCAACCAGCACTATCAAGATCGCGCAACATGTTACCCATTGAGTCAATTACCTTCCATGCCCTCGTGCCGTCAAGTATCTCCAGGTTCAACTGCGCGGTCCTCTTTCGGATCACCTCCAACTCAAGAACGCGATCGATGGGCGCACCAGCTGCACCTTGTGGAAGTGTTTTGGCCATGTCGATGTGCTTGTTCAGTGTCTTCTCAGCCGTGAAGCAGTGGTTCAAAAATATATGAAGTGGCCTCGACAATATCTCTGCAATCTCAAACTGGTATCGACAATCAGGCAAGTCGAAAAAAATGATTATCTTGTCAACCTTGACGCCTGCCTTGCCGCCGCCGTCACGATCGGCACCATCACCATCTTCGTCGCGCTCACCCTGACTACTACAGGCTCGTTTGAAAGATCGAGGTCCCAGCCCATGTTGAACCAGTCCTCGAATAGCCCAGGCAGACGCCTCATCGAAACCTTTCCATCTGTATTTCAATGGCTCCGTGATCCTGGTGCCGAGGCCGATTTTGATGCGCTCCGTGACAATCTGCAACGATACGTTCGCATCGCCATTGCAACCCAAGGGGCATCCGTCCAGAACGCAGTAGTGGTAAATGTGTGCATCGGCCCAATTCCCATTGTCAGCTTCCACAATTGCTTGGATGGCCGACTCGTCGATGTCGCGAGCGGGCATGGTAGTTCGAAGCTGCGAGCGGGCAGCATCCTGCCACTCTTGCATCTGCGGGGTGAGCTCAAAGACTTGCCTGTATCTGAACGTCTTCTTGATTTCAGCTCCCAGGGATTGCAAATATCGATCCATACATCGTCCACCCATCAACTTGTGAGCCAGCGTGCACAAAACTGAAGGGACGTCGTACTTCAACGATTCGAAGATGGGCTTCTGACAGAGAACTGCCGAATGGCACATGCATGTTAAGTGCAGTTGGCTGTTCTTATCCTGGCCAGGCGGAATATTGTTGTTATGATCATTAAGTGCAGCCTCCTCCATCCCAGTGGTATTTTTATTCACAATGTGCCCATCCTTGATAAGAACACTGACCTTCCGCACTCTGTCAAACGTTCTCTTGATGTCGCCGTCGGGATCCAACCTTGAACCAACATGCGTTGCTGAAGCCGCCGTCCATCGTCGCCAATGACTCCTGACCGTCATCGAATTCGCTTTGGGCAATGGCTGCAGCGGCGAGAAAACCTCGGCGGCGAAGAGGGAACTCTCAGGAGCAGGCTGACCTACATTATTCAAACAAGACGCTGCACTTTGACGGACAAATATGCATTCGCACGAATTCAAAACTGGTTCATGCTTGTTCTTACCCCTCTGCTGTAGTTTTTTTCTGCATGCGTCTGTTCACATGCCGTTGTGACTGCACATTGTCTCTCATCCACATCGAGGCGTCGTCGAAAATAGAAGTACATATCGCCAGAGCAGTGTCAATACCGTGATCGAGAAATGAGGCCAATCCTTTGCTCTGCTGACACACTGCTGAAGCAAGGCCTCTGTCAAGATTGCGTCGGGCAGCCTTGTCGTCCTTCTCCTGCTTATCCATTGGACGTGGGCCTCCATCGATCCAGTACTCTCGACCAAGACGCCCGCCAGGACCAAACATCGAAGACGAAACTTCTTGCGGCCTCGAAACCAGTGCCCTCTGAATCATCGAAGCTTGCGTTTTCAATTTATGTTGCAGCACGCCTCGTGAAATTCGCATGCGGGTCTCGGCGCTAAGAACTGCGCCTCGACGATGCCCGCGGCGACCACGGCGTCCTCCCGAGGCTCTCAGTGATTCACGCCCAAAGAGCCCACGACAATTTCAGGAATGCCCGAGATTGCCCTTGTATGTTTCACACCATGTGTTGTTGCCCCCCCTTCCAAGATATGTCCCCACAGAGTCCCCCCCCAAAAGGCCCATGAGGGAACGCGTGGCCCGCGGGGCGCAGTCGAGGGCAGGGGGTGAGCCTTCCAGGGTTCCCTCTATGCCCTTGCAAGGCCCTCTTAGGCAATGCTTGTAGAGAAGCCCCAAAAATATTGGAGGCCGCGTTGGGGCCTTAGCAAAATCTCAAAGAATCTTGTGAGCCAGCGCTCAAGCCCTGAAGGGTCCAAAGGGGCTCTTCCAGGAATTGCTAACGACACACCCTGTAAAACAATCAGAGGTTTGAACTGGAGTTAGCCGCTTTACTTCCGCAGGCTGCCGCCCTGCCCGAATGGAGAGGCGGAAAAGGCAAGGGGGAGGGAGTAAGAGAGAAGTCCTCCTGGTCCAGGTGGGGCTGCTGGTGGTGGGGTTGGTGGTGGGGCTGCTGGTGGGGCTGCTGGTGGGGCTGCTGGTGGTGGCGGCGCTGCAGGCAGGTCTGCCTGCGGCGATGGGTCGAAGAACCCTCTGTACATGGGCCACAAACGTGGCTTCAGCCAAAATGGCTATGGGCAACGCTTTCGTGCTCTTGCCTGCTCGCGCTTGTTCTTCTCACGCCGTGCCCTCCATTCGTCTCTGCTCCCTCAGCCCGTTCCGTGACCTCCTCCTCCTCCTCCTCCCTCCCTTTCGCGGCTCACCCCCCCCTTACCTGCCTCGCTCTCTCACCATCCTTTCCGTCAGGGGGGGCAGCATCTGGGAGAAACCACATCCAAGGCCTTCTAGAATCAACGGTGCTGCCTTGCGGCATCGAAAATTAACACAGCTGCATGCAGATATTGTTTTGCAAAACCATATGCCCATCTGAAGTAGTTAATTTGGGATCACCAACATGCTCCCGAAAATTCCACTGCCCAAGCCCCAGTAAACCGTTATATGGCACCTGGGGGATACAAAGGAGAGGGAGGAAGAGGGGGGGAGGAGAGGGAGGAGAGGGAAGAGGAGGAGGAGGAGGATGAGGAGAAGGAGAAGAACGAGGAGGTGGAGGAGCCCCTTTTTTAATCGACGAAGTTGCCATCCGTGACGCCGCTCTGACACAGGAACTGGACAGGATCAAGTCGAACGCTTATCGTAGCAAAGACCGCGGCAAGACGGACAGAGTGGCTCGAGTGGATGGACGAACGCGCAGAAAATTTGGGCATTGCGTTCGTAACAGCAGCGCAGAAGAGACGGAAGCTCTCAGATATTGGTTCCGGACCGCGTGGTGCCAACAGTGCTGCTTGCCCTCCACCTCGTCCTCTTCCTTATCCTAGCCACCTCGTCCTCATATATATTCCTACGCCCTCCTCCTCAGTCGTCCTCTGCCTCCTCATCCTCCTTCTCTTCCTCCTGCTCCTCTCGTCGTCGTCGTCGTCGTCGTCGTCGTCGTCCTCCTCTTTCTCTCCATCCCTTCCCCCTCGCCGGCCCTCGAGCTCCCCCGTGCCCGGCCGCCAGGACAGGGTGCTCGAGTCCAGCGGGCGTTTGGAGCCCTTCCCCGTGCCGGAGAGCGATGCGTCGCCTTGGCAGGACAAGGTTCGGTCGCAGCCTCCAGGTTTCTACGGCGTGGCCATGCTGCAGACGAGGGAGGAAAAGGATGCGGGACGTCGGCCGAGGACGTGGACTTTCTTCCGCGCCGCCACAGGCAGTGCGCCCTCGCCTTTTACCCCCGCGCCTCCTTTGACGCCCTGGCGCTGCTACACCCTGACAAACCTAACGCCTTAACACTCCCCCGCTGTCCTCCTCAGGCAGGGCGAGATGGGTGGTCGGCCTCGGCGGCGAGCGTCGCCGCCGCCATCTGCCCGCAACTTGCCGTTTTGAACGCCCCCTCACTTCCAGCTCGCGGGTTGGATTGCCAGTAGATTCGGAGCACCGGGCTTTGCGCCGACACTTCCGCGACCCAAAGTTGGGATGGGCATTCTCCAAGGGTACCCGTGCATCCTTATCGTACACCGTCATGTTTTCGGTCGCGGACCCTTCGAAACGTGCCAACGCGGCCTTGCAGTGCACTTGCATCCTGATGGGGGTGGGGTGAGAGTGGAGGGACGGTGATGTCTAGCGCGAATGAGCGGCACCCCTGGTTGCGTCCATGCCCGGCGAGTCGGCTCTGGAAATTCACGCTTTGAGCATGCAGGTAATGTCGACCACTCCCCAGGCAGTTTTCCTGCAAACCGAATCGGGGAGGCCCGCCCCCGTGCCCGTGCGCCAGCCTCGGGAGCGCGAGGCCAGAGAGTCCGATGGAGAGGAACGTGTTTCCGACGGCCTTCGCCGCGCCCGAGGTGCTCGCAATCGCGCGGATCTCGGGGAGAGCCCCTCAGAGTCGGACGTTCCTTCCGTGGCGTCCGCGGTGGACACTGAGCCCAGCGGCGCCGGGGAGGGGCCCGACGGCGCCGAGGGCGCCCCCGACCCCCTCTGACGGAAGAGACCAGGCTCCTGGCGAGGAGGCCGCCCCAGAGGGCGACGATGCCCTTGCGCGTGCACCGCGCGGGAAACACGCTGTCTGGCACACGCAGTACTTCGCGCTCAGGGACGACAAGACGTGGCCCGACAGCAAGATAACCTTGTACGGTGCCGCGCCCAGCCTTGTGATCGCGAGCCTACGTAAGAGAGATTAGCTCGGACAGCTGAGCCTACCTAGCGTGTCCAGGGCAACTGCCCTCCTCGCCGCGAGCGTTCCGGGGGCCGCCCTTGGCTGTCCCGCTGGGGGGGGGGGAGGGCAGGATTTGTCCCCCGAGTTTCGGCCGCATTCGCAGGACAGCCTGAGCGAAATCCCCGGAGTTTGGGCCACGTTCCGGCCCTTCTGCCTATGCCCCAGGCCCGCGCGCTGCTCAATTCGCTTCGAGCTAATGCGAGCTAATAGGAGCTGATAAGAGCGAATATAAGCTGATAGAAGCTAATTTAGCAAATTCGCTATCATAAGCTCTTATGTTTCTACTAGCTCGAATTTTCTCGAAGCTCATTTAGCTAATTGGCGAATTGGCTCGAAGCTGATTTACCGAATTACCGAATAAGCTTGAAACCACTTCAGGGCAAGAGGGCCCCAAGTCGGCTCCAAGTCGGCCCCAAGAGGGGCCCAGGAGGGCGCGGGGAAGGGCCCCCGAGAGCCCCGAGACGGCTCCAAGAGGCCAGTGTTCTCTGTTCGGATCACTTCAGGCATGCAAGTTTTCTTCCGACTGCGGACCGAAGGATTTGTCTCGCCTCGGGGGGGAACCTGGAGGGCCCACGCGGGCCCTCCAGCAGCCTGACGGGCTTGCCCCCGCCAGGCTCCTGGAGGGCCCGCGTGTTCCCTCCAAGAAGCCCGTCTTGCGCGGCGGGTCAATTTCCGCGGCCATTTCGGCGCCAGGACCTTTGCCGCGGAGTCGCTGGGCCCCCGCCCTCCTCGTGCGGAGCCCCAGATGGGAGGCCCGAGCGGCTCCGGCGACCAAGCACCGTCTGTGGAGATGCTGCCAAATCGCCGGCAAAGCTCAATACGGAGTCGCTCGCGCGGTTCGGAGAGGCGCCCACGCAGGACGATGCCGATTCCCCCCTCTGCCCGCGCACCCTCGCCCCCGAAGCGGGCGGGGGAAACTGGGGGACAGGGGGAGGAGGAGGAACTGAACGATGATGGCCATGATGAAGAGCGGGATGGGGGGGGGGCGAGTGTGTGTGGGGGGGAAGTTGAGATTATTATGTCTAGGACCTATTGGGCACGTTGTCTCACCAAGCCCGAACATATAGTAATGACATGTGTTCCTTGGGCTAGAGTCAGATCGTACTGCGAATACTGGCTCAAGGCACAATCAGTAAAAGGTATTCATCCGCTTATGGAACTTAACTTTTCCCTCCCGGGATTTTCATCCGAGTCTGGACTTTGGTAGCGGAGCCAGTCGGCTCTCTGCCTTCTGGCTTCCTCCTCGCCACAGGACTTTCGTGTACGGCATCACCGGCACCTACGAGAGTTACATCCCTTGGCGTTTAGATATTGGAATTGGTTTTCGCGTAGAGTATATCAAGATATACATTACCAGACACAGAAGTTGGATCACACACAGACAATCGATGTTCCTGAAGTTCTGTGTCAAGAATGTTGGCTTCATCTCAGACGACACCCCTCTCTTTCAAGCAGTATTGTAAGGACATACCTCCCGACTGGCGTCTCGTGCATATCCCATTCGTGAATATAGAGAAGCACTGGAAAAATGGAGTCGTCTCACGCGCTTGGAACAGGATCAGTTCGGAGCGGCAGTGATGAGTAGAGCTGAAGGCCCCGAACTCAGAGCAGCTCAAGATTTGAGAGTAAATCGACAGGGTCAAGCAAGACAGATTGTTGTTCACCGTGGCATTGATGCAGTCGGCCTCCCTCGAGTACCAGCAGCCATTGATCAGAACACTGGAGTGAACATTGTTCCAACGCCAGCAAATGGTATCAAGATTTTGGCGGATCGGCTTTTTGAGGTGTATGGTTTGGACGACCGAGATCTGGCCAAGACGTCGTTGGATCGATTCTTCAACCTGCGACGAGGACCCAATCAAGATTCCGTCCCATACTTGTTCGACTGGGATCACCTGTACGAAGAAGCAGAACGATATGGTGGACTACAGATGGGCGAATCAGCGAAAGCATGGCTTTCCTGGTCAAAGACGACGCTTGCCGACAAATTCTTGCAGATCTAAGGTTGAAGGACAATGGAGATCTCCACAGATGGCGCGAGACGGTGCAGTTGCAGTTGGAAGTTAGCAAGAACGAGTTGGCAGCGGCAGAGCAGCGTTCAGGATGTAGGAACTACTATGAAGACCCAGACCCATGGTCAGAGGATTACGACTACAGCTACCACGGCTGTTACGAAGACGATCAGGAATACGATGATGTGTGGTATGACGAAGAAGATTGGCAAGGTGATGATGATTGGCATGGTGACGGTGGAAATCAATGCGACTATGGAGGATCGGCACCGATGGCATCTTCAGGAGGATCGGCAGCATCACCATTACCGACACCATCGGCACCAGAAGAGGACTACTGGCAGCACGCACGAGGCAAAGGATCAGACAGCAAAGGAAAAGGCATAGACGACAACGGCGGCAAGAACGGCAAGAACAGCCAAAGCGGCAAGAGGCGGCAAGGATACCAATGCACTATATGCGGATCGAGATGGCACAACTCGAACACATGCCCGCTCAAGGACGGTCAGAATGGCGACAACACTTACCAGGCGGACGAGCAGCGTGACGAGGAGTATTACGGCCAAGGACGAGGTTATCGCACAAGTTTCAGATCGAAAGGCAAAGACGCGGCAACGAAAAAGGATATGATCGAGACCGGTCGCGAGGACATCAGAACTTTCAGCGACGTGATGTACCTCGTTTTGGTAGAAGCGATTTTCGGCAAAAATCTTCGGAGGGCAGAGGACGTGCAAGAAAGGTTTCAGATCGAAAGGAAAAGGCCACGATCGACGACGACAAGGATTTTACCAAGAAACAAATCGCAGAGACGAGGCATATGGAAGTTATACGACTCTACCGGCTATTCATGAACATGATGAATCAGATGAACGAGCACCACCAGCAGACGAGGCAGTTGTACCTGATGATCGGAAGCAGGACGTTCTCGTCAGGACCCCTCTCTCTGCAGGAGCTTGTCAGTTCGTGCCCCCTTCGACACCACCGAGGGAAGGATCGGCGTGCGATGACATCTTTGGCAGCAAGGAGGCAGCTACAGTTGAACAGGGACTACCACGGCACCCACCCGGACTGGGCCCGATCTCTAATATGACTGTTGCTGCTAGCTCGAGCCTTTCGGCGTCATCGAGCTCAGCTTCATCTACAGCGGCTACTCAATCCACTCAGATATGAACCTGCTACAAGTGCTTCGCTGTGGCAATTGGGATTTGCATCATATGCACTCGCTCGCGTTGCATATGTCATGGTTCCAAAGGACACTTGATGGTGGTGTGTTCCTCATGCTTGGAAGTCTCAGCAGCTCGCCAGCAACGCCAGCATCAGCAGCAAGAGGCGCAGTCACCTGGAACACCTTCTCTACAGCAGACGACACCAAGTTCCGATGATACGGCGGCAAGCTGGACGCTGATACCACGACCCGACGAGTCTCAGAGCCAAGACGACACGGAAGAGTTCACGGCGCTACCCGCTTCAGGCAATCTTCAAGAACTTGGCAGTGATCAACGGAGTTTGCGCCATGGGGCTCATCGTGGACCCTGGGGCAGCCCGAGGTTTTTTTGGAAGTGCATTTCTTCGAGAGATCTTCGAGAAGCTACTGCGACCCCCTGGCTTGATGAAGCATGAGATGTGGTATCGCTCGAAGAATAAGTTCACTGGCATCTCTTCTCAGCCCCAGCAAAGCATCGGCAGGTGCGTGCTTCCGATCGGCTTGGTTGGAATGCGATCTCAGCAACGAGCGCAGGTCAGTCAGCAAACTGCCCTGGACTCATTCCACTACAGACGCAACGACGACTTGCCAGTGTTATCTCATGCGCACACTTTCAGAATCAAGATGGACTTCTAGGACTGAGGCTCGGCAGCGACGAGATGCGTTCACAAAGGATCCTTTTGACCGGCTCGTCGCACTAACTACTTCCGACCAGCAACTTCGATAAGAAGAAGAACGACATGTGGAACAAGACGGCCCATCAGCACCAGCAGGAGATCGACGAAAGAACGCGACGCCAAGAACCGCAACATCATGGCGTCACCCTCATATCCATGAGTGAAGGCGACGATCGAGCACCCCATGAAAATCGCGGGACTCATTTTCACTGAGTCCGGAACAGAACGGTAAACTGTTCGCTCCAGGTACTCTTGCCTCATTCTCATCTACGACGCGCAGATACCACCGAGATTGGCAAGCCCTCTCATCAAAAGAATCGTTCTCGCTGTGGAATGGCGAACCACTCTTTCCACTACATCTATCACCTGAGGAGCTGGCAGATGCGAGGCCGGAATTCAACGCGATCCTGGAGATGTTCTACACTACTTACAACTGGTTGCCGGTTATCACGCCCGAGAACTATGACGCTTTCGAGGCAACAATGGCCAAAGGATCCTACTGCGGATGCCCGGCTCTGTGGAGTTGGTGTTCAAGCTCATCCCATTTTTCTTTATGTATGGCGTCTTTACCATTCTCGTGTGCAGTGTTATTTCCAGTTGGCCTACGATACGGATGGGGCCTCAAGCGTTGACCTCACCAACTCAAGTTGCAGAAAGCGGGGGGAACCTTCAAGCCGAGAGTTACGACAATGGAACCACGATGTAAGCATTGGAGTCATATGGGCACTGGACGCGACATCAGCGAGACCGCGAGGCTGCGAGAGTCAGAACTACCCATGCTGAAGGTCATGACCTCACACGTTGTCAAGATCAAAAAGGATGTTCGAGACAACCTTATGGAGAATCCAAGAAATTCTAATATTTGGTCCAGTACTCCTTTGGCAGATCTTCTTGATCATCCAACATATGCGAAGCACCGCTACAATACTTGCACGTGCGCTTTCTCCAGCGAAAAGGACGGCAGAGGGAGCAAGAAGGACGCCACATTGATTTCCACTTTAAGTCTCAGCTACTCTGCAAGGCGTTGCAGCTGCAAGAAGGAGCACATCCATCTGAAAGGATATGACAAAGGAGCTCATCGGAAAAGGACGGCAGCAGCAGCTATGTGTTCAAAGAAGCGCTGCTTGGCCCCATGCAAGGATATCATAAACCTGGAATTGAAGGAGCCAGGAATCAGTCTCAGCCAGTTGTCCGAGACGTAGCAGCAGCAGAGGACTACACCAAGATGAGGCGCAACCAGCTACGCCACCACCGACAGGACCCAATAACGTAGACGATTTCAGGGAGGAGTTCAAGAGCATCGACACCATCAGCATCAATATTGAGCTTTCCATCGTCGCCCCATCGGACCAGCAAGTGATCAAAGCGGCCATCCTCTCCATCATGGATCACACGCTGTGCTTCGGCATTCCCGGAACACCGACAGGGCGGATATTGGTGGCACCTGGCAAGAAGGAACCAAGACAATATGAAACTCTAGTTTTAGGCGACGTTATATATCAGGTGTTCACGACCAAAGCTATGACATCAGAAGGCTACAAGGCCGAGGCGCACAAGTTTGACGAAGCTGCATGTGACAACCCTGATGACTACAAAGATCGCATTCGATCTTCTGGCAACAACGACGGCGACGATCAGATGAAGGTTGATAGGGGCTGGAGAAGACTACAAGGGGGCGACGCAGTCACCTCAGCGATCTTTGTCGCCACTTTGCTTGGCATCGTCACGGCGGACATTCTCATTCAAGGTCCTACTGGCGAAGCATATCAGAGGCGACGACTTCGAGGCAAGCAGCCACGACCACCAGGATATGGACCGCACGCCATTGTTCCAAAGTCCGGACCACTTGATATCTCCACTGAGGAGGCGATGGACAATATTGAGATCAACGGGCGTGTCCTATCGCGGACAAGGCCCAACATGGAGTTGCGAGAACTACCCACGGAGCTAGTTCATGCCAGCGAAAAGGATCAGACTTCTACGCCTACTTCATGAACGATTATGGCAGAAGTCCATTGGACATGATGAAGTTGTTTCAGGCATTGCTCTTACCGCAGGCTGTTGTGCCTCAAAGTATGGAGGTGCGCAAGGCCTGCGAGATGTGTCAACCGTGGGCCCCGCGATATCTGCGACCTCAAGTCAAGTCTTCTGGGCCGCAGTGTTCAAAGAGATGGTTCAGCACGATTTGGTTTTCTGATGGGGCGAAAAGTTCATGATCCTCATCGACGAGGCGACTAAGTGGAAGACTGGCGCCCACCTCATCAACAAGACCGGCTCAGTATTGTTGAGAGCGCTCAACTACCTTTGGATACGTATTTGGGGCCCTATGCAGAACCTTCTTACTGATCTGGAAGCAGGTCTCATGGCACGCGAAGCCTCCAAATAATGCGATCGTCTCGAGATCAACAGATTGGCTATCGGCAAAGGAACCGCACGACATTTGACCCTTTCTCAAGCTATCCTTGCTGAAGCTAAGGCAGTGGTGTCCGGCAGAAGAACTTGATCTAAGCTCTTCGGACATATGTTACGAATGTTGCGCTGGCCACAATGTCACTCTCAACGATGGCGGCAGTGCTCCTCAACTGGCTTTGACAGGTCAGCTACCGAGGACAATGGCGATCGGCAGCGAGGCCATCGCATCCATCACAGGAGCTCTTGAGAAGCGCCCGGATTATATGGAATCCATGGCCGGAGCAAGGCTGTTGGCACGCCAGGCAGTCGCACAGTGAGTTATGCAGGAACGATTAGCAAAGGCAGCCAGGATCACACAACATCAGCGCGAACCAGAGCTACATATTCCTGGCACGATATGCGACATATGGCGGGAACCAGCACGTAAGGATGAATGTGAATGGCAAGGCCCAGCTGAGGTTATCAGTCTTGGGCGACGCGCAGGATCAGCAACAGTCAAGCACCAGGGCCAGCCGCTCATCATTCCTCTACGACACCTTAGACGGCATATTCTCACCGAGCATTTCATCGCGGAGTTCAACCAGGGGGGCGACACGAGCAGCTTCTACATGAACTACGAACTTTACAGCACTACGATGGTCACGGCAGCAGCGACCCTTTTGGTTCCATACCAGATATGTGCTGACGGAGTTTTGGTTCCCTCGGATACGCTGTATGACCTCATGGATTTAGTTGATGGAGTGACACCTACTAAGTTGTCTTGATTTGGCCTCGTATGGCAGCAAGAGCAGTATCGATGCGTTCCCAGCGAGGAGGCACGCGACTCTTGCAAACCCCTGACTCTGAGCATCAAGATCTTCAACGACTCCTTCAAACCTGTGCACGGCATCTTATACGGCTCACAGATACGACGACTTCCGCAGATCGAGCATGCTCAGTGGGCTCTACTTCTGCGCTGGCGACGGGAGGGCCGAGCGGACTACAGCAGTCGCTTGCGGCGCCCGGACATTGCTCTTCGCTACGCTGCAGAACAGGCCATCAGCTCCAGCACGACGATGCTCTACAGCTACGACCGCTGCGAGGAATTGCACAAGCATTTGACCCACCAGAGCTGGCTTGGAGTGATCTCAGCATGATTGATTGGCCTCACGACCTGATGGAAATTGCCATTCCGGATCAGCAGCCACCGCGTGATCCGCCAGCACCACCAGCTCAGACAGCACCGCTTCCACCATTTCCACCAGATGTGGTACCTCCTCAGGAACCTGGACATCCAGCAGGTCATCTACCTCATGGTCGACCCTCGACGGCGCCAGCTACAGCAGGCACACCGCAGCCCAACTTTCCAGGTTATCAGACCATCGACAGCGAAGACGACATGGGGCAGATACCGGCCCACGGACATGATCGCAACTTACCTCCAGCACCTGAACCGGCGCCTCGACGCATTCCACGAGAGCCACCGAGAGGACCGCCATCGTTGCAGCCACAACGCAGAGACAGCCGAGGATTAGAAGATCAGCTGCTCCCTCCATTTACGCCTGACGAGAAGCTACCTTACGTTCCACTTGACCTGGAACTACCCAAGGGCAGCAAGACGGGGAAGCAGAAAGTGGCAGATCTTCCAGACGCGGCATCACCGCCGCAGAAGCGAGGGCGATCACCATCGCCATATCGATGGCCAGCCACCTGGAAATCGGAATTTCCATCGCCGCGCCCACTAACTACATCGACTGGGCGGTGTCGTCCGGGGACTCCGTCTCCTTCGCCGCATCGGCCATTAATTCTACCTATCCGAGACGATTCGTCTACTCGAGAAGATGCGGCACCAGGTCTACTACCAGCTACGCCAGGCACGTCTCCAACACAGCCAGCACCGGCGCAGCCATCTACTTCTGCAGCACCGGCAGAAGAGCAGCCCTCGACTTCTACGGACCAGACTCTGGATTATAGCGACGACCAAGACGGAGAGTCCAGAACTTTATGCCAGGCAATGATTGACCATGTGACGATTCCCAAGATCGTCAACCTGTGTGTTCGGCTACCCGACGGAACTCACAAGCAGAGTCTGGAGGCAATATACGACGAGATGCTCAGCAACCGTTCCGAAGATTTCTGCATCACATTACCTGCGTTGCACTGGGACACAGACGTAGATTTATGCTTCCACCACGACCTACATGAATCCAGTGATTTTCGAGTTGATGACTCAACGGCAGACCTGACTGACAGAGACGTTTTGCGAACTTGGTTATAGAAGGTAATCGCAAGGAGCTGAAGGCTTTTGTTACGCATGACATCTTTGATCCAGTACTACGAGATCATCTGCCAGATAAGGCGAACATCGTCGACTGTGCATGGGTGCGGAAATGGAAGGTCAAGCATGTTGATGTCAAATCACGACTATGCGCACGCGCCTGTTTCGACCAACAGGCAAATTTTATCGAGAAGCACAGCTCAACGGCAACGATCTCATCGCAGCGACTGGTTTTGAATCTTGGATGTTCTGACGGCATCCTGCGCGTGACCGACGGAGACGACGGCGCCGTTCACACCGAGAGCTGACATATTTCAACAGCGTTTCTGCAGGGACTTGGGTATGACAACTTACGCGAGAAGGCATCGAATCTTGGCTGTGAGAACCGAGAAAACCGGACAATCTATTACTCCTTCAGAAAATGTTTGGAGCCACTTTCGACGCGTGCCAGAGGCATCCGGAAACTGGAAGATGCCCGACGAATATCAACACCGATACGCCCTCAAGCTTTTGCGGGCCATGTGCGGCTTGAACGACGCACCTTTGATGTTTCAGCATGTTTCGCTGGAGTTTCTCAATGACAAGACCGGAGCTAAACCATCAGTCTTTGACGACAACTGCCTCTACTGGGGCACAGCTTACCAGGGCAACAAGGCGATCGTTCTGGTTGTGACAGTGCATGTGGACGGCTTGCAGAGTACTGGAAGCAGGTACTATCGGGATTGGATACAAAAGAAGTTGGAACCTAGATTTGGCAAGCTCAAGAGGCAGACCATGCCATGTAATCGCGCTGGCTTATAGCTTGAGCGAAGTGTACATACATGTATTCGCATTATTCAAGACCGTGTTACATCGTGTCTTGCACCATGCGTGATGCCTCAAGAGCGGTTGGCAGTGCTTGATTCACCTTGCACGGCGGCAAAGCGCAAGACCTTTCGGTCTCTTACTTGTGGAGCGCTTTGGGCATGTCAGACACGGCTGGACGAGCTATTCAACGTCGTTTCTCTACGGACCAAGCTACAGAGCCCGACCGTCAAGGACCTGATGGCGATCAACACCGTGAACAAGGACTCAAGAACATCCAGGAGTTTGGCGTCTACTACAGGAAGCCTAAGGCACCATTGAGGATTTCTTCATGCGTCACGGACGCTTCCTCAGCCAACAAGAACAGCGACTTAGCCACATAAGAAATTACCATAGGTCTTCATGAAGAACGGCTACTTTTCCAATATGCGATCGGCAATATTACTTACAGGAAAAACTTGACCGGACGACTAAGTGGCAAGCTACACGCGTTGGTAGCCGCTTCGGCAAAGTCAAAGAGAGTTTCTCACAGCACCTCACACGCAGAGACATTGGCAGCAGCGCGAGAAATACCTGTGGCCCAGATCATTGGCGTGAGACTGACGGAACCGGAGGTCAACATTCTGCGTGGACCGCAGGAACCACTACAGCACCAAGAACGACTCAGAGAGGACAGTTGAGTTTACCAATTGATGCGTATGTTGACTGCATGGACTTGCGGGAGCTATGTTGTGGACTTCGAGGAACCCCGCAAGATAAGTCACAACGCCTCGGCATTCTTTCACCTCGAGAACAACAGGGGACACTACGACTACGAAGGCTTTATCACATTCGCACCAAGTGGATGACTTCGGATATGTTGGCAGAGTATGTTGGCGCGGATTCAAAGTCACTTCTGGAGCTAACGACCACAGGATGTTGGACAATCGGAGGCACACTACGAGTTAGACAAGGTTTCGGGCTTGACAGTACCAGATCAAAACGTGCTTCGGCTACATCGTAGAGGTTTCATCGAGCACGGCAACATTGCTGGAATGGTCTCGCTTAGAGATTTCACAATGAATATTGCGGTTGGGATGGTTTCACTAAAATTCTATCTTTATCTATAACGGCTACCTTTTCGAGATGTTGAAGCTATTTCAATCTCGAGGTATTGGGCCTTTTCATTTTCACGATATTGGGGCGATTTCAATGTATTGAAATTTGGAGCTATTTCAATGTATGAATAGTTGTTGGCCGTGGTAGATGAGCCAGTCTTGGCTTGTCTGTCTAGGACTGATATGAATACGTATATATATGTATATAAATGTATCCATCTATATATTGCTTCGCTCCCCTCATAGCTGGTACCGAACTCCAGTAGAACCGACCGGGGTTATCCTTAATAGATTCAACATGTCCTAAAGAAAATAAAACCAGAGTTGCTATTATGATGGCTAGGACCTGTTAGGCACGTTGTCTCACTAAGCCCGAACGTATAGTAATAACATATGTTCCCTGGGCCAGAGTCAGATCATACTGCGAATGCTGGCTCAATGCGCAAGCAGTACAACATATCCATCTTTCTTGTCTTTTGTGCACAAAGCATCCATAGCATCCGCTTAATGAACTTAGCTTTTCCCAGATTCAGGATTGTCATCAGAATCTGGGGTGGAGGGTGGGGGGTTATCAAACGAGACCTGGGGCCTCAGTGCGTCTCCCAAGATAATCTCGGAACGCGCTGTCGAGCTCGGCAAGGATGCTGCCGATGTGAGGCTTAAAAAACAACGGTATCGGGGGCGCGTCCATAAACTCGGGGTTCCGGGGAGTCCGCCTGCCGGCGGGGGCGCCTTCCTAGAAGCCTCTGAAATCCCCGGCACACCTTCGCATCAGAGGAGATCCAACGGTGCCTGAAGGTATCCTACTGCGCGTTGCATAGTCCGCCATTACCGTGCGGGCGCAAATCTGGGCCGGTAATCGTTGCGCCAGTTGGGGTCAGTTGGACCACTTGGGTGTAAGCGTTCAGCTGGTAAGGCTGGGATGCTGTAGAATAACTCCTAGTGGCTGTAAATGAAGAGTACAACGCCTCTCAAATGCAACCGCTTTTTCCACCAGGTACGAATCGAGAAGTGCACGCATCTCCCAAACACTGGCGGGAAAACCTGTTGCATTTGAGAGGCGTTGTATTCCTCAGCCGCTATGATTTATTTTACATCATTCCAGCCATACCAGCTGGACAATTACACCCTGAGAATGTTAACAAAACGCAGCATGTCTTAAGCTCTTTTGGGCCGCTCCTGGGCCGTCTGGAGGATTCCTGGCTGTCTGGGCACCCGGCATTGTGACAACTGCTCAAAATGCCGGGTGCCAGGTCCCTCTCGGAGCCTTCCTGGGGTTATTTCGGGCCGCCCGTGGGCCCTCTTGAGCCCTCGTAACGTCCCGGCGAAGGCTCGGAGAGGGCCCCGCCTCGACCCCCCGAGGTACCTCGGGCAATGGGCGCTCACAACCACCCAGATGTGACGCCCTACCACGTGCCGGACAGCGATCTGGAGTGGCTGGAGTTGCCGCCAACCCACGGGGCGTCCGAGCACGTGCTCATCAAGGCGACCATTCTCGACCAGTTGTCCAGGACGCAGCTCATGGCGGCCTTGGGCACGGATTGCGCCAGGGTGCAATTGCGGAGCTCGGCGGAGGCGAAGAGCAAGCTCGCGCCGGTGTCGGGCGCGTCCGGTTCCGCCCAGCTCGGGCGCTGCCCCAGCGTTGGGACCCCTGTCGGTCGCCAAGGAGCCGCGGGCCGAGGCGGCCCCGCCGCGCACCGCCGCGGCGACGGCACACGCCCACAGAAGAGCAGAGGCCGGCCAAGAGGGCGAGACGCAAGGTGCCGAGCTCGGACGAGGAGGAGGAGGAGGAGGAGGAGGAGGGAGGGTCCCTTAGAGGTCTGATTGATCAATCGGTGTGGCCCTCCTGGCCTACTCCACGTGGACGTTTTCAGGCCACGTGGAGTTGGGGGCCTTGTGGGGGTTCGGAGTCACTCCCGCAGTGCCACTGCGATGACCACGCCAATCAACCAGACCTCGCCACCCCTGTCCCCAAGGGAATCTGGACGACATGACATCGGTGAGGTGACACTAACCCGCCCTAGCGGGCCAGCTGGGACGGCGTGGCTCGACTGCAGTGCGCTGGGCGGAGCTGGACTGCCAAAACCGACTGGTTTGGCAAGGCTGGGATGCGCGGGGATGCGTAGGGCTGGACTCAAGAACAGGGCATCCCGGCCAAAACTGACCGAACTAGTTGAAGCTGGTAGGTCTTAATTTGCACCAGAGCGCAACGTTTATGATCAACATATGTTTTAGGCCGATGACACCTAACCTGTCGGTTGTTTCCACGCCCTCACACTACTGGGGGGTCAGAACCAGACATCAGGTTATACACATCCGTGGATCGGTGTAGTTTGTCTTCGGCGAGCCAAATCTATACATCAGAACACGTAGCTTCTACGCATCACACAGACATGTGTAGAAGGACATGAAGCAGAAATTGGTTGAAGTGCACAGCGGACTGTGCTTCTACACATCACGCAGCAAAATGTATAATTGGGACCAGCAAACTGTAGATCTACAGTTCCGGGGATATGTCGAAGCCTCTTCATCCCCAGTGGCCCGTTTTCTAAACAGAAACGATATGATGGTCTAGCCGCAACCGGACTCCTCCTCCTCATCCTTCACCTACTCCAACCTCCTCGTTACCTCTCCCCTTCCCGCTCCCACTCACGCTCCACCTCCCCGTCCCCTTCTCGCTCCACTTCCTCCTCCCTCCTCCTGCATCCTCCTCCTCCTCATCCCCCGCATTATCCTCCGCCTGCTCCACCTCCTGATCCTGCTCTTCCTTCGCCTCCTCCGCCTCCTCCTCTTGATCCATCCCTTTACCCTATGAGCCTATGAATGACTCTCCCTATCACACCCCGAGGCGAGTCGGAAGGGTGGGCCTGACTGGATTTTCGCCTGAGGCCTCTTCACCATGTATGGTCCCGAAGCTTACGTGATACAAGATCAGGTGGGCGGGCGTTCGTCTGAAACTGTCGCAGGGACTTCATTTATGGACTGCGGATGATTTTCAAAAAGTGGTTCACGGCTTACGTTCCAGCGCCGCGAACCTTCGTCGAATGTGTGCAAGAGCTTCACAGATTGAGGGCCGATGGTTTTCGCAATGTGGCTCTCGCCGAAGCGCCGCGCACACTCGTCTCTGAAGTGTGCAAGGGCTTCACAGATGGAGGGCTGTTCTTTTTCCAATGTGGTTCTCGCCTGAGCGCCGCGCACATTTGTTTTGTAAGCTCGCAAGTGTTCGACAAATAGAGAGCGGATAATTTTCATAATATGACTCTTGCCATCGCGCCGCGCACACTCGTCTCCAAATAATACAACAATGTAACATACTCTCATGGTTGCAATCCCAAAACATATGTTCCTCCACGGTTTTTGAGCAGGGACCTACCGTCCCGGCATGCCTATAGGCCTACCACGACATGTTCTCAGAACCCTTGAATGTTCTAAGAACGGAAACAAGGTTACTAGACCATCGGCCCGATGTGATAGCAAAAGACAGTCTCAGCCAGAAATGTTCTAAGAACATTTCGCGCAGACCACAACAGGTTTTATAATATTCGTTGGTAGACCTATAGGCGACCTGTGACGCTTCGCCACTGCATGAGGTTTAGGACTGCCAGGGCGCAGCGGTCACGTTGATTCGCGGTGTTTAAATCCTAGGAGTAGCGTTCTGGAACGATTCACGATCACCAGGACGCAACAATAGAGTTGATTAGCGGCGCTGAAGTTCAGGAAGTAGGGTTTTGATACAATTGAGGATTCGAAGACGGTTGTCTTCCAACGGGCCAATTCCAGCACTGAAAATTCGCCGGCCCAACGGGCCAGAAGCGAGCTGACATCTCCAGCAACTGGTCAATAGTAAATCTATTTCGCGCGCGCGGGGAGGCCCCGTACTCCAAGCAGGTCCCGGGCAGGTCCCCGGCAAGTTCCCATCAGAGATGATGCTGCTCCTGGGCGCCGCCCTCGGGGCCTCCCAAGAGCTCCAAGAGCGGCCCAACGACCCCCAAGAGGCCCCCTAGATTGTCCTAGAGGCCTTCGGGACACGACAAGATCGCTTCAGGACGCCCAAGATGGCCCCCAGACGGCCCATGAAGCCTCGAAGAGCACTCCCTCGGTGTTTGATGGATATGGGCGTTCTCGCCTTTTCGGTTTCCCGACGCTCCAAGAAAGCCCAAGAAGTTTCCGAGACCGTCCCAAGACGGCCCAAGAGGCCCCCAAGGGGGCCCCAGAACGGCCCAAGAGGGCTCCAAGACGACCCAAGACGACTCCTAGATGGACCAAGAGAGCCCCAGGACGGCCCCAAGAGGCGCCCAGGAGGCCCCTCGAGCCCCCCAAGGGGCCCCCGAGAGGCCCCAAGAGAGCTCCATGAGGCTCACAAGAAGTCCCAGAGACGTTCCCAAGAGGCTTCAAGACTGCTCCCCGGGAGCCACAGCTCTCCGAGGAGAATCACAACCTCATGCGCGCTGTCACTAGTCATCTGGAAAACGACCACTCCGCGCCGCGCGCCCCCCACGAACACACAGGCACACGTCACCGGATGGCACGATACGGGCCGGCGGAATGAGCGAAGTTATTAGAAACAAAGTCTTGCAGGTGCCCATGAAGAGAGGACTTGGAGGGAGGGGTTATTGCACCATTGCTGATGCGTCTTGGATTCAAACTGGTCCTCCTCCTCCTCCTCCTGCATTTCGTTCTCCTCCACCTCCTCCTTCTCCTCCTCCTCCTCCTCCTCCTCCTCCTCCTCTCCCTCCTCCTCCAGGAGTTCTTCCTCCTCCTCCTCCTTCTCTTCCTCCTCCCCGTGCCCTCCCCTCCTCCTTCTCCTAGAGTTCCTCCTCCTCTTCATCCTGAAGAACCCTCTCCTCCCACTCCTCCTCCTCGTGGAGTTCATCCTCCTCCTGTTCCCCTTCCTCCTCCTCCGCCTCCTCCTCCTTAGCCTTCTCCTGGAGCTCACTCGCGCAAGGCTCCCTGATCGGAGGCGCCCGCGGCCCCTGAGCGCCCGCCACGTCTTCACGCCGGGCTGCCAATCGACGCCGTCCAGGTGGCTGGGCATAGGCACCAGCCGCACGGCTCCTGCCGGGCAGGACCGCGGCCGCGGCAGTCGTGCGGTGCGTGCTGCAGGGGGGGGGGCCGCCGCCCTCCCTGGCGCCGGGGCGGACGAGAGCTGGGATGCCTCTCCAGGGAGGTCTTCTCGGCGGCGAGCCCACGAAATGCCCGCCCTGGTTGCCCCGAGAGGCTGGAGGAGGACGAGGAGGAGGAGGAGGAGGAGGAGGAGGAGGACGAGGAGGAGGAGTGTGAAGCGGCGGCGAGCAGGGGAAGGAAGTGGGAGGGAGGAGGCCTTCTCAGAAGGTGGCGGGGCTTCTCAGAAGGCCCCGGGCCTTCTGAGAGGCTTGCTGCGTCTTCTGGTAAAAAAGCTTGGAGAACTTCGCAAAGGCCCGGGGGCTTCCGAGCCTGCTGAGAAGGCCCGCCCCTTCTCACTTCTCTGAAGGGACCCTGGGAAACACAGATAAACACACACAGAAAAAAGATTCCCCATCTTTTCCTATATTTTATGGGTTTTTGTCTTGCCCCCCCACTTCCCATATTTTCCCATATGTTCTGGGGGATCGACGATTCATTGTGTCTGTGTTTTTGTTCCCCTCCTGATTCTCCCCAGGCTCGCCGCCGATCTCCGTAACAAAAAAACGACGAAACCATGAGACCGGACTGACCTGTATGTATATATATACGTATATATATATACATATATATAAATATATATATATATATATATGCGCCGATGCTGCAGTCGACCTCCAAGAAGTTGCATCCGAAGCACAGCAAAGAGAGCTATCGGGCCCCTCGCCATCGCTCGGATGTCGATTCCCTGAGTTTTTTCGGTTTCGTGCGTGGTGTTTTCGCCAAATGATCAAGGATGCTCCTCGATGGTCCTCGCCGAAGGAAACATGCACACGTCCGAGCGATGCCAAGGCCCCTGTCGGCGATGAATGGGCGACTGGGCGTCGATGCGCCCATGCCCGAGCCTATCCTCCTCTATTGGGCGCCCGAGTTGTCCGGGGCAACTCGGGCCAGGGCCCCTGGCCCCCGGCCCGAGTTGTCAGGGGGTACAATCGGGGCGTTGACCTAAGGAACCCTACATAAGAAACGATTTCCCATCGAAGAACTGAAGAAAACCTAGGGCGAACTGTAGTGACGAACCCGAGTTAGCCCATTAATGAAGCAACAAGACAGCAACACAAACATCCATCACCGTGCCTCTGGGCACGGAGTGGACGTGTCCGGAGGTTCCTTGCCGAATCCCAGTAGCCTTAATCCTCAGTCAGGAGGAGGGGGAGGAGGAGGAGGAGGAGGAGGAGGAGGAGGAGGAGGAGGAGGAGGAGGAGGAGGGCCTGGACCCCAAATTCTCCAAATTTACTGGCGCTTCCCGCGTGCCACCTGGACTCCGGCGCATCTCCCCGCGCGACTTGCTCGGGCCCAGGACGACCCCAAGACGGGCCAAGAGGGCTCCAGGAGACCTTCGAGGCGGCCCGAGAGGGCCCCGGTACGCCCAGAGATCGGCCCAAGACGCCCAAAATGGACGCAAGACGGCCCAAGAGGCCTCCAAAACGCCCCAAGAGGCCTCCAGAAGGTCTCCCAAGAGGGGCCCACGAGGCACGCCTCATTGGATGTTCCGTATGTGTTTGAAGAATGTTGGCGTTCTCGCCTGTTCTGTTTCCCGACGCTCCAAGACGGCCTAAGAGGTCCCCAGGACCTCCCCAAGACACCCCAAAAGGCCTCCAACAGGGCCCCGAATACCGTAAGAGCGCCCTAAGACGGCCCAAGACGCGCTCAAGACGGCACCAAGACAGCCCCAACAGGCGCTCAAGAGAGGGACCACGAACCGAAGACTTCCGCCCAAAGATGCCCCCAGAAGGCCCCAGGAGGCGCTCAAGAGGCCCTCAGGAGGCCACCAAGAGCCCCCCCAAGTGGCCCCAAGCGGTCCCCAAGAGGCTCCAAAGAGGCACCAAGAGGACCTCAGACGGTCCGCAAGAGGCCGCGAAACTACCTCCAAGAGGCCCCCGAGGGGCATCCCACGAGATCCCAGCGAACATCCAATAATTAGGCTTCATGCCCGCCGCAACCCAAGCACGGTGTCCGGATGGGGCGAAGGCCATTCGATAATGTCTCGGAGGTCCGCGCAGATTTCGTGGATCGGCGTCGGACCCCCCTCCCTGGCGAGAGGAGCGCGCCAGGGGCGGCGCCAGAGGCGCCACCAAACGGGGCCCGGCGCCGATCCGAAAAGTCCGCGCGGAATGTTGGTTATTGATGCACCCGCCTCCCATTTCCCGAACCGTTCCCGACCGCTGCCCTTCGGGGGCGGCCAAGAGGGGGACGTCCGAGAGGGGGGAGCGTAGCTCATCGCCACCGGCACGTGCGCGGCCCAGGGGAGGTTGCGGACGCAATGAACTAAGAAGAGACGCTATGAGATATTGGAAGATACCATGGCCCCCGCCTTGATATCTACCCTCCCTAGTCATCACCCCCTCCTGGCCGCCCCTGGTCGACCCCATCGTCCTCGCCGACGTCGTCGTCGACGTCGCCGTGGATCGCGATCGTCGTATTCGCCGGCGTCTTCGTCGTGGATAACCGTCGTCGAGACCGTCGAGGTCGGCACGGTCCTCATCGAGGTCATCACCCCCCTCGGGGAGGAGGAGGAGGAGGAGGAGGAGGAGGAGGAGGAGGAGGAGGAGAGGAGGAGGAGGAGGAGAGTAGGGAGGAGGAGAGGAGGAGGAGGAGGAGGAGGAGGGAGAGCGGAGGAAGGCAGAGGAGGAGGCGGAGGAGGAGGAGCAGGAGGAGGAGGGAGGAGGGATTCGAGGAGGAGGAGGAGGAGGAGGAGGGAGGAGGGAGGAGGGAGAAGAAGGAGGAGGAGGAGTGCTTGGCCGCCTCCGACCGACCCCCCCTCTGCCCTCCGGCCCGACCCCCCGCGGCGATCCCCGCGCAGGCCTGAGCTGCCCGCGAGGGCGGCGGCCACGACCGCCTCGTCCTCGATGGGGTTGACGGAACACCTGAGAGCGAGGTGGACAGCGCTGCTCCTCCTCCTCCTGCTCCGCGCGGCCACCCTCCTCGTCTTCCTCCTCTGCCCCTCATCCTCCTCCTCCCTCTCTCCTCTTCCCTCTCTCCTCGCCCTCCTCCTCCTCCTCCTCCTCCTCCTCCTTCTGCTCCTCCTCTTCCTCCCCCCTCTCTCCTGCTCCTCCGACCTCCGACCTCCTGCTCATCCTTCGTCCCATCTCCTCGTCCTCCTCCTTCCTCCCCCTCCTCCTCCTCCTCCTCCTCCTCCTCTCTCGCCCTCCTCCCCCTCCTCCTCCTCCTCCTCCTCCTCCTCTTCTTCTTATTATTACTATTATTATCATGATTGTTATCAGTAGTCGTCGTCTTATTCTCCGTAGTGTTCTAACTATTAGTATGATTAGTAATATTAGTACTCTTCTTATTAATCCTATGATTATTCTTATTAGTCGTACTATTCTTATTATTCTTATTATTAGTATATTTATTAATATGACTATTATTCGTATTCGTAGTTGTATTCGTAGTGTTAGTATTCAGATTCGTCTTATCATTGTTCTTCTTACTAGTATGTTTATTATTCGTAATCGTCTTATTATTAGTATTATTATCATCATTTCTATGATTCGCATTAGTCTCATCATTATTATTATTATTAATATTATTATTATTATTCTTACTATAATTATTCCTCCTCCTCCTCCTCCTCCTCCTCCTCCTCCTCCTTTTCCTCCTCCTCCTCCTCCTCCTCCTCCTCCTCCTCCTCCCCCCTCGATCCCCGATCCACCTCGATCAGGGGCAGGCGGATGGCCCGCTCCTCCTCGATCCCCCACCCTTCGCTCTCCGTCCTCCATCCCCCCCCCTCTCATTATCCTGCTCCCCTGCTCCTCCTGCGAGCGTCTGGGCTTCTCGGGACCCTCCGACTCCCCCCCCCCGACGCTGCCCCTGGCCTGTGCGGGCCGCGGGGCGGGCGGAGCGGGCAAAACGTGTCATATCCAGTGCGGCCTTGGGGGTTCGGGTCCCTTCCCCAGAAAGCCGAGGAGCACTGGCTGTGGATAAGAGCCAGGCCCCTGCTGGAGGCTCGAATCTGATCCATGGCCAGTGCGCCTCGGCCTTGCGGCGCCCCTTGCACGAAAGGCCAAGACGCCCTGGGTATGGATGGAACTATTGCCCGCAGATCACGGCGCGCGCCCGGCCTGCAGGAGCACGCGCGGCCGTGCTTCTGCCGCCCGCGGGCGGAAGGGAGCATCGCTTTGCCGGCGGCTTCTCCCGTCGTCGGGGAGCCGCAGGACTCGGGTCCGGAGAATGGCGGGACCCCATCTGGGACTTGGCGCGAACTCCCGATGCGAAAATCCCACGACGGCTGGACCGTAAGAATCCAGAGCGCGCTCGTCAAACAGCGTCGGCAAGCCCGAATTCCTGCGAACTCGAACCTGAGGCGTCCTCGACATGGACGTGGCATGGGCCTGACTGGCCGATAACCCCCGCTGGATAGGGTATATCGGCTGTTTTTTTTTCCGAGTTTGGAACAGGCCAATCCGCAACTGGGGCGCCGAGACGGATGGGGTCTGGATAGGCCTGCGAGGATGGGGACAGGGGTTGGCTAGAAGCTGCTGTTCAAAGAGGGGCTGGTCTGGGGGCACAGTCCTCAGGACCTCTGCCGATGCCAGGAGCCTTCTCGTCTGTATCCTGGGCCACGGGGCCCTCCCCTCCAAGACCAAAAACCCTGTCACCCTGAACCCGTTGCTGGTGCAGGGGAACGAAAGCTCCCATAAACATAAAAACTCGGAGGTCCGCGCTGATTTCACGGATCGGCGCTGGACCCCCCTCCCTGGCGCGCGGAGCGCGCCAGGGGCGGCGCTGGAAGCGCCGCCGGGGGGCCCCAGCGCCGATCCGAGAAATCCGCGCGGGCCTCCGAGTTTTTATTTCTATGCCACTTTTTGCTCCCCTATGGTGGTCCTGGGGCCCCGGCCCCGGCAGCCCGCAAACGGCCCACAGCCTCAGAACCCGTCCCCGCAGATCCCTTTTGCCTTAAGTCGGGCCTGTCCCCCTACAGGGGGATTGTTGGACGAAAACTAAAACAATAGTCAAAACATGTCCTAAAATAGTTGAAACATGTCAAAAAATCGCCCCCTGACGATTTTTCTTCTATTTTTGAATATTTCTCCTGTAGAGGGACAGGCCCGGCTTAACATCTGCCCCGCGGTGGCGTTCTGCTACGGCTCCTCCTCCTGAGCCTAGCTGCCTCCCGCGCCCTCCCGACGCCGACGACGGGCCTGCCCCGCCAGAGTCTGTCGCCAAGGCTCGCACCCCCGGCGGAGGCATAGCAAGACGAAGGCAGCATGGAAATAAAAAACTGGACGGACCGAGGTTCAAGGATCGACGATCGAGAAGGATCTGTAAGCAGTTTGTCTGCAAGGATGCCCCAGGACTGTCCTGAGGAACTGCTGGGTGGCCTGCCGGATCCAAAATCGTAAGGGCGACGTTGCCTTCCGTTGCCCTCCGTTGCCTCATGTGGCCTCCCATGGGCGTCTCCATCTCGATCCCTATCCCTGTCCCTCTAATTGACCCAATCCCTTCTACCCCTCTCCCTATCCTGTCTGCCTGTCGCAATCCCTCTCCCGATTCCTATCCCTATATCACGATGCCTACAGCCTCAGCCCTACATCCCTATCCTTACCCATATCCCTATCCCTAGTCCACGGCTGCGGCGGCCCCCATCGAAACTGCGTGAAGCCGCTCACAGTCCGCCACTGTGCTGCTGAGCGGAGTGGGCGTGTCCTCACGTCCTCTCGCCCTCGCTCGGCCCTCGATCTACCGAGGCTTCTCGCGTGCCCCCAGGGCTCCCCCACGGCGGACTCAGGACGACCCCAGGACGGGCCACGAGGGCTCCAGAAGGCTTCAAGACTGGCCGTCCATTTCGTGTTTTTGTTCGGGGGGTCGTGCGTGGTTTTTGCGCCAAATGATCAGAGATGCTCCTCGATGGTCCTCGCCGAACGAAAAAAATGCACACGTCCGAGCGATCCCAAGACTACGGGCCCCAGTACGCCCAGAGATCGGCCGAAGACGCCCACGATGTACCCAAGACGACCCAAGAGGCCTCCAAGAGGCCTCCAAGTGGCCTCCTAAGATGGCACCAAGAGGCACAACTCATTGGACTAGCCGTAGATTGTTGAAGAATTGTAGCGTTCTCGCCTCTTCTGTTTCCCGACGCTCCAAGACGGCCCAAGAGGCTCCCGATACCACCCAGAGACGGCCCAAGAGGCCTCCATGAGGGCCCCAAGACGGCCTAAGAGCGCCCCAAGACGCGCCCAAGACGGCCCAAGAGGGCCCCAGGAGGCGCAAGGCTGCGCCCAAGAGGCCCCCAGGAGGCCCCTAAAACTCCGCCGAGGGCCCCCAACGGCCCCCAAGAGGCTCAAAAGAGGCCCCAAGAGGCTCCAAAACGGCTCCCAAGAGGCCTCAAAAACTGTTTCCAAAGGCCCCCGAGGGGCCTCCCACGAGATCCCGACGAACATCCACTAGGCTTCATACCCACAACCCAGGCACGGTGGCTGGATGTGCTGGAGGCCACTGGATATGCTGCCGCAAGAGTGTAATTTGGTCTGCCATCGAGTTCTGCGTTTGGGGGAGGCGAGGATTAGGATCGAGGTAAGACGAAAGCAGGATGAACACAAAAAAGGATCCAACTAAAATAGGGATCTCTGAGAACCGGCGGAGCTGGAAGACGTGTTCGGCGCCGCGATCGTGACAAAGCGAGCCGGAACACTCCCAGTGCGCTGCGGAACACGCTCTGTGCATTTAGCGATGTATCTCGGAGACCTCCAGGGGCACAAAAAAAAACACGCGAGCCAAAGCATGGACCCTAGATCTTCCGAGCCTCTCTCTGAGGGGCCACGTTGGAGGGGGGCCGGCTCCGGGGGGAGGAAGCGTCGAGCTGGGAGCAGCGATGCATCGTCGACAGATCAACGATAGGCTTGTGGATGCCACGACAATGGACACCCTACCAGTCCCATCAGTGAACTGAACATGTGTTTAAAATGCCGGGAACATGTTCTGAACACGTTTTAAACACGTTATTCACATGTTTGACACATGCTTAACGTTATTTGGCAACATGCTTCCTCTCCATTGATCGTCCTTCCGCGCTGGACAAACCTCCCTTTAGTAAACATCCCTTTAAAAAAAAACGGCCTGGGGCCGAAACCGACGGACCCGGACCCGTAAAAATGACGGCCGCGACGCCCTCTCGCGAACCGAAAACGGCCAACTCGCTACTCGACGTGTCAGGGCAGAAGGTCGGTCCACCCCCGACCGATAGCGAAACCGCACGTTCCTGGGCGGGGCGGGCTATCGGGCCCCCTATCGGCGATCAGTGGGCGATTCGGGGTCGATGCGCCCCCCCTACATATTAGATGCTCATTCTGGGGACCTTCCCGGAGCCAATCGCTCCACTCGTGCGTCGAAGCTGCGTCGAACCTGAGTAGAACCTGAGTCGAAGCTGAGTCGAACCTGGGTCGAATCTGAGTCGAATCTGTGTCGAACCTGAGTCGAACTTGAGTCGAACCTGAGTCGAAGAGACCCATTAGGTGGGCCCCAGGAAGATCCCCGAAACGAGCATCGACTACATAGACCCCCACAACGATAGGCCCCCACCACAACGATAGGCCCCTCCACAACGACAGGCCCCCACCAGCGAAGCCGCACGTCCCTGGGCCGGACGGGCCGTCGGGCCCCCTTTCGGCGACACGAGTGTGCAGCTCGGGGTCGAGGCGTCCCTCCCGGAGCCCATGAGCCCATCCCCCCCTGACAGTACCCCGAACCTTCGGTCGGGCCTGTCCCCCTGCAGGAGGATTTTGGAAGGAGAAATCAAAAATCTACCCCAGAAAATGCACCAACCATGCCCCAAAATGGTAAAAAAAAGTCGTCTCCAGACTGTTGCTTGACTATTGTTGAATATCCCCCCTGTAGAGGGACAGGCCCGACTCAACCCTAATACTCACCCTCCCCGAGGAGGAGAAGGAAGAGCAGGAGGAGGACCAAGGGGGTAGGAGGAGGATGATCAGGAGTCGGAGGAGGAAAAGAAAGAGGAGGAGGAGGAGGAGGAGGAGGAGGAGGAGGAGGAGGAGGAGGTCATGCGAGTCGCTGCCCCATGGGGAGCGCCATCGATGACGATATTCAATTGTGATGCTCACAACTGCATATGGTTGGGTCCTTCGCCAGGGAGTCCCCACCCCAGCAGTCCGACCGCGGGGGAGAGGAGGAGGAGGAGGAGGAGGAGGAGGAGGAGGAGAAGGAGGAGGAGGAGGAGGAGGAGGAGGAGGAGGAGGAGGCTGACAGGAAGAGCCGGAAGAGGTGCAGGACAGTGGGTCGGACGGGAGGGCAGGAGCTGACGAGGCAGGCTTGTGGAGGCGGGGGGCCCGGGGCAAGATGACAGGGGCTGGGGGAGCCGGTATCGGCGGGGGCGGGGTGCTGGGGCAGGAGGAGGAGGAGGCGGCGCAGGAGGAGGAGGAGGCGGAGAGGAGGGAGAGGGAGAGGGAGGAGGAGGAGGAAAAGAGGAGGAGGAAGAAGAAAGGAGGAAGAGGAAGAGGAAAGGAAGAAAGGAAGAGAGCAAGGAGGAGGAGGAGGAGGAGGAGGAGGAGGAGGAAAGGAGGATGAAGAGGCAGGCCGAGGAGGGGAGGGCCTCTGGTAAGCGTCGGGGGCCTCCAGGAACCTCAAAAGGGGCACTCCCTGATGTGCGGCCGACAGGGAAGCGGGCGGCGCACGTCGAGTAGCAGAGCTGCCCGCCAGGCTTGAGGAGCTCCAGGCCGCGCCTGAGGAGCTCGAGCTGCACGTGGTGCACCTGCAGGCGGAAGATGGCCAAGTCGGTTGTTACCAGCCTCGAACGTATCCCTATCCCTAAGATTGGCACGCCAAAAGGCGATGACCATCTTAGGGATGCGCCCTCAAAAAATAAGGGAATCCCTAAGATTGGCATCGTCATGAGGAGATGCCCAGCATAGGGATAGGGATATGCTCCAGGCTGGTAAGATTGGCGGCGCGCACAAGGGGGTAATTAGGGGGAGGGGGAAGGCTTCCCAGAAGGAGGCTGCGTCTTGAAAGGCGGTGGCCTTACATCTAGAAACAGGGCCCGCGCCTTCCTGAAGGGGCCCTGGGACACACAAATAAATACACACAAATAAAAAGATTCCCCATATTTTCCCATATTTTCCGGGTTTCTGTCTTCCCCCCCAATTCCCATACTTTTCCACGTTTTCCTGGGAGTCGAGACTCCCCTCCTCCCCTCCTGACTTCTGAGAAGCAGGGGTGCTTGACAGCAGCCTCCCCCCCTCCCCCTGCCCCTCCTCTGCGCGTGGCCGAGCCGAGGCAAAAAGCCGGCCCTTCCTGGCGCTCCGCGTCCTTCTTGGTGCTCCTGGAGGCTGGTCATCGCCACTGCTGGCCCCGCGTCGAGAAATTGGGCGTGGCTTACTGGGGGGGTCACAAATGGGGGGGTCAGAAAAGGTCCCCTTTCGTGCCCCTTTCGGGCCCCTCCGGAGCCCCAGGGGGCTCGTTTAGGTACCGTTTGGTATCTTTTCGGACCACACGCAAAACCCCCCCGTTTATGACCCCCCCATTACGCGGCGCCCAAAGAAACGCGTCCGCTTGAACCCCGGGAGAGGCCCGGGGGACCGATGTTAAGCAAATCTGGGCCAGGCGGTCAGACCTTGCAGGATCCTGCAAGATCCTGCAGCATCCTGCGCCCAGACCCGAGTCAATGGGTCCCTGGTCAATGCGACCCTGTCCCTGCAGGAGGATCCTGCAAGATCCGGCGCTCTGGCTGACCCCTGTTTGCATTGACCACCGTCTCTTGAGCCCCGAGTTGTCCCAACTAGCCCTCCTCTGGTGCAGGAGGCTGGGGGGAGGATGGGGGGGAAGGGGACGTCGAGGAACTGGAGGCTGCGCAGCAAAGAGTGGGGACACGAAAAAGACACCGATGTCGCTACTCCCCGGGCCTCTCCCGGGCCGCGTTCGGACCAGAATTTCGAAGCGAGTCCATCCGCGGCGACGAGGGGTCTCCAGGACGGGCAGCGGCATCGGTACTCCTCCTCTGAGATGAGCAGGCACCTGCAGGGACTCCCGGACGTCCCAGTCGTGGTTGTACTTGCGCAGCTGGCCGTCCGCCGAGCAGGGCACGTCGCACACGACGCTTGGAGGCGCCCACAGGGGGAGTGGCGCGCGGGGTGTGGGCTTCTCAGGAAGGCGGCCGCGCTTCTGACAAGGCAGGGATCTTCTCAGAAGGGCCCAGTGGCTTCCAAGATCCCATCTTGGAAGCCTCTGGAGACCCCTGTCTTCGGAGCAGCCGGCCCCTGTCGCGCCGCCCCCGCTCGGCACGCCCAACACGGGGTACGGAGAAATGGAGGCAATGCCCAGCAGCGAATGCTGCCCAATGCTGACAGCGGCCGCTGTTGTAGGGAGCCCACAAAGGACGTACGCGCCCAGCTGTGTACATGAACACGGCCCCTCGATCCCCGAGACCGGCCGCGTTATACGAACATTTGCGCAATGCATACTCTCGAAACCAGCGTGGATTCATGTACGTCCTTTTGTCGCTCCTGATGTTGAGCAGACGACCGTCCGCCTCAACATGAGACCGCCCGCGGCGACCCCGACAGCGACTCCCGCTCAAAAGGGGCAGCACCTGCCGTCGCTCTTCGACCCTGCTCTTTCCGCACGGCGGGGTCGTGTCGTGAGGACCCCGGCGCTGCCTTCTCGGTCCGGGCAACAGGGGGGCATAGCTAAGGGGGGGGGGGAGAATCAGCTCACGCAGCTGATTTTCCCGCGCGCCTCCCGGCGCCAGGAGGCGCCCATGTATCGAGGAATGGGCCCGGCGGCGGGGCCGAAACCAGCACCAGGGGGGGATAGCAAAGGGGAGGGGGTGAGAATCAGCTCACGTAGATGATTTTCCAGGCGCCTCTCGGCGCCGGAGGCGCCCATGTATCGAGGAATGGGCCCGGCGGCGGGGCCGAAACCAGCTGCATGCAGCAGATTTCGTGACCCCTCCTTTCCCTACCCCCCCCTTTCATTCCGGCCCGATCATCCTACGCCGCGTGCACCGCTCAACCTCTGGCCATCGCTCGGACGTCCATTCCCGGTGCCTTTTTCGGTTTCGTGCGTGTGTTTTTTGTTTACAGGACGATCCGGGAGGCTCCTTCATAATCCCCGCAGAACAAAAGTGCACACGTCCGAGCGATACCAAGACCTTGAACGATCGGCGGCTTGAGGAGGAAGAGGATGAGGAGGAGGAGGAGGAGGAGGAGGAGGAGGAGGAGGAGGAGAAGGAGGGAGGAGGAGGATGGGAGGAGGAGGGGGAGGGAGGAGGGGGAGGGGGAGGGAGGAGGGGAGAGGAGGAGGAGGAGAGGGAAGAGGAGCTGGGCCAGGTTGACCGATTCTGGGCCACTGGCGGCGACCCACCGTGCACGCCCACGGCGGGGTCGCCGCCGCGGCGGCACGGCGCGGGCCGACCGCACACGTTTCGAGCGTGCCGAGCCTCACGTGGTGGGCCTGTCTTCCACCGCCTCCTCCACCCTCCTTCTCCTCTCCTCCTCCTCCTCCTCCTCCTCCTCCTCCTCCTCCTCCTCCTCCCTTCCCCCCTCCTCCTCTCCTCCTCCTCCTCCTCCTCCTCCTCCTCCGCCCCTCCTCACTCCTCCACCGCCGCCGCCGCCGCCTCGCCGCCGCCTCCTCCCCTGCGCCTCCTCCTCCTCCTCCTCCTCCTCCTCCTCCTCCGCCTCCGCCTCCGCCTCCGCCTCCGCCTCCGCCTCCGCCTCCCCTCCGCCTCCGCCTCCGCCTCCGCCTCCGCCTCCGCCTCCGCCCTCCGCCCCGCCTCCTCCGCCGCCTCCGCCTCCTCCGCCTCCGCCTCTCCGCCTCCTCGCCTCCGCCTCCGCCTCCGCCTCCGCCTCCCGCCGCTCGCCTCCGCCTCCGCCTCCTCCGCCTCCGCCTCCGCCTCCGCCTCCGCCTCCGCCTCCGCCTCCGCCTCCGCCTCCGCCTCCGCCTCCGCCTCCGCCTCCGCCTCCGCCTCCGCCTCCGCCTCCGCTCCGCTCCCCTCCTCCTCCTCCTGCCTCCTCCGCCTCCTCCTCCTCCTCCTCCTCCTCACCGCCTCCGCCTCCGCCTCTCTCCCTCCTCCGCCTCCGCCTCCGCCTCCGCCTCCGCCTCCGCCTCCGCCTCCGGCCTCCTCCCTCCTCCTCCTCCTCCGCCTCCTCCTCCTCCTCCTTCCCCCTCCTCCTCCTCCTCCTCCTCCTCCTCCTCCTCCTCCTCCTCCTCCGCCTCCTCCTCCTCCTCCTCCTCCTCCTCCTCCTCCTCCTCCTCCACCTCCTTCCTCCTCCCCCCTCCTCCCCTCCCTTCCCCCTCCTCCTCCTCCTCCTCCTCCTCCTCCTCCTCCACCTCCTCCACCTCCTTCCACTTTCGGTCGGGCTGCCGACAGAAGGAGCGCTGCACAAGGAGCGAACCCCCTTCTTGGCCCTGCGAGCGTCTCCCTGCCCGAGGGCAAGAGGAACAGCACCAGAGGAGCCTAAGGGAAATGGAGCGCCTCCCGAGCCCAAACTGCTCCTCATTTCAGAATGTTGACTGTCTTGTGGTGGTGGTGGTGGTGGTGGAAAACAGGCCCATCATTAAGCGGGCACCTCCAGGATGCGGTCCTCCTCCTCCTCCTCCTCCTCCTCCTCCTCCTCCTCTTCCTCCTCCTCCTCATCCTCCACCTCCTTTCGGCGGTGGGCAAACCTCCCTTTCGTAAATCTCCCCTTAATGAAGACGGCCTGGGACCGAAACCGACGGACCCTGACCCGCAAGAGTGACGGCCGCGACGCCCCCTCGCTAACCGAGAACGGCCAATTCGCTCATCGACGCGTCAGGGTAGGAGGTCTGCCCCCCCCCCCGATCCTTCCCCCCCTTCAACTTCTGGGGGTGGTGGTGGAAAACAGGCCCAGCATCAAGTGGGCACCTCCGGGATGCGGTCGAACTTCACCTTCGGGTAGGTGCCCTGCGGGCTCCGCAGGTGCAGCGCGGGAAACCTCCTCGCGTCGACCTGGGTCACCAGGAGCGCGGCCGACGCCCTCCTCGGAGGAAGAGCAAGCCTGAATGGGGCCCTGGGACACACACACAGAAATACATACAAACAACAGGATTCCCCATCTTGTCCCATATGTTCTGGGTTACTGCCTTCCCCCCCACTTCCCATATTTTCTCATATCTTCTCGGGAATCGGCGATTGATTGTGTCAGTGTGTTTCTTTCCCTCCCCTTAGGTCGGGCATGTCCCCCCACACGCTGATTTGGGATGAAAAATCCAAACTAATCACGCATATTCCATCAAACAAAAATGGAAACATCATCCCCGGACTATTCTGTGCATATGTTTGAGGTTTCATCTTGTGGAAGGACGTGCCCGACTTCAAGCAAGCCTCCGCAAACAGACGCACGCTCCTGGAACTCCGCGCGGATTGCTCGGATCGGCACTGGGCCCCCCCTCCAGTAGGGGAGACGTAAGACTCGGGTACGGGTGACTCGAGTTGGCCTGACGGGGCCATCATGAAAACGACGAGACCCAACCTGAAACTTGACGCGAACTCCCGCTGCAGACACCCCGCGACAACGGGACCGTCAAACCCAGGACGCGCTCGTCAAAAACCGTCGGCAAACCCGAGTCCCGGGTCAATCCAGACCCGGGTCAGCAGGAAACCAAAACCTGCAATGCAGGAAAAAAACTGCAACGCAGGTCTTCGCAAACCCGGGTCAGCCAATATGCGCGGCCGCCTCGCGGCCACGAGCGGCTCGCTAAGACGGGTCAGCCAGAGGGGGTCTTCGCAGGATCCTGCAGGATCCGGTGCCCTGAATGACCCCCGTTTGCATTGACCCCCATCTCAAGGCTCCCGAAAACGTCGGCAAACCCGAGTCCAGGCTTACTCGAGTCTTACGCTTCCCCGATCCAGGGGCGCCCGACCTAGGCATCGGCACAAGCACAACCTCCGACGGCTCCGCACGGGCCCCTCGGATCGGCGCCGGGCCCTCCCCTCCCTGGCGCGCGGGCAGGGTGGGCCTAAGTCGGGCATGTCCCCCTACAGCCCGATTTTGGAGGACATTTTTTTCACCATACAAAAACTCACAAACAAAAGCAAATGCGCAATATTGGTCCAAAGAATAGTCCCCGGACTATTTATTTGAAGATCTCCCCTGCAGAGGGACAGGCCCGACTTGAGGGTGGGCAAGGAGAGGGGCCGCCAGGAGGGCTGCCAGTGCCGATCCGAGGCATCCGCGCGGCGCTCCGAGAGTCCAGTTTTGTTGAAATGGGCCCTGGGACACACGAGTAAATAACACAAATAGCAGGACTGCCCCTCCTCCCCCTCTTCACCCTCTTCACCCTCCTCCTCCTCCTCCTCCTCCTCCTCCTCCTCCTCCTCCTCCTCCTCCTCCTCCTCCCCCTCCTCCCCCTCCTCCCCCTCCTCCCATATTTGCTGGGTTTTTGTCTCTCCCCCCATGTTTTCCCACATTGCCCTGGGGGTCGACGATGAATCGTGTCCGTGCGTGTTTTTTGTTCCCCCTCCTGCACTTGGTCTCCCTCGTCTCCTGCAGAACCGGGCACGCTGCCGGATCTTCGATGCCCGGTCCTTGTGCGTGTCGTTGGCGACGACGCCGCCGGAGGGCAGAGAGCTCGGGGGCGACAGCCCGGCGGCCTTGTGCAGCATGGCGTCCAGCACCTGCAGCGTTTTGCTGCCGGGCGCGGCGCACACGTCTCGGGCCGGGCGGAAGGGGGGATAGCAAAGGGGGGGTTGAGAATCAGCGCGCGCAGCTGATTTTCCCGCGCGCCTCCCGGCGCCAGGAGGCGCCCATGTATCGAGGACTGGGCCCGGCGGCGGGGCCGAAGCCAGCTGCACGCAGCAGATGTCGTACCCCCCCCTTTCCCAATCCCCCCCTTTCGTCCGGCCCGAATGTCGAGGACCAGGTGGTGCTCCTCCACACCCAGGGCGAGCGGCGGAAGCATGCTGGATGAGTCCTGGAGCTGGAAGTCGCCGCGGTTCATGGCGCGCACCACCAGGGCGCGCGCCTCCTCCTCTGAGGGAGCAGCAACAAGTAGGAGGAGGAGGAGGAGGAGGAGGAGGAGGAGGAGGAGGCGGAGGCGGAGGCGGAGGAGGGGGAAGATGAGGAGGAGGATGCTCCATTTTTCCTCAGGCCAGGCTATTTTCGCTGCAGCTGCGGCCGGGCTTGTCTGGCAGCAGCAGAGTAACAAAAGAAAAGGACCAGCTGGTCAACTTGCCTCTAGCGACTGCCAAGCTTGCGGTAGTGCGAGAGCACTCTGAGAGAGGCGCGAAGTGGAGTGGTTGGGCCCGAAAACCGCTTGAGCACAGACAGTTGCGGCCAGCACGGGAACATTCAGCATTGCACACTGTTACACGTTGCTACATGCTCCATTTTTCCTCAGGCCAGGCTATTATCGCTGCAGCTGCGGCCGGGCTTGTCTGGCAGCAGCAAAGAGACAAAAGAAAAGGACCAGCTGGTCAACTTGCCGATATCCGCCAATATCTAGCGACCTGGCGGTTAAGGCGGCCCTTTTCAGCCGAAATCCCAAACAGTGCGAGCACATCGCGGAGACACCAAGCAGCGAAGCGCAGTTATGATCACGCCGCGCCACCAAACGAGGGGTCCACATCAGCGTCTCGAGGCGTCGACACAAGACGCCCACAAGGAAACCAAGCGAGGAGGGTAGGGCTCTGCGACCAACGTCCAGAGCTTGCCTCCTGGCGCTTTGCCCTCTAAAACCTGATGCCGATCACCAGAATATTTGCAGCGAGGACCATTGCATTCTGCGCGCAGGGGCTCCAGCGCACATGGGATACCAGCATTCCAGCAGGCACTAGTAGTGGCTTTCCGCCACGGGGTTCCGAATCTGCAGTATACAATATTAACCAGACAAGCTTTGCGCAACAGAGGGGCCAGACCTGGCTGCTGCCACAGCCAGGGCGACCTGGGGTTCTCCAAAGACACAGGCACGTTAAATTTGACGCAGCATCGAATGATACGGGTAGAAGCCAGGGCCAGACGACTCCCGATTGACACCTTGGTCGCATCTACGCCAGAAAGCTCAGGAACGCCCCCAGGATACAATTTGGACCTGAGGGGGCCCCCGGGACTGCCAAGCTTGCCTCGACGTGCTGTAGAAAAACTGCTGCATGGCGTGCCGAGATGCACCCAGCCTGCGCTGGGAATGCATTTCAACACGCGCCGAATTACTGCTTCTTTAGGCAAGTCTTGCTTAGGTGAGTCTCGGATGTCCCAAGTGGCCGACCGCGAGCCTTTGCGAGACATGGCCTGGGAAAGGCCGCGACTGTCCGAAAACAATTCCAAAACAAGGGCCTCGCACAAGACCCGCGTCTTGGCGCCTGCTCTCGAACTTGCCGACGTGCCCGAACCTGAGCCCTGCCTCGAGGTTGCTGGCCGACTCGGCCAACAGCAGCTGGCAGTCCCGCGGCAGTGACGCCAGGCGCCGCATTACCCGCGAGCTCTTCTCGCACCTCCGTACACATGTCGGAGATCCACCTCCCGCGTCGCTTGATGCCGCCCAGGGACCGCGCCTTGGTCAGCCAGTCGTGTGACGGGCCTGCATGTCTGAGGATGTACGGCGCGAGCTCCCAAGCCCCCAGGCCGACGTCGGCCGCGGCACGCTTGAACATGGCAGTGAAAGCCGCGGCCGACCACGGAAAGAGGAGCTCCGCCGAGAAGCTCTTCTGCCTCGCCAGCCGCTCCACCAGCACGCCCAGGTTGGGCCTCGACGCGCTGTCCAGCAGGATCGAGTCGTTGAAACCTCTCGTCGTGGTCGGCTGCAGCTCCTCCTCTGGCCTCAGCACCAGCGACGCGAAGCGGTAGTCGCCCCCGGCCTCTGGCTGGGCTGGGACCACACGGTTGGCCCGGAGCGACAGCAGCTCGCCTGGCCGAAGGTAGGCGTCTGCCTCCAGCACCGCCGCCAGAGCCGCCAGTGGCTGCTTGCGCCTGACCAGTGCCAGCGCGATGGCCGCCACGGCGGCCCGCGGCACGGGCGCCCGCGTCAGTGGCGGCGCCAGTCGTCGCCACCCCTGCAGCGCCTTCGCCGCCCTCGACAGCTTCAGCAACCGCCCGGCATGATGGAGCCTTGGCCAGCGATGGCCCACTGCCGCCAGCAGCTTGGCCCCGCTGTTGCAGGGCTCCCCCTGCGCGAACAGGAGGTCCATGTACTCCACCAGGGCCTCCTCGAGCAGCAGGTCGGTGTCGAGCGCCAGGCCGCTGATGCTGCAGAAGCCGAAGAACCGCTCCAGCCTCCGCTCGTAGTCCTCCTTGGTCTTCGCCGTTATGCTCTCCTGCCCCAGGACGGTCGGCCCGCCAGCACCAGCTATCCTCGCGCGAGCCCGGCCCCTCGCCCCAGCCGCCGGAGGTGGGGGGAGGCCTCTCGGCCTCGCAGGGGATCGGCGAGACCTCGCTGATAAGCCGCGCAGCCGCCCTGTCGAGGTAACCTGGGCCGCCGCCACTCTGCCATGGCCCGACGACAGCGTCGGGCACCGGGTCGCTCCGCCGCTGCAGCTGTCTCTCGGGGGCCGGCCCGCCGACGGCGGAGGGGTGCCAGGCGCGCCTGCACCAGACAGCGCGGGAGGCGCTGCTACACGCCTCAGGCACCTCTCCGTGAGCCTCGCGCTGGTGGGCTCCCAATGCAGCTGCAGCCGCCTTCTCAGCAGGCGTGTCGAACCATCGGCTGGGCTCATCGCTGGGGTTCAGCTCGCTCGCAATCCATCTCACACAGGTGCGAGAGAAGGTGGCCAGAGAAAACGCGGCCCACTTCCGGAGCAGAAAGAGTACGGGTCCAGATGCAGCTCGCCCCTCTCCAGACTCAGAACCATGCCCATGTTGTCACACAGAAATAGATGATGCTTATGATGATGTTTAGCTTGTCTGCATTTGCGCCTCCACCGAAACACCGCCCTCAACTCCTTCAGGTGGATTGCCTCCTTCCTGTGATACCTCCTCGCTTGTATAGTCCTCCAATTACCCTCCTCCTTGGTGAACGATGCTGGTAGCTCAGGGAAATGATGATTGATGCTAATGGCAATGCCGTCGTCGTAGTGTTCTCCATTCTCAGCGAAAGCCTCGAGTCCATCGAGCGGCAGAGAGCCGCCCAACGCCCGGCCCCGAGGACGGCCGGCCCCCTCGACCTTGAAGCGCCAGCGTTCACTCCAGCGCCCCACTTGCCTTACCTCAGACACCGGGAAGCCAGCCTCCTGCACGGCGTAGCCCCCCAGCGTAGCGTCGGAGCAGGTGACCAACCCCGACCACGGCATATCGACATATCGAATTGCACCGCGAGCAGCGGCATATGTGCATGGCGTTCTGCAGCTCCTGCTTCACCGAAGGCCAGAGCAAGCTAGGCGCCCGGTAGTGCCTCCGAGCGAAGTCGTAGGCGGCGCGGAAGATACAAAGCGCCGGGCGGTTCAGCAACATGGCATGCGTAAAGTGGCCGATCAGCTTCTCGACCTCCCTGCCGGCCACCAGCCGCCGCCTCAAAAGCGCGCGCGTGCCCTGCACCAGCCGCCACCGCTTTGAAGAGGCCGGGCGGCGCCGAAGCTTGATGCCATCCAGCTCCAGGCCCAGCGCTTCGACGACATGCTTGCCCTCCTCCACCTCGTGCAGCGGCAGCCCGATGCTGGACATCTTCTTGGCCGCCTGCTGTCTGGCGTCGGCAGAGGCACCTGGTCGAGACGAGACGAAGACCTCGTTGTCCACGTACGCGATGCGGGAAACAAGCGCTGCCGAGGTCGTCGGGGGCACCTGGCGGTCCACCAGCTCACTCTCGATGCCTCCAAGCGCTGCCCGCCGCAGCAGCTCTCGACGCGCCTGCTGCGTCCATCTCATGGCCCACGAGAAGCCCATGGGCAGCACCCGCAGACAGGGGTAGACCCAGGCGCCTGCAAGAACCGGCTCGCCCTGCACGGTCTTGGCCCCCACCTCGCCGGCCCTGGCGAGCCTCATCCCGAACCGCGGCACCATGTAGTCCGGCACCTTGAACTGGTAGAAGCAGTCGGCGATGTCCTGAATCGAGAACTCTAGCTTGTCCCCAGGCTCCGCCCCCAGCCCGACCATCGCCGCAGTCGACGCCAGCTGGATGGAAGTGGGACGCCTGAGGTTCTGATTGACGGACCTGGCGTCCACTATCAGGCGCAACTTGCCCGACTACTTGCGCACGAAGAATTTCCCAACCTCAGAATCACGGCGAGCACGGAGCTCCACCATGCCCCTGTTCAGCAGGTCCTGCACGAACCTGGTGTACTCGCCTCTGTCCGCCTTGAGCGTCTTGTCCCAGTAGACCTTGCAGGTCGCTGGCGGCTCCTCCTCAGCCCGAAGCAGAAGCGCACGGGGACCGTCGATCACCTCCTGGCGGCCAGGGTCTGGCAACACGTCCAGCAAGTCAACCGAGCCCGCGGTGTCCGGCCACGAGACCAAGCCGCGATCATACGGTGCAACCACGGAGAGGTCCTCGGACGCGTAGTCGAGGGCCTCGGTACCGAGCAACTCCTGAAGGGCTGCCTCGGGGGCGGGCAACGGGCCCGGCGGCCTGTCGTCAGTGACCGCGCGCAGGATGCCGTCAAGCGCCGAAAACTGCGCCTGCGAGGGTCTTCCTCCAAGCAGAAACAAGCCGTCCCCATACAGGTTGTTGAGAGCGGCGATGCAGTCGTTCGAGCGTCGGCCGATGGCCGCCTTCCTGCCCAGACGCTGAGCAGCACGGCGAGGACCTCGGCGCTGTTCAGGAGAGCTGCAGGTCACCTCGGGCAAGGGGAACAAATCCCGCGGCACTACCCTCTCCATAGTACGGCCTGAATCTGCGACCCGGGACGGCCAGCCCCCGGATCTTGAGCCCATCATGACTTCTTAGGAGCGCGCGCAAGCGCACGCTCCTCGGCAGCCTTCCTCTCCTCCTTCAAGATGGACGAATCGCGGGCCGCCGACTCGGCCACCCACTTCTGAAGCTCCGGGGCCATCAGCGCACCGCCCGCGCGCCGCGTCCTGCCCAGGTAGTAGTCCTGCAGGTCGAAGTCCTTCCCGGCCTCCCGCTTCTTCTTGATCCGCTGCTCGATGTACTGGATGTGGCGGCACAGGCTCTCCATGCTCGCCAAGTTCGACACGTCGAGCTGGTCGAACGTGGTCGCCAGCTCGAGGATCTCCGAGAGCATCTCGTGCGTCACCGCATTGTGCTCGTCATCCTGCAGCTTGTTCTCGTGCTTCCAGGTCGAGTGGCGCTGGAGGGGAGCAGCCGCCTGCTTAGCTATCTCCTTCACCAGGTACAAGGCCGTACGCGGCCCCTCCAGCACCCAGTCGTCGAAGGCACAAATCTCCGAGCTGTTCGCCACACTCTTCATGTCCCTGAAGCGCCGTCCCGCGCTGTCGCGCAGCACCGGCAAGGTGCGAGCGTCCTCGGAGCTGGACGCTCCTGACGCTCGCACCGGGGGAGTGTCCGTGCCCTCCACGTCGCTGTCCTTCTTCGTCAGGCGCCTGAAGTGCTCGATCACCTCACTCTCCTGCTTCCCCACCTCCACGCGGTACAGCACCGCGGGATCGCCTCGCAGGCCCATGTCATACAGGCCCACCGAGCCGTTGCTGACAAAGCTGTCCGACGGGGTGTGGTGCTGCGCCGCGAGCATGAAGGTGTTGCCCACGCTCACCTGTGCCGACCGCGCCACGCACACCCACTTGAAGAGCTCCGAGCTTGACCCAGCAGGAGGCGATCCAGCCAGGGGAGGCAGAGGGGGAGCCGCGCTCGCGCCGGCTCCCGCCGACGCTGGCGGCGGCTCCGGCTCGTCATCCAGAATGCCCATCATGCGCCTCTCCTCGGCCGACTTGGCGCGGCCCTCCTCGAGCAAGTCCTGCAGCTCCTGCCCGACGGGCTTCGCCGAGAAGCGGTACACGGGCTGGCCGCGCGCCGCGCCCAGCCCAGGGGGAAGCCCCCCTCGGGGGCCCCCCTCTCTGAAGTCCTGGAGGAACTCCAGGCTGATGGTATCCGCGTAGATGTCCCCATCTGGGGTCATGATGATGCAACAGCAGTGGTCCACGACCGCGAGGATCAGGCGCTCATGCCATGGTTCCCCGTCCACCCCGTAGTTGACGAAGACCACGTCCCCGGGCTTCAGCCCCACCAGTGACCTTCGCTTTCTCGGAGCCGCGCGCATCTTGTCGTTCGACCTGCGGCTGCACTCCCACATGCGCCTGCACCAAGGAGGCGAGGGCCGAGGGCCTCCTGAGGGCTCGGCTGTCTGAGCGCGAAGGCGCCCGCCAGCACCAGCCGGCACGTCACGTAGCAAGAGCAGCACACCGCCTGCGCCGCCAGCACCAGCAGCGCGCCCAGCACGAAGGCCAGGACAGCTGCCGTCACGGACAGCCCGAGGGGCAGAGGAGCTCCCCAGATGTCCTGGGAGCCAAGGCAGGCGTGGGCGGCACTCGAGAGCCCCAGAGCACAGGGGCTGACGCCTAACGCCTCCTTCACGCCACTTATGAAGCTGGGCGCCGGGGCCGGGAACTTGTCGGCAGAAAAGGCCCAGCCGAAATCTCCCATCCGCCGCCTCGAAAACCGCTTGAGCACAGACAGTTGCGGCCAGCACGGAAACATTCAGCATTGCACACTGTTACACGTTGCTACAGGAGGAGGAGGAGGAGGAGGAGAAGGAGGAGGAGGATGAGGAGGAGGAGAAGGATGAGTAGGAGGAAGGGGAGCGAGGAGGAGGAGGAGAAGGATGAGGAGGAGGACGAGGAAGGACGAGGAGGAGGAGGAGGAGGAACAACAGAAACAAAAAATGCTCGGGGGGTCCGCGTGGACTTCTCGGATCGGCGTCGGACCTCGGATTTTCTGGACATCTGTCTTCCCCCCCACTTCCCATACTTTCCTCGGGATCGACGATCAATTGTGTCTGTGTGTGTTTTCCCCTCCTGAGATTTGTCCTCCTCGATCCTCGCCGCTGCGGCTCCCGCCCGGCACCACCCTCCAGCCCGACTGCTCCGGCATCCAGGCCACGGGCTCCAAGCGGTCTCCGATGAGGCGCTGCAGCGCCGCCAGCGCCTCGCGCCCGCGCGGCGAGGCGAGGTTCAGCCGGAAACTCAGCGGCACCGGGCGCGTCATGGCCGCGAACCCTCGCTCGAGGGCCTCCTCCGGAGGCCTCCCCGCGAGGGGCGCCAAAGCAGACGGGGCCAAAGGATCGCACCGCACCGCTGGTGCATCCCAAATGCACCGGCGACGTCGGGGCGTCGCACTCTGGATGTGAGCAGCAGCCCACCGCTTCGGCATTCCTAGAGGCCTTCCACGACGTGCGCTTTAAAACCAAGAGAGTGTCCAAACAACATCACAAAGCGTCGCCGAACATGATCAAGTTTTCAACCAAGTCTGCTTCAGCCAGACATGCTCCCTAAGAAAACCTCATGGAAACCACAGCATGGCCTTAGAACATACTTTGGTGGGCTTATAATCAAATCAGGACGCTTCGCCACTGCTTGTTGGAGGCGGCGGCCAGAGGGAGTCTGAGCTGATCGGACACCGAGACAAATCGGTCAAGAGGGGGAATGAGGCCAAGTCCGCGGATAACCAGGGATGTACTGACCTGGGTGAATTTGGGTCAGTCAGGTTTTGCAAGAGCCAGCAGGATCCTGCAGGATCCTGCACTCTAGCACGGGTCAACGCACCCCTGGCTCTGCAGGGTCCTGCAGGATCCGGCGCTCTGGCTGACCCCCGTTTGCATTGACCCCCGTCTCCTGAGCCCCGAGCGAAGCGGCCCCAGGATCTCTCCCAGGATCCCTCTGGTGCAATTTTTCATTCCAGAATCTCCGCTGGCGACACCGACTCCCGGAGGCCGAGCCTGTCCTGAGCCTAAAGCCTCAAACATCCCCCCCCCCTTGATGCTCGCCAGAAACAATGCTGGGCCACATCACCCCCCCAGCCGCATCCGAACTTGGTGCGCCTACGTGGTTCGCAATAAAAGGACCCCTAGACCTTTGGGAGGGGGCCTGAGTCAGGGGGCCACAAACAGTAGGGATATGGTTTTTTCTCTGCAAATGCATCGCACGAAACTGCCCGTATCGATGATCCCTAACCGACCACGGGCGATAATAAACCCCCTGGGAGAAAAAGTTCGCGGTTCCCGCAGGGATAATCAAGGATTTTCTCGGGGGAGGTAAGTTAAGATGATGCTGACGAAGATGAAGATGAAGATGAAGATGAAGATGAAGGTGATGGTGATGGTGATGGTGATGGTGATGGTGATGGTGATGGTGATGATGATGATGATGATGATGATGATGATGATGATGATGGTGGAGGAGGTTAAACCCTTGTGATTGCGGAAGCTGGTGTGGCGAGACCATCACGGCCATGCTCAGAATTTTGATGCTGTTGCTAATCAACACGATATGATAGCAACTTCGATCCCCGCAACTTTCCCGTGGATTATAAAGTTCGGCCTCCGCGCCATCCCCACGGATAGATCCCTGTGGTCGGGGATAAAAAAGATAGAGGGGGAAAGGAGGGTACTTTATTATCGCCCGTCGGCGGTTAATCAACAAGACGGGGACCTCAGTGAGGCCACGTTTTCACTGTGTTTCGGAAAGGGCCGCGTGAGACAACCGCGGTCAGACAACGGTGGCCCAAATCCGCTCAAAACCGGTCCCCGGAACTCTCCCCGGCCCAAGTGCACCCGTTTTCCTAGCTGCGTCCAGCCGTGGCGACGAGGGGGCACCCGGAGGGTCAAGAAGGCGACCCTTGCCTCAACGCGCCCTCCTGGGAGTGTTGCTAGGGATAAGGAGGAGGAGGAGGAGGAGGAGGAGGAGAAGGAGGAGAAGGAGGCGAATGAGGAGGAGGAGCAGGAGGAGGAGGAGGAGAAGGAGGAGGAGAAGGAGGACGTGGAGCAGGACGAGGAGGAGGAGGTGGAGGAGGTGGAGGAGGAGGAGGTGGAGCAGGACGAGGAGGAGGAGGTGGAGGAGGAGGTGGAGGAGGAGAAGGAGCAGGACGAGGAGGAGGAGGAGGAGGAAGAGGAGGAGGTTCAGTTACCCTCGATGACTCAGGGAACATCGGCAGGTCGAGACCCGGCGCGCCGCTGCTCGACGGGCCGCGCCGCGCCGCCGACGCCCCCGCGGCGCGGCGCGCTCCTGCGGCCCCGCGCTGCCCTGGCCCCCTTCCTGGGAGGCCCGGCGCCTCGCTGCACAGGCGCTGGGCCCGGCAGTAGCCGCAGAAGGCGGGCCACCTGAGGGCCGAGGATCCGGTCGGGCATGTCTGGAGGGGCCCAAGGACACACCAATGAGTACACACAAATGAGACCCCCCTATTTTCCCATATTTTCTGGGTTTCTGTTTCCCCCCCCCCTTCCCATATTTCCCTATCTTTTTGGGGGGATCGACGATTAATTGTGTCTGTGTATTTCTTTCCCTCCTGAATGTTTGGAGGCCTGGAGATTGGCACCAAGACCAACATTTTGTTTTGGTCTGCGGGTCGAGAGCGAGCCTCTTTCGGTTAAGAGCTAGGCGGGCCGCGAAGCTCTTTCGGTTCTGGAGGACGAAGCAAAGATGGTCTCAGCAAGCTTCTTCAGCGTAATCAAAACTGGTCCAACAATCGTCCCCAGACTGTTCTGTTACTACTTGGGAGTATTCCCCCTGTAGAGGAAACAGGCCCCACTTAAGCCGAGGAGCAGAAGACGGCACAGGCACTCACAGAAGAATTGAAAAGTCCGCGTCCGCGCGGACTTCTTGCGTCGCCACCTCGATCCGTGTTCGCGGCCTCGCAGGCCAGGCCCCTGGGCAGCGACCCCGCGGATACGGGCAACTTTTGCGCGGATGCCCCGCGAGGACTCGGTGCGAGCGCGTGTCCGCGGGATCGCGCCGTGGAATCGAGACCGCGAGGGCGCGGATACGGGAATGCTGACCGCTCATATCCCTCCTTGGCGCGCGGACCGTGCCTTGGGGGGGGGAGCGCCGATCCGAGAGCTCCGCGCGGAGCTCCGAGGGTTTATGTTCACACAAGCGTGTCCCCTTCGATGTCCTCCGCCCTCAAGCGCACCAGGTGTGGCACCGGCGGCGGCGCCGGGGCGATCGATCCAGCGCAGATCCAAGAAATCTGCGCGGACCTCCCCCAAGGGTAATGCTTCTGGGGGACCAGAAGCAATATCGATGATACACCGCCGTGGGAAATCCGTCAGCGTGCTACGTACTGCTGAAAGAGACCTCCCAAACCGAAGGAACCCGACCGGACAAGAACGGGAAGCGTCGCTTTAGCCCACCAAGCATGTGGAAAATGCTCTGTTGTTGTTATGCCGCGCAGGTATGCCGTGGCGCGCGTGTCGGCGTGCGTGCGGGGTGTGTTTTGCTGTGCTCCTGTGTGTTCTGCCGTGCTCCTGTTCTGCCGTGCTTCTGTGTTCTGCCGTGCCTCTATGTGCTCTGTGTGTTCTGCCCTGTTCCTGTATCTGCCGTGCGGATCGTCGCGGTGGTCGTTTTGGCAGAACTTCTGGGCGCACACGGCAGAAAAAGATGAGGAGCACGGCAGAATAGGCCCCAAGAGCGAAGGAGCACGGCAGAAAAAGACAAGGAACACGGCAGAATAGACCCCAAGAGCAAATGAGTACGGCAGAATACACCCCATTAGCTAAGGAGCACGGCAGAAAATGACCAGGAGCACGGCAGAATAGACCTCAAGAGCTAAGGCAGAAAAAGACCAGGAGCACGGCAGATTAGGCCCCAAGAGCGAAGGAGCACGGCAGAAAAAGACCAGGAGCACTGCAGAATAGACCCCAGGAGCTAAGGAGCAGGGCTGGATATGCCTCAAATGCGAAGGAGTACGGCAGAGAAAGACGAGGAGCACGGCAGAATAGACCCCAAGAGCTAAGGAGCACGGCAGAGAATGACCAGGAGCACGGCAGAATAGGCCCAAGAGCGAAGGAGCACGACGAAAAAAACAGGAGCACGGCAGATTAGGCCCCAAGAGCGACCAGGAGCACTGCAGAATAGACCCCAGGAGCTAAGGAGCAGGGCTGGATGTGCCTCAAGTGCGAAGGAGTACGGCAGAGAAAGACGAGGAGCACGGCAGGATAGACCCCAAAAGCTAAGGAGCACGGCAGAGAATGACCAGGAGCACGGCAAAAATAGGCCACAAGAGCGAAGGAGCACGGCAGAAAATAACAGAAGCACGCGAGAGTAGACCCCGAGAGCTGAAGGAGTGCGGGAAAATAGACCCCAAGAGCGAAGGAGCAAACCAGAAAAAGACGAGGAGCACAGTAGAATAGAACCCAAGAGACAAGGAACACGGCAGAATATGCCCCAAGTGCGAAGGAGCACGGCAGAAAAAAAGCAGGAGCACGGCAGACAAAGACCAGGAACACAGCAGAATAGACCCCATGAGCGAAGGAGCACGTCGGAAACAAACCAGGAGCATGGCAGAATAGACTCCAAGAGCTGCCGAGCACGGCAGAAAAAGACCAGGAGCACGGCAGAATAGACCCCAAGAGCTAAGGAGCACGGCATAATAAGCCCCAAGAGCGAAAAAGACGCCAGAAAAGGACCAGGAGCACGGCAGAAGATGCCCCAAGAGTTCAGGACGACGGCAGAAAAGACCGAAGCACAGCAGTAAAGGCCCGAGGAGCCAAGGATTACGACAGAAACGACCAGGAGCACGGCAGAATAGGCCCGAAGAGACAAGGAGCACGGCAGAATATGCCCCAAGTGCGAAGAAGCACGGCAGAAAATGACCAGGAGCACGGCAGAATAGACCCCCAGAGCTCAGGGGCACGGCAGAAGAAGACCAGGACCACGGCAGAATAGACCCCAGAGCTAAGGAGCACGGCAGAAAAAGACTAGGAGCACGGCAGAATAGGCCCCATGAGCGAAGGAGCACGGCAGAAAAAAAACAAAGAGCACGGCAGAATAGACCCCAAGAGCTGAGGAGCACGGCAGAAGAGGCCCCAAGAGCGAAGGAGCATGACAGAAACAAACCAGGAGCACGGCAGAATAGACCCCAAAATAGGCGCCAAGAAAGAAGGAGCATCGCAAAACACGACCAGTGACCAGGCGCACGGCAGAATAGACCGCAAGAGCTAAGGAGCACGGCAAGATAGATGCAAGAATGCAGCATAATACGCCCCAAGGAAGAAGGAGTATGCAAGAGAAACACACGGAGCACGGCAGAATAAACCCCGAAAGCGAAGGAGCACGGCAGAATGTGCCCCAAGAGCTAAGGAGCACGGCAGAAAACGACCAGGAGCACGGCATCATAAGCCCCAAGAACAAAGGATTGTGACAGAAACTGGCCAGGAGCATGGCAGAATAGGCACGGCACAAAAAACAAGGAGCATTTCAGAATAGACCCCAAGAACGAAAGAGCACGGCAGAATAGACGTGAAGAACGAATGAGCACTTTTTTCGCCGGCCATGCCCCGCCCGATTTTTGTTGAGGATGTATGCAGCGAGAGCGCGATTTTAAACATGAGAGGTATTGAAACCGCCACTCCAAGATATCATGTTTGTTAGGATGTCTCAGGCGAGACGCTAGTTTTTGAACATCTGTCGAACTCGCGGGTTCCCATGTTTAAGGGATGTCTCAGGCGAAACGCTCATTTTGGATGAAATCGATGTTGTGAACATTTCATTTTTGTACGGATGTCTCAGGCGAAATCGCCATTTTGGATCGTCTCGAGGGCGCTCCTGGGGGTCAAATTTGGGCTTGTGTGGGGCCTTTGAGAGGGCCTTCTTGATGCCTTACAAAACCGTTACAGTCCGATGTTACAAACATTCGTTGTTTCAGGATGTCCCTAGCGAAATCGTCATTTTTAGATGACTGGCAGGAACCATCTAGAAGCCTTTTTCAGGAGCGATCCCCAGACGATGTTAAAACAGCAGTTTTCAAAACGATGTTGTTCGAGTTGTTATTTTGTTGAAGATGTCCCTAGCGAAAACACTATGTTCAGCAACCTTAAGGGCGCTCTTGGGGCCATGTTGTGGCCGTCTGTTGCTTCCTGATGCCCTCCTAAAATCATTACGATGCGATGTCGCACGCATCAATGTTTTGAGGATGTCCCTAACGAAATCGACATTTGTTGAAGGCTGCCTTGGGCCGTCTGGAAGCCTTTTCAGAAGCAAAGTCAAAACTATGTTGTTTTCACGTCGATGCTGGTGTATGTTTTCACTGTTTGAGGATGTCCCTAGCGAAATCGCTATTTTCGAAAGTCCCCCAATCGTTCTGACAGCCATCTTGACATACTTTTTGGCCTCTCATTTCGTCATCTTCAGGTACTTCGAGAACGATACCAAGACGACGTTGAGGACATCTCATTTGGTTGAGGATGTCCCTAGCGAAATGCAACCGTGCTCTTCGTTCTGGTCCGCCGTGCTGCCGCTCGTTTTCTGAGGATGTCCCTAGCGAAATCGCAATTCTTAACATAAGAGTTGGTTAAAGACTTCAATCGTCATCTCAGTTTTTCGAGGATGTCCCGAGCGAAACGCAAATTTTCACAGACGGCGAAATTTCGCTGTCATCAACTTTTCGAAGATGACTCGAGCGAAACGCTTGTTTTTGTTAAACGCGATGTCGCGAAGATCTCATTTTTGTGAGGATGTCTCACGTAAAATCGCCATCCCGAGGAACCTGACCGGACAAGAACGGGAAGCGTCGCTTCGTCCACCAGGCATGTAAAATGATATTTGCCGTGCTCCTGTGTGTTCTGCCGTGCTTCTGCATGGTCTGCCGTGTTCCTGCGTGTTCTGCCGTGCTGCTGTGTATTCTGCTGTGCTCTTGTGTGTTGTGCCATGTCCCTGCTCCTTCTGCCATGCTCCTGCGTGTTCTGCCGTGTTCCTGTGTGTTCTGCCGTGCTTCCGTGTGGTCTATCATGTACCTGCTTGTTTTGCCATGCTCCTGCGTGTGCTGTCGTGTTCATGTGTGTTCTGCCGTGTTCCTGTGTGCTCTATCTGTTTTGCCGTGCTCCTGCGTGTTCTGCCGTGCCCCTCTATGTTCGGCAGAATCAACCCCAAAGGCTAAAGAGCACGGCAGAGAAGGACCAGGAATACGGAACCCAAGAGCAAAGGACCATGGCAGAAGAATACAAAGAGCACGGGAAAATAGCCCCAAGAGCGAAGGAGCACGGCAGAATAGGCCCCAGGAGCGAAGGAGCACGATAGAAAAAACCAGGAGCACGGAAGAATAGACAATCTAGGACGATCTTCAAGGCTTTATTCCAACTCATTCCTTGAGAAGAGTCGCTTCGTCCACCAAGCATGTGAAACGAAATATCCAATGTTCCTGTGTGTTCTGCCGTGCTCCTGCGTGGTCTGCCGTGTTCCTGTGTGTTCTGTCGTGCTCCTGTGCATTCTGTCGCGCTCTTGTGTGTTCTGCCATGCTCCTACTTGTTCTGCCATGCTCCTGCGTGTGCTGCCGTGCTCCTGTGTGTTTTGCCGTGTTCCCGTGTGTTCTGTCTGTTTTGCCGTGATCTTGCGTGTTCTGCCGTGCCCCTCTATGTTCGGCAAAATCAATTCCAAGAGCTAACGAGCACGGCAAAAAAAACTAGGGATACGAACCTCAATCGCAAAGGACCCAAGCCAAACAAGACAAAACACACGGCAGAATAGACCCCAAGACCGAAGGAGCACGGCAAAGTAGGCCCCAGGAGCGAAGGAGCATGATAGAAAAAAAAACAGGAGCACGACAGAATATACCCCAAGAGCTGAGGAGCACGGCAGAATAGGTGCCAGGAAAGAAGGAACATTGCAAAACGCGACCAGTGACCAGGAGCATGGCAGAATAGACCGCAAGAGCTAAGGAGCACGGCAAGATAGATGCAAGAATACGGCATAATACGCCCCAAGGAAAGAGTATGCAAGAAAAACACACGGAGCACGGCAGAATAAACCCCGAAAGCGAAGGAGCACGGCAGAATATGCCCCAAGAGCTAAGGAGCACGGCAGAAAACGACCAGGAGCAAGGCATCATAAGCCCCAAGAACAAAGGATTGTGACAGAAAGTGGCCAGGAGCATGGCAGAATAGGCCCGAAGAGCGAAGGAGCACGGGACAAAAAAAACAGGGAGCATTTCAGAATAGACCCCAGGAACGAAGGAGCACGGCAGAATAGACGTCAAGAGCGAAGGAGCACGGCAGAACTGCTCATTATCTGCCTTGCTCTTTTTTCGCCGGCCATGCTCCGCCCGATTTCTTTGCGGATGTATGCAGCGAAAGCGCGATGTTTGACACGATGCGTAGTAAAAACGCCACTCCAAGATATCATGTTTGTTAGGATGTCTCAGACGAGACGCTAGTTTTTGAACATCTGTCGAACTCGCGGCTTCCCATGTTTAAGGGATGCCTCATGCGAAACGCTCAGTTTGGATGAAATCGATGTTGTGAACATTTCATTGTTGTACGGATGTCTCAGGCGAAATTGCCATTCTGGATCGTCTCGAGGGCGCTCCTGGGGGTCAAATTTGGGCTTGTTTGGGGCCTTTGGGGGCCTTCTTGATGCCTTACGAAACCTTTACAGTCCGATGTTACACACATTCATTTGTTTCAGGATTTCCCTAGCGAAATCGTCATTTTTAGATGACTGGCTTAAACCATCTAGAAGCCTTTTCAGGAGCGATCCCAAGACGATGTTAAAACAGCAGGTTTCAAAACGATGCTGTTCGATGTGTTATTTGTTTGAAGATGTCCCTAGCGAAAACACTATTTTCAGCAACCTTAAGGGCGCTCTTGGAGCCATGGTGTGGCCTTCGTTTGCTTCCTGATGCTTATGTGGCAGACTATGGTCCCTTGCCGTGGTAACATGATCGCCCTGCGAGTGACGATTTAGTGGCGCTTAGTGCGCTTTCTGCGCCTCTGAACGGCGCCAGCGCACGGCAAGGCCTCGGGGGGAGCGCCGCGCCGCACGCTGGGCGGCGAGCCTGGCGCCCTCCAGCCGGCGCCTCGGCGGCACCCTGGCGGGCGCCCCGCCAAGCAAACTACTGCACTCTGGCGCCTCTATGCGTTCGCGCACGCAAAGGAACGCGTGGCCTCCCCGCCACTGCGACGGGAGGGAACCCGTCGCCGACGGGAAGCGCAGCGCGCGCCGAGCCGAAAGCTTGATCCAAAATGGCAACCGAAGGGAGGAGGACGGACAGCCGCGACGACGACGACGACGACGACGACGACGACGACGACGACGACGACGACGACGCCGCCGACATCCCCTGGGCACTGGGTCGCTGCCCTGGGGCCGGACATCCCCTGGGCACTGGGTCGCTGCCCTGGGGCCACTGCGCTCCGGCCGTCGGCGCCGAGGACGACCCGCGGCGGCCCACCACAAAGGAGGGCAGCAAAAACGCCCCGAAAACCTCGATCCTGGAAGCTCCTCCTCCTCCTCCTCCTCCTCCTCCTCCTCCTCCTCCTCCTTCCTCCCCTCCCCTCCCTTCCCCCCCTTCCTCTTTCCTCCCCCTCCTCCCCCTCCTCACTCCTCCTCCTCCTCCTGGACTCCTCCCTCCTCCTCTTCCTCCTCTCCTCCTCCTCTTACCTGCTCCTCCTCCTCCTCCCCCTCCTCCCCCTCCTCCCTCCTCCTCTTCCCTCCTCCTCCCTCCTCCTCCCTCCTCCTCCTCCTCCCCTCCTCCTCCTCCCCTCCTCCCCCTCCTCCTCCTTCCTCCCTCCTCCTCCTCCTCCTCCTCCTCCTCCTCCCTCAACCAAAAAACTGCCTCAACAAAAAAACGGCCTCAATCAAAAAAACGGCCTCAACAAAAAAACTGCCTCAACAAAAAAACGGTCTCCTCCTCCTCCCCCCTCCTCCCCCCGTTCCTCCTCCTTCTCCTTGGAGGGGGGAGGGGGAAGGGGGGGGCAAGGGAACCGATTATTTCCCCTTTTATATCCAGAAGAACACGAACACG
>CAUYUJ010013459.1:261795-351795 GCA_963575745.1 Prorocentrum cordatum
GCCGCCCCTGTGGTCGCCGTGCCCTCTGCTGGCTCAGCCGCCGCCGCCGCCTTGGCCGCCGCCCCCTCCCCCGCCGCCGCCGCGAGGAAGTCGAGCAGCGCGAGCGCGTGCGAGAGCGGGCCCGCCGAGGCCGCCACCGCCTGCAGGCCATGGCCGAGGACTTTGGCGAGCTCCTTGGCCGCGTCAGCGCCCAGGATGTCGCTCGCACAGCAGCGGCACCCCTCCTCGTGGATTGGCGGCGCGCCCACAGGGGTAGAGGGGGGGGAGGGGTTCTTGGAATGCAGGCTGCTTCTTAGAAGACCTCCGAGGGCTTCTTGGAAACCCCCGAGGACTTCTTAGAGTCACCGTCCCTGCTAAGAACCCCCCCCCTCCCCCAATCCCTCTCGGCGCGCCGCCGAGGCTGTAGGTCTTCCGGAAACCCCCGTCGACACTCTCGGCCCCGGGGCCCAGGGCCCCAGGACAATTGCAGTTGGGAAAAAAAAAAAAAAACGAGATTACGTCCTCGGATGCCTTCGGGGCGGGGGCGCGAGGAAGTCCACGGAGGACCGCGCCTCCGAGCCGCCTTCTTGGCGGAGCCGGTGCGCGGCGACCTCCGCGAAGAGCCCGTCCACGAATGTCTCTGCGTCCGGGAACCGCTCGTTGATGATGTCCAGCATGCGCCTCCAATCCGTGACCAGGTTCTTGACCTCCTTCACCTTGATGACAGCGGGCGCGCGCAGCAGCATCCGCGCAGACTCCACGAAAGCGTCCAGGGTCCACTCTGCGAAGCGCGTTCCCTGCCCGAGGAACGGGCGCGCGCGAAGCTCGGGCAGATTGGGGAACCACGCTTCGGCGACGGACATATTCTCAGCTCCCGCGCTCTTGTGGATCAAGAAATTGACCAACGTGGGGCTGCTCTGGGTGACGAGGACTGTCAGTGCGATGTCCAACTCCTTCTTCTCGGTCGTGCCAGCCTTAGCCTTCTTGTCCTCAAGGAGGACCCGCACCAAGGCCAGACGCTCTTCCTTCGCCATGCCCTCCCCGGACTTCGCAGCCAAAAACCGCTTGCTGAAGCGAGCTTCCTCGTAGTCGGTGCACAAAGCGGCCTTCGTCAGCATCAGCTTGTCCGCCAAGGACAAGTTTCCGAGGTCGAGGGCATCGTTCGTCGCACCGGCGTCGACCATCTTTTCGAAGAGGTCGGTCCACGACGGGACCAGGTCGCAACAGTAGCTGCCGATCTCCTGGAAGAGCTCCACGAACCGGCGCAGGTGCGTGTAGCACGGCGCACGCATCAGGGCGCCCTGCGCGAAGTCGAGGCGCATGGGGGCGTGCGGCGGAAGGTCGTCTTTGAAGGTGGCCATATCCTTGCCAGCTGCGGTGCACTTCTCGACCTCCGACCGAATGTATTCCTTGAAGTGCCGCAGCCAGAACTCCACGGTCTCGGCGTTGTCCAGGTTCAGGGAGCAGAAGCGGCCATTCACTGCGGCCTCCTCTGCGGTCCGCCGCCATCGTCGTCGTCGTCGTCGTACTCGTCGTCGCACTCGTCATCGTCGTCGTCTTCGTCGTCGTCGTCGTCGTCGTAACCGTCGTCGTCGTCGTCTGCGTCGTCGTCTTCGTCGTCGCTGCCGAGCCCGAGGCTCCTTCGTGGCGACAGCAATCTCCTCTGCGGTCTGCTCGTCGAAGACCATCGCGCGGGCCTTGCGTTCCTGGAGCAGGCTCGGGGGGCGCGGGGGGGCCTCCTCCACCGCCGTCTGCGCCGCAGGGGGCGCCGACTCGGCCGCCGCCCTCGGGGCCGCCTCGGCGTCCGCCCCGCCGCTGGGCGCGGCGGCCTCGGGCCTCCCACCCGTGGCGCCACCGGCTCCGGAGGCCGCCGGCCCGGCTCCGAGGGCTGGCTGCTGCGCGCCCCCCCCGTGCCAGTCGCCCTCGGCCGCGTCCACCTCGAGCACGTGGGCGGTCTCGAACTCCGTCACCTGAAACGACCCCCGAATCGTCAAGGATTTTGTCGGCCCGGGGTTTGCTCCTCCTCCTCCTCCTCCTCCTCCTCCTCCTCCTCCTTCTCCTCCTCCTCCTTTTCCTCCTCCTCCTCCTCCTCCTCCTCCTCCTCCTCCCCCTCCTTCTCCTCCTCCTCCTCCTCCTCCTTCTCCTCCCCGGGGTGGTGGGTCGGAGCGGGGGCGGGGGAGGAGAGGAGCCCTCTGAGCCTTTGGGCTGGCGGCCATGTGCGGGCTGCGTGCCTGTTGGCCTGCCAGTCGGGGCCAGTGCCTCAGCTGGGGTGAGCGAAGGTCTCGCCTCAGGGAGTGAATGTGGGGTCCGTAGTGACCCGCCCCAGAGTCCTAGTGCGTGTCGAATTGCGGTCTGAGTTCAGGCAGAGAAGCAGCGCGGCTTGTTGGCACAGGCAGGACTCCATGATATGGTCTAAGGTCTAGGGTTTCCTCCTCCTCCTCCTCCTCCTCTCCTCTCCTCCTCCCTCTTCCTCCTCCTCCTCCTTCCTCCTCCCCTCTCCTCCTCCTCCCCCTCTCCCCTCCTCTCTCCTCCTCTTCCTCTTCCTCTTCATCATCCTCTTCTCCTCCTCCTCTCCTCTTCCTCCTCCTCCTCCTCCTCCTTCCTCCTCCTCCTCCTCCTCCTCCTCCTCCTCCTCCTCCTCCTCCTCCTCCTCCTCCTCCTCCTCCTCCTCCTCTCCTCCTCTCCTCCTCCTTCCTCCTCCTCCCCTTCCTCCTCATCCTCCTCCTCCTCCTCCTCCTCCGCCTCCTCCTCCTCCTCCTCCTCCTCCTCCTCCTCCTCCTCCTCCTCCTCCTCCTCCTCCTCCTCCTCCTCCTCCTCCTCCCCCCCCTCGTCCACGACGACGTGGAAGACGAGGGCGACGTTCTGCCGGCCCTAGAGGGACCCCTGGCCCGAGCTGTGTCTTCGAGACGCAGCTGTCCACGAGCCAGATGCTGTCCGGCCGCACGTTCTTGGGGAAGTCGGGAAACTGCGCGGGGTCAACGAACACATCCCTGGGCAGCTCCGAGTTCAGGGTCGGCTTCCTGCTGCGCTGCACGATGTAGTACGTGCGTAGCAAGCGGGCCGTGCGTTTCAGCTTGGCGCCTGCCGCGTCCATCTTGGCCTTGTCAATGCGCTCGAGGGCACCGTCACCATCATCTTGGTGGCGAAGGACCCAGTAGAGCTTCAGGTTCTGCATGCCCTCCGCACCGGACGTCACGACGCCGAGTCGGTTCAGGTTATTTTTTGCCTTTTTTTTTCTCGCCGGGCGCAAACTCGTAGGCCGCAACCTTCTGGGCGAACGCGGCGCCCTCCATGACGAGCGGGCCCCAGAAGCCAAGGCCTGCCAGGCGCAGGGCATGGGAAACCAGTGGAGCTCCGGACACAGGGCCAAACTGCTGCAGGATATCATCAACCAATGAGGTTTTCGCGGCATGGAGGACCAACCCTGGACGCTACAGTCGCGTCACTAATCATCAGCGACACGCCGCTGAACGCGTCACGAAAAACGTCACTAAAGGTCATTAAAACGTCACGAAAACGTCACTAAAGGTCACTAGACGTCACTAACCGCAACTAAAACGTCACTAAAACGTCACTAACGCGTCACTAAAACGTCACTAAAGGTCACTAAAACGTCACTGAGCTTCACTAAAACCTCACGAACGCGTCACTAAAACGTCACTAAAGGTCACTAAAACGTCACTAAGCGTCACTAAAACGTCACTAACTGTCACTAAAACGTCACTAAAACGCAACTAAACGTCACTAGCGCGTCACTAAAACGTCACTAAAGGTCACTAAAACGTCACTGAACGTCACTAAAACGTCACTCAACGTCACTAAAACGTCACCCAACAGGTTCCGGAAGGGCGACCACCAAAAAGCACTGAAGGGCAATAAAGAAGCACTAAGGGGGACGAAAACAGCACTAAAACGATGAAATTCGTCACTAACCGGCTGATACACAGATTTTGGCTGTTTTTTTGTGCTTTCTAGCGCCTCCTTCGTGCACGATAGTGCCTCGCGGTGCCTCTGGGCGGGCGCCGTTTTCCCCCCCTCCCCTCGGCGGCGCGCCAACGGGGGCAGGGGAAGGGAGAGGTTTTTTTCCGGCAGGGTGCTCCCCACAAGCCCACGGAGGGAAACCCTACCAGGGCTTCTGAGAGAAAAAAAAAAAAAACGTCGGCGCGCCGCCGGCCCCCTCCCCTCCGCCCCCGCACGTGGCCTCACGCCGCGAGCGCCCCAGGCGCCAGCGCCCAGATATCGGCGTCGGATTTGGCGCGCCCGGTGCTCCCTGCAGGCCCCCCGAGCCCAACCGCGAAGCGGCGCGCGGCTGCCTCCTCGCGAACCCACCAGGCCCGCCGGGCAGCCTTCCGGTCTTTCCAGCCGCGGCGCGCCGACCTCACAGGAGGCGAGCGACGATGACGAGGGGGGTGGCGGAGGAGGAAACGCATGACCTCTCGAGCACCCAAGCCCGCAGAACGGCGTACGCCCGCGAGAGCCCCGCAGCGCCTCCCCCATAGTGGTGAGGCCGTACTCTCTTGCCTGGCTTGACGGGGGGAAGGAGAGTGGGGAGGGGAGGGGAGAGGGAGGGAGAGAGGGAGGGAGGGGAGGGAGGGAGGGGAGGGAGGGAGGGAGGGAGGGAGCGGTGCCGCGGGCTACTGGCGGCCTCGGCGCTCCCCCCTCAGGGGGACGAGGGGGAGTCCCCCGAGGCCTGCCCTCGCACTGCCGCCGTGCGGCTGCGCTTCTCGCCCCCTGCGAGTTGGCCGCCCGTCGCGCGGTGCGGCGGGCCCCCCTGGCGGCCTCGGCGCCCCCCCCTCAGGGGGGCGAGGGGGAGTCCCCCGAGGCCTGCCCTCGCGCTGCCGGGGGAGGCAGAGGAGAGGGAGAGGGGGGGGAGGAGGAGGAGGAGGAGGGGGAGGAGGAGGAGGAGGAGGAGGACGACGAGGAGGCCGCTTTTTTGGTTGAGGCCGTTTTTGTTCGTTGAGGCCGCTTTTTGGTTGAGGCCGCTTTTTTCGTTGAGGCCGTTTTTTCGGTTGAGGCAGTTTTTTTCGTTGAGGCTGTTTTTTTCCGGTTGGGCGGTGAGGAAGAGGAGGACGAGGAGGACGAGGAGGTGGAAGACGAGGAGGAGGAGGAAGGAGGAGGAGAAGGGAGGAGAAGGAGGAGGAGGAGGAAGGAGGAGGGAGGAGGAGGGGGAGGGGGAGGAGGGTCGAAGGGAGGGTAGGAGGGAAGGGAGGGTGGAGGGAGGGAAGGGAACGAGGAGGCAGCGAGGGGCTGGAGGGACGGGAAGGGGGTGGGAAAGGAAGGATGCGAAGCTGGTCTGACCGTGCTGGTCTTCCGCGCTGGTCTTGTGCCGCGCTTGAAACGGGGGGGAAAAGGAGGGGTGGGGAGGGGTAGAAGGGGAGAGGGAGGGGGAGAGTGAGGGGGGGGTGGGGGGAGGGGGGGGCGGGAGGTAGGGAGGGAGGGAGCGTGCGCGAACTAGGGGCGGGCTACTGGCCGGGCCGCTCGGTAATCCAAACCCCCCGACACCACACCCCCAGTCCGGACTCCCGCTTTATCTCGCGAATGCTCGGGTCGGCGGCGGTGGCGGGCGGATCACCTCGGGGCGTGGGGGGTGAGCACTACGGGCGGAAGTCGGGACCTCCTCGGCGCTCCCCCCACCAGGGGGGCGAGGGGGAGTCCCCCGAGGCTTGCCCTCGCACTGCCGCCGTGCGGCTGCGCTTCTCGCTCCCTGCGAGTTGGCCGCCCGTCGCGCGGTGCGGCGGGCTCCCCTGGCGGCCTCGGCTGTTCGGCGCCCCCCCCTCAGGGAGGGGGCGATGGGGGGTTCCCAACACGATGCCTTGTCCCTCGCGCTCTGCCGGGGGAGGCAGAGGGGAGGGGGAGGGGGGGGGAGGAAGGAGGAGGAGGAAGGAGGTGGGAGGAGGAGGAGGAGGAGGACGACGAGGAGGCGTTTTTTTTGGTTGAGGCCGTTTTTTTTGGTTGAGGCCGTTTTTTTCGTTGAGGCCGTTTTTTTGGTTGATGCCGTTTTTTTCGTTGACGCCTTTTTTCTGTTGAGGCCGTTTTTTTCTTTGAGGCTGTTTTTTTTTCCGGTTGGGCGGCGAGCAAGAGGAGGACGAGGAGCACGAGGAGGAGGAAGACGAGGACGAGGGGGAGGAGGAGGAGGAGGAGGAGGAGGAGGGGGAGGAGTAGAAGGAGGAGGAGGAGGAGGAGGAGGAGGAGGAGGAGGAGCAGGAGGAGGGGGGAGGGGAGAGGGAGGGAGGGGAGAGGGAGGGGAGGGAAAGAGGAGGCAGCTGGAGGGACGGGAGGGGGTGGGAAAGGAAGGAGGCGAGCTGGTCTACCGTGCTGGTCTTCCGTGTTGGTCTGCCGCGCTGGTCTGCCGCGCTGGTCCGCCGCGCTGGTCTACCGCGCTGGTCTGCAGCGCTGGTCTGCCGCGCTGGTCTGCCGTGCTGGTCTGCCGCGCTGGTCTGCCGTTATGGTCTGCTGCGCTGGTCCGCCGCGCCCCCTTCTGAGCCGTTCAGCAGAAGAGCTCCAGGAAGGAGCCGCTGCGAGACATTTCGGGCGCTGGACCGCAGCCAGGACACTGTACTCCTTCTTCGTCATCTCGGTCTCCTTCCGCCACTGGGGCAGAATCGTCATCGCGACGTCGGGGAACGCAGGGTTGTTTGTGCACGTGAAGTACAAGTTGCTATGCTCGATGACGGTGTTTGTTCCAGGGGCCAGTCGAGCAGCAGGGGCGTCTTCGGCCTCCTCCTCCTCCTCGCCCCCGCCCTCTTCGCCCTGCGCTTCGTCGCCGGGGGCGGCAGGCGCAGGTTTGTGCGCCGGCGGCTCCACGTCGGCAGGGGGCTCCAGGGCCTCGGCGTCAGACTCGTCCTCGGAGAGCACAGTCGTTGCCTCGGAGGAAGCATTGCTGAAGTGGTCGTCGTCGTCGTCTGGTGCTTCGCCGCCGTCTGACGACGCGTCCTCGGCGGCGTCGCGGGCCCTGCGAGTCCGTCGGGGCGGCTGTGGGACGTTCTCGGAACCAGTAACAGTAAGAATGCACTTTCCGCCAGAGCACGATCTCACCTGCACGTCGAGCTCTTTTGCGATGGCAGTGCCTCCGAATGCAAGTCCGAGAATGATGTCTTTGAGCGGGCCCATCACGTCGGCCAACGGCCGTGCCAAAGAGAGCGACAAGTCCACGCTGTCCGCGCCCCCCTCCATCTCCAGGATCGCCCCCCACAGCTCCCCTTTGAGCGAGAAAGCCCACGCGAACACGGTCTGCTGTGAGTCCTCGAAGATCAGCGAGTAGAAGCCGTGGCTTCTCGCCGCGACCCTCTTCTCCCATTCGTTAGGAACGGGCCTGGGCGCGCGGGGCCTGATCCTTGTCATCTCTGGCAAGCCCCTGGGGTCGGGTTGGATCCTCTGTGAAATGCCGCGTCTCTGAGCTGCGGCTGAGCGCAGGGCCTCTCGGAACAGGTCGTCGTGGGACCCGAGGTAAGCCAACCAGTCGGCGTTCGTGTAGGGCATGACGTCACCTGCAAGAAGTTGTTCTGCGTTTGCGGCCCTTTCCCTCCGGCTCGCGGCCTCCGCCTCGAGAGCGCCCTGGTTCTCGGCGATCCGCGCGCGCAACAGGTCCATGTCGCCAGCATGCGTAACCTGGCTCATCTCCTCGGGCGACACGCCCTCCTCCCAGTGCAATTTCCCGCGGCTGCGAGGAAACAAGTGGGGCCACCTCTCGCGAGCGATCGTCCAGGCGCTGACTTTCTTCGTCCTGGCGATCTTGCGCAATCTCTGGCTCCGTAGAAGCCTGGATACCCGATCGTACCGATACTGGCGCAATATACTGTTCCTGGACGCCCGTGCCACTCCGATCACCTTCCTGCGCTCTGACCGTTTATCCTGCGCGTGCTTCCGTTCGACGTCCAAAGAACACGCTTGCGCCCTCTCGAACAAATCGACGAGCTCCTGCTGGAAAGCATCCCTGGTCAAGTAGTCGACAGCAGCATCAATGCCGCCCTGCGCCCAGGCCTCTTTCCTGACGGGGACGCTGCACCCCATGTCGAGGTCACCGACGGGGCAAGTCAGGAAGTCACGGATAGCGTTGTCGCTGCCATGCGGGTTGTACTTTCTGGAAAGCGTCCACAAGCGGGTCGGGTATCTCTGATACTCTGAAAACCTGATGAGGATGTGGGAAAGCGTCAGTAGCATCGGGACGAACACGCCAGTCAGATCCAGAGCGGGGTCGTTTTCCAGAGCCGCCGCGAGGAGAGCGAAATCCTGCGATGTCTTCTCCTGCACGATGTCCTTCCCGAGCTGCACGAGGATCGGGCCCTGCCCTTCTTCAGGGTACTTGCGGGAGGCCAAGGAAGTGGCATGGACCGCTATGCGGGCGCACAGTGATGCTCGGCGGAGGTGCCCTGTGGTCAGGGCGTCGTCGTACCACGCGACGAAGTTCGAGATGCGCCCTGCGTTCTCGCTCTGGGGGGCCACTGCGCTCAAACGGAAGACTCTGGACGGAACGCCGAGCAGCTTCATGCCCAGGAGGGTGTGGATGCAGATCGCGAAGGTGAAAAATCGCGTCTGCACGGGGTGCTCGTCCACCACCAGGGCGAATTTGTAGAGCTCCGCGCATACGTCCCCCGTGACGGCCAACCGGTCCACGCCCACAGGCGCCGAGTGCTCCAGGACGCCAATCCGTCTGTTCAACAACCGCAAGATAGCTGTGGGCAACACCAGGTCCCCGTACAGAGCTCGAAGGGCACCCCTGGACGCGGCAACCTCCGCCGGAATCGCAGCCTCGATGACCATATCGAGGTCTGCTCGGACCCAATCCCGCAAGGTGCTGGCGTACTCCTCCACGTACGCAGGAACAAGATGGCGAAAATACCGGGAAGCGTTTGCGCACAGGGCATCGTTCTCGACAGGATCCTTGCAACGCCTGGCGCACACCGACACGAGAACGCACAGGTTCCCGACATGAGATCCGCACGCGAACTCGACGAGGAGATACGTGTACCCATTGCGCCGAGCATCTTCAGTGAAGTGGAATAAGACGCGCTTGCAAACGTTCTGGTTGGCATTGACGCCGTCACCGACGAGCACGTGCAAACATCTTGTAGCACCACCGGCCGACAATGAATCCAAGGATTGCCTGATGGCGCCAATGACGGCCGTCGCCAGAGTAGGGCCATCCTTGCGCCCCAAGGGCTGTAGCTCAGTCAATGCGTTCACGTGGCCAGACTCTCCAGGTCCATAAATCGTGATCACATTGTTTTGGATCTTGCTGATGGGGCCCCTTACGGGCAACCCCACGCCAGTGTGCGCGGACGCCGAGTACGACCGCAACCGCATCGAGCACTCGTCGTGCACGCGGTGCAAGATGAATGTGCCGTCGTCGCAAGCCGAAGCTGCCAAAGCACGAATCTCGGATTGGCTGATGCCCAATATTATATTGCACAAAGCGTCCCGTACTCTCCCCACGCTCTCCTGCGACACGGCTTGACATTCTCTAGTTGGGAATTCGCCTAGAATCCCAGCCACTGTCCTCGCGGGCACTGCAGGGTCCACAAGACCCGCCCGCACCCACCACAGCGTCCTCAGTCTGCCATGCCCCTGACGACGGGGCAACCCCACACCGACCCCCTTCCTCGAACCTCCATCCTCCATCCTACTCCTCCTTATCCTGGGCTGGGAGGGCGCGGCCCCCCATCCTCCTGAGGACGCAAAACCGAGGAGCAAGACGAAAATCGTCTCTCCTCCAACCCCACCCCCTGCTGTGGACTTTTCCACAATACGGCGGGGGCATCGGATAAAAAATGTCCTCCGAAGGCCCAGACCCTGGCGCATTCTCTCCTGTTTCGAAGCGAGGTGGGTGGCACGCGTCTTGCCGCCCATCGGTCGCGATACCCTGGATTCGTTACCCAATGTTTCCTTATCCAGTGCCTCTGCCGTATGAGGAATGATCCACGTTCGAGCGCGGCTGTCCTTCGCGCCCGAGGCCTCCTCTAAGGCACGCTCGGCCTCCTGACGCTCGCGCTTCTGGTAACTCAACCTTCTGGGATTTACCCCTGCTCGGCCCTCCGAAGGCCGCCCAGCCCTGGCGGAAGGGTCGAACTGGTCCTCCAACGCCTCCAACGCCGACTGAACGCGGTCCTCCACGACCGCCACGTCGACCCCTCGGGGCGCCGTTGCACGGAAACTGAAAGCGATTCCCTTCCCCCCTCTGAGGGGGGAGGGGGAGGGGGAAGAAAATCCCGCGCGCCGCCAGCAACAGGGCCCGGGGAGGGACATGGACACGTTTGGTTAGATGGCCTGCTCGTTGCAGAGCGTCCCGCTCTGCAGCCAAGGCCGGCAGCAGAGCGGCAATCGCCGAAGCGGCCCTGGTGGCCAACTCGGCCGCGGACATCGCGGCTCGCGGCGCCTGCGGTCACCACGCAGGTCGCCCGCGCCAGCGACGGCCGCGGCGGGCGGGCTCCTTTCGGCCCACCCACCCGCCACGGCCTATCGCGGCGCACCGCAGGCCCCCGCAGCGCGGAGGGGGACGCGCGCGGTTCGAGCCCGCGGGCGGCGCGCACCGCGCGGGCTCCTCCTCCTCCTCCTCCTCCTCCTCCTCCCCTCCTCCTCCTCCTCCTCCTCCTCTTCCTCCTCTCCTCCTCCTCCTCCTCCTCCCCTCCTCCTCTTCTCCTCCTCCTCCTCCCCCTCCCTCCTCATCCCCTCCTATTCCTCCTCCTCCTCCACTCCACTCTCCTCTCCTCCTCCTCCTCCTCCTCCTCCTCCTCCTCCTCCTCCTCCTCCTCCTCCTCCTCCTCTTCCTATATTCCTCCTCCTCCCTCCGTCCTTTTCCTCCTTTTTCCTCCTCCTCCTCCTCCGCCTCCTCGTCCTCCTCCTCCTCCTCCTCATCTTCCTCCTCCTCCTCCTCCTCCTCTCCTCCCTCCTCCTCCCTCCTCCTCCTCCTCTTCTAGACTCCTCCTCCCCCTCCTCCTTTTCCTCCTTTTCCTCGTCCTCCTCTCCCTCCTCCTCCTGCACCTCCTCCTCCTCGTCCTCCTCCTCCGCCTCCTCTCCTCCCATCCTCCTCCTCGTCCTCTCCTCGTCTCCTTCCTCGTACTCCCCCTCCCCCTCCTCCTCCTCCTCCGCGTGCGCGCGAGGATGGGACAGGGAGTCCCGGGTTCGCCTCCGGCCGGGTGCGCCTCCGGCCGGGTGGGCGTTCCGGCCGGGTGAGCGTTCGGCCTCGGCGCCGAGGGGTTGGCCCACAGGGGGACGTGGCCATGTTACCCCCCTCGGCGCGCTCGCGGCCCGCGCCGCGCGGCTGTAGCCCCCCCCTCCTCCTCCTCCTCTGTCCTATCCTTCTCCGCCCTCCTCCTCTTCCCCCCTCTTCGCTCCTCCCCCTCCTCCTCCTCCTCCTCCTCCTCCTCCCCTCCTCCTCCTCCCGTCCTCCTCCTCCCCCCTCCTCCTTCCTCCTGGCTCCTCCCCCTTCCCCCTCCTCCCTACCCCTCCCCCCCTCCCTCCAACCTCCCTTTTCCTCCTCCTTCCTCCCTCCCTCCTCCCCTCCCTCCTCCTCCCCTCCTCCTCCTCCCTCCTCCTCCTCCTCCTCCTCCTCCTCCTCCTCCTCTCCTCCTCCTCCTACCCCTACCCTAACTCCTACTCTCATACTCCCCTCCTCCTCCTCCTCCTCCTCCTCCCCTCCTCCCCCCCTCCTTCTCTCCTCATCCTCATGGTTTTCTGGCGGGCCCCAGAACAAAAACGCCCAGCCGAAGTCCCCGGAGGCAGATAAAAAAACCGCGAAACACACAACCTCAGGACCCGCGTCGCTTTGGACCCATTCGCTTCACGACTGATGGAAGCCAAAGAAGGGCAGTAACTCGGTGGATCCGCCGGCCCCCCGCGCGGGGGCAACGTGTTGTATGAGGCTTCGGTTTCCTTCTTCCCTCTCCCTTCCTCTGTCCCCCCTCTCCCCCCTCCATGTCCCCCATCCCCTCCCCGAACACCACAGCGTGCCTGTGATCACCGCGATGCGCCTGTGACCACCAGATCGCGAAAGTGCGAGATATGCACTCAGCACATCCAATTCAATCGATGACAAGGCAGCCCACGCAGCGGCGGCGACCACCGCAAACAGCGCACTAAGACTCACTAAACTATCGCAAAGGTGCCGGTCAGCAAACATTATGGGTCCACGACAAGGGACCATGATCTGACACATAATGATGCCCTCCTAAAATCATTACGATGCGATGTCGCACGCATCAATTGTTCGAGGATGTCCCTACCGAAATCTACATTTTTTGAAGGCCAGGCGACAGCTGCATCGAATCGAAACATCGAATCGAATCGGAATCAACATCGAATCGGAGCGCATCGGGTGGACATCGAATCGACATCGAATCGGAATGCTTGGGCGCTGCATCGAATCGATTCGAAATCGGAATAGAATCGGTTGCAAATCGGTTGCGCAAGCCGAATCGAAATCGAATCGGAATCTGGTAGCCCGAACCGAGCCTACGCCTGGCCTAGCTTGTGCGTAGCTCAGCCTAACCTAGCTTGCGCCTAGCACATCCTAGCCCGAAACGAGCCTACGCCGATTTTTGCTGTGTTTACCAACTATTTCTGCTGGCTCTCAAGCCTGCAGAACCCATTGTTCCCTCCCAAGCTTCCTGGAATCGAGTTTCATTTTTTTAGAGCCAGACAAATTGTTTTTGCTGCCTCCGAAAGCTCCAGGGCCCTCTGCTGCTTCCCAAGCCTTTGGAGGCCAAAAATCAATGTGACGGAGCTCTAAAAAACAGTTCTGGTGGCTCTCAAGCCTCCAGAACCCATTATTGTTTCCTCCCCACCTTCCTGGAATCGTAATTCGATTTTTCAAGGCCAGAAAAATTGTTCATCCTGCCCCCCAAACTTGTGGGGGCCACTGCTGCCTCCCAGGTCCCTGGGCACGACGTTTTTCCTTGTGCTGACAGGGCGAGGCATCTGGCGCGGCATCATGCAAACTCCACCTGCTCGTGCATGCCATTGCACATCACGACGGATTCTGCCGCGTAAGGATCGAGCCGATCGCGACCCCTCAGAAGCCGCCCCGCCACGCTGAAAAGCCGCTCGACATCAGCAGAAGACGCCAGCGTGCCAATGTACAGCTTGGCGAACAGCGCGAGGTGGGGGTATGAATCTGCGCGAGTCGCCCACCACTCGCACGGGCAACAATCGGCAGGAGCTGCAGGCTCCAATTTATACATGCCCATTTGCCTCCTGCAAGCCGTCTTGACAGCCTGCTCGGAAGATGGCATGAGCGGCGCTGCTGGGCCAGGGGCCGCGGGCGCGGCTGCTGCGGCGACAAAGAGCCGAGATTGGTGCTTCCGGAGGCGCTTTGCCGGAGGCGGCTCCGCCGCCGCCGGGGGATCGGCGGCCGCTGCCGGGGCGGCGGCCGCTGCAGGCGCGGCGCCGGCGGCGGCGGCGGCCAGCGCCGCGGGAGCAATCCAGCCCTGCCTGGGCTCACATGCCCACTCCGATAACGCCTTCACCACGTGCTCAACGTCTGCGGCCTGCTCTGCGGGGCTCCTCCAGGAAAGGTGCTTGAAGCGAGGGTCGAGGAAAGCTGCCGTGATGAGCATGGCCTTCTCTGTTGGGGTTGGCTTCCCGAGTATGTCCAGCAATTCCCGCCTGAGCATTGCCCTCGCGTCCCGGGCCATCGGGTGCAGCTGGCCGCCAGTGATTTCCTCTCCATGAACCCCGTCGCCCGCGTCGACGGTGACGGGGCTTTCTGGGCGAAGCATGTTCAGGACTTCGTGAGTCACGGGCAAATAAGTGCTCACGGTGGCGCGCCTGGTTGAGCCCTGCAGCAACTGCGTGCCCTCCTGCAGCGGCTGCAGAACGCCGGCGAGATCGCGAAGTGCCCGCGTTTCTTCCATTCCAGGGAGGTCAACCTTGTTCGGAAACTGCCGAGCGTACTCTTTGAGCGGCTCCATCTCCTCGAATATCCGCTCGGCCATGAACAGCGTGCCGTTCCATCGCGTGTCCATGTCCAAAGGGATCACCTTCGTGACTCTGCGCGTCTTTTGTATATTGGCAAGCCTCTTATGGCACTGCGTGCTGTTGTGGAAATGCTTGGCTATCTTCCTGCACTTCTCGAGAAGGTCATGGGCTTCCGCGCGGCGCTTGGTCTCGTAAAAAGAGGCTCCTCTTTCCGCTTCCCGATGCCGAAATGCGCGCGCGCCAACCGCCAATCGCCGATGCCCCGGGGGGGAGCAAGGGGCGCGGCTATCCTAGAAGGCCCGCCCTGAGGGGGCTCGCCGCGCCCGCCGCCCCCCGAACCCCAGGGCATCAGCTCGCCGACCGGGTGGCGCGAATGCATTGCAGCCTCGGACCTTTCACGGCCAGCTGGACGCAGTGGGCGCTGCAGCGGGCGAGCTTCATCCCGAGCGCCCCCCCAGCTTTCACCCCCGCGCTCTCGTTGTCGATCGCCATCATGAACACGCTTTTGGACACGTCTATGCCCGCGGCGTCCGAGCGCCGAGCCCGCAATGGGGCGAAGATCCCGATGAGCTTGTTCCCGATTTCGGCGAAATCTTGCACCTCTGCCATGGGCCGCACGGCCATGATCACCTCGTGGGGCTTCCAACTCTCGTCCACCCACGTCGCGACGACCGCGAAAAAATCATTGTGGCCCCGCGACCAAGCATCTGCTGCGATGGAAATCTGGGAGCCTGGCTTCACCAAGTGATCAACTATCTCGTCCGCCACGTGCGCCTTCACGATCTCGGCGTACTCCCCGAACATCCGAGCTGCACGCGTCGCGCTCATCGCCTTGTACCTCGGCTGCAATTGTTCATGGGAGCTCCTCATTGCTGGCCACGTTGCCGACTCGAAAGGCAACCCGCACCCTGCAATCATGTAGCGGACGAAGGCCTTGTCAAGGGAACGCTGTTCGGCCCGACCGAACGTTAGCCTCTTGCCATCTCTGGCTTTCTGGTCGGGAGTCACCGGGCGGTTGTCGCGGAAATCCTTCGATAGGAAATGGGCCACCAGCGGCGTCGGGCCCCCCGAATACAATAATACGCCTGGATCGCCCTGTTTGCGGACACCGCCGTCAGGATGACAAACAGTGCACACCGCTAGATTCAATTTCTTCCCCTGCTGCTCTGTCGCCTGCAGCCTGAAGAGCCCGTGCGTCCACACTGGATGCCGCGCCTTTCGCGGGGACTTTGGCGTCGACGACTCCCGGCACGGCTGGCACCTCTGCGGCGAAGCAAGCCCCCCCGCTTCCACGTCCGTGCTCACTACGCTGAACACCGAAACATCGGAGTCTCTGGGTTGCAATACGCGGCTGGGCGCGCTGGGCGCCCGGGGCTCGGCAGCGCGCGCGCGTTTCGCAGCCTTCCTGCCCGCCATTTGGGCCAAAACTCACATGTGCGGATGGGCGGATGGACCTGTCGAACTCGTCCTCCGTTTCGCAATGTGCCTGGCCTGCCGTGCTGGCCTACCATGCGGGTCTACCGTGCTGGTATGCCGCGCTGGTCTGTCCTGCAAGTCTGCCGCGCTGGTCTGCCGTGAAGGGCTGCCGTGCTGGTCTGGCGCGCTGGCCCACCGTGCTGATCTACCGTGCTGGTCTGCCGTGCTGGTCTGCCGTCCTATTCTGGCGAACGCTGAAAAAATATGTTTGATGCCTGAAAAATTGTTTCTTCTCGCTCCGCGGCCGCTTGGAGCCTCCGGGGCGCCTCCGGGGCCCCTGGGCGCCGAGGGGTCGCGGATTTTTTCAAAAGGAGCCACGGACCGTTCACGTTGCGACGAGGACGGGGCGACGACGGCATAAGACTGGGCACGGCGAGACGGATGACGTCGATGGGAGAAGGAGGACACCAATGACTTGCCATCGGCTCTCGCAAGAGAAACTTCAGTCCTTCGCCAGACCTACCCCCGTGAGAGCACCGAACAGGAGCAGGCTGCGCTCGCGCGAGCCCCGAACTGCGCGGAGGAAGGGGCTGGCTGGAGCAGAGTAAGGGGCACGAGTGAATAGAGGCCGCGCCTGCTCCGCGCCGCGCCTGCTCCCAGGAAGAACTGCCCTGCGCCGCGCCTGCTCAGTCCGACTCCGAGCTAGCGGTCTCTTGGTCGATGAAGGCACGAATGTTGATATAGTCCTGCGTGGTCATGTCTACTTCCTTCTCGATGGCTGCCTTCGCGGTGTCCGAAATGGCATGGGGCGCTTTCCTGAGAACCTTGATCCTGTGCACCTGGAGGCGCTGAACCATTCTCGCCACGCGAAGCTCCTTTTGCAGCTTCTTCCACTTCCTCTTCAGGGGCATCCTCGTTCTGCGGACGAAAAGAGGGCTGACCATCGTTGCACTCTGGGCTCTGGGGGCGACGTCCTCTGGGAGATGAAGACTTCAACAACACCTTGAACCAAAAATGCAACGGACGGGGGCCCGTGGGAGCCCGCAAGGAGAAGTCCCAATCATCATATTCATTGCATGAAGTCTTTTAGTAAACCGTAGGGGTCCCGAGAAACCATACGAAGCCCTATGGTGCCTACCAGAGCCAGCGGAAGCATGCGAGGGCCCACCTGCACACCCAGGCCCGTCGGACTCCATCGAAGCCCATGGCAGCCCGAGCTGCGTCTGATGAGTTGACACGCAAGCACTGGCGCCAACACGTGCGTCATATTGTATTGCAAGCAAGCTCTTAGTGTATGCAGATTCAACAAAATGTCACGTGAACTGGCGTGCACTGGACGTGAACTGGGGTGAACTGGACGTCAAAAGGAGTGCACTGGACGTGAACTGGCGTGGCCTGGACGTGACCTGGTGTGCACTGGACGTGAACTGGCGTGCACTGGACGCGAACTGACGAAAAGCATGTTTCGAGGCCTGAAAATTTGTTTCCCTCGGGGCCTCTTGGAGCCCCCCTGGGGGCCTCTGGGAGCCCTCTAGGAGCCCCCTCTGGGGGCCTCTGGGAGCCCTCTAGGGGCCTATTGGACCCTTCCCAGGGCGCTCGGAGGGGCCCACAGGCGCCCCAGCACGGGCCCAAGTGAGCCCCAGGACAGCTTATAAAAAAAAACAGCTTGTTTTATAACGTACTCCTGGGCCCTCTTCGGGTCCTCTTGGAGCCCCCTCTGGGGGCCTTTGGGAGCCCTCTAGGGGCCCTATTGGACCCTTCCCAGGGCCCTCGGAGGGGCCCAGAGGCGCCCCGAGACGGGCCCAAGAGGGCCCCAGGACAGCTTATAAAAACAGCTTGTTTTATAACGTACTCTCGAGCCCTCTTGGGGGCCGCTTGGAGCCCCCTTGGGGGCCTCTGGGAGCCCTCTAGGGGCCCTCTTGGACCCTTCCCAGAGACCTCGGAGGGGCCCAAAGACGGGTCCCCAGATCCCTCCCGGGGTCCAAACGCACCAGTTGTCCGTCGCCGTCACCGCCGCCGTCGTCGTCGTCGTCGTCGTCGTCGTCGTCGTCGTCGTCGTCGTCGTCGTCGTTGTCGTCGACGACGTCGCCGTCGTCGTCGTCGTCGTCGTCGTGGTCGTCGTCGTCGTCGTGGTCGTCGTCGTGGTCGTCGTAGTGGTCGTCGTCGTCGTTTTTTTTTTTTTTTTTTTTTTTTTGTTTTTTTTTTTTGTTTTTTTAATATATTATTTATTTATATATATATATATATATATATATTATATATATTATATACATATACATATATAATCAGGCCGTAGGATGCTTCGGCCGGGAAAAACGCGCTCATCATTATCTCCCTCGTAAGTCGCCGTCGTCGTCTTGATCGTCTCCCGTCGTCGTCGTCGTCGTCGTCGTCCGTCTTGATCGTCGTCGTCGTCGTCGCCACTGCCGCCGCCGCCGTTCGCGCCTCCCAAATAAGCCCCAAGAAGGACGCATGGAAAAGAAAAAAGAACAACACGCGACGCGGGACCGGGGGGGGGGGGGGGGGGCGCGGGCCGCCGCCGCCGCCGTCGCTTCCCCAGCGACACGCCGTCGGCTCTCCTGCGGCCGTTCGTGGCGATTCCAGCGTTCTCGCCCGCTCGCTTCCGATAGCCCTCCTCCGCCTCCTCCTCCTCCTCCTCCTCCTCCTCCTCCTCCCCCTCCTCCTCTCCCGTTCCGCCCCTCCGCCTCCTCCTCCTCGTCCACGCCCTTCGCCGCTTGGGTTCTGTTGCGGCAACTGCAACCACCCCAGGTGCACTGAGACATGTAACTTCTAACCCGCAACCCAGGCACCAAGGATCTCATGCCGACAGCCAAGGCACGGTGGCGGGATTGGCCGAAGGCCACTAGATAGCCAGACGTCTCACTGCTACCAGCGCTACCCGAGCTTCTTTCGGGCGGATGTTTTCGACGAGCAGCCACTGGCAACCGCAACTGGTCTCCCACTGGCTACGGCCCAAAAGACGGGCTGGGACTTTTTGTGCAATCTAGGAACGAGTCCGACACCCCCATCTCCCGAGGCCGGTTGGTCGGCGGGGAGGGGGATGTGGAGGGGAAGGAGGAGGAGGGGGAGGGGGGGGAGGAGGGATGAGGAGGAGGCAGGAGGAGGAGGAGGAGGATGAGCAGGGGAGCCGGAGGAGGAGAAGTAGGAGGAGGAGGGAGGGGGGAAGGGGAGGAGGAGGAAGGGAGGAGGAGGTTTATTGAAGAGGGTCCTATCCACACCCGAGATAGGAAGGCAACCGGTTCCGCCAGACCCTGGCACTTCCTCCCCTCACCTAATCCCCCCTTCCTCCTCCTCCTCCTCCTCCTCCTCCCTCCTCCCCTCCTCCTCCCCCCCCTCCTCCTCCTCCTCCTCCTCCTCCTCCCCTCTCCTCCCCCTCCTCCCCCCTCCCCCCCCCCCCCCCCTCCTCCTCCCCTCCTCCCCTCCTCCTCCTCCACTTCCTCCTCCTCCTCCTCCTCCTGCTCCTGCTTCCTGCCCTGCTCCTGCTCCTGCTCCTGCTCCTGCTCCTGCTCCTGCTCCTGCTCCTTGCTCCTTGCTCCTGCTCCTGCTCCTGCTCCTGCTCCTGCCCTGCCTCCTGCTCTGCTCCTCTCCTGCTCCTGCTCCTTCTCCTCCCCCCTCCTCCTCCTCCTCCTCCTCCTCCCCCTCCCTCCTCCTCCGCCTCCTCCTCCTCCTCCTCCTCCTCCCCTCCCCTGCCTCCTCCTCCCCCTCCTCCTCCTCCTCCCTCCTCCTCCTCCTCCTCCTCCTCCTCCTCCTCCTCCTCCCCCTCCTCCTCCTCCTCCTCCACCTTCCTCCTCCCTCTTCTTCCTCGTCCCCCCCCCCCCCTCCCCCTCACCACCTCCCCCCCCCCCGCCTCCTCCTCCTCCTCCTCCTCCTTCCCTCCTCCTCCTCCTCCTCCTCCTCCTCCCCCCCCTCCTCCTCCTTCGCCCCTGCAGGCAAGGGGGCGAGCGGGGGGATGGCGAGGCGCAGGCGCCCTCACGTCTCGGAGCTCGCATGGCCGGCGGCCCTCCGGAGGCGGGCGGCCTTCGAGCGCCTGGCGGCCTCGCGGGGGTCCTGCCCGTCGGAGCTGGTCTCGCTGCGGGGCGCGGCGCCCTTCCCGGGCGGCGGCGGCGCGCCGGGGGCGCCGGCGAGGCTGGAGGCCGGCCCCGAGCTCGCCGACCCCGCGGCTGCCCCCTTGGAGCGGCTGCCGCTGCCCCCGCCGGCGGCGGCCTCGGCCGCTGCCGCCGGCGCTGCACCGCGGGCGTAGTGGGCGGGGTAAATCATCAGCCTGCAGATGCCCTGCACCAGCGGGCGGCCCAAGAGTTCCGGGAACGCCCGATCCCTCCCAGAGGTTCTCAAGATCCCGAATCCGGATCCGGAAATTGCCAGATCAGTTTACTATGATCACAAATAAAAGTTATGGATGTTGATTTTATGTGTTAAATTATATGACTGTGTACACTAATATACGATGTCTCAAGATAAGATTATTATACCATACTTAAGAAACGTTATGATACAATTCATAGTTTATATGATTTACAAGATCCCCAGAGGGCCCCGCAGAACCCCAGGCGCTCCAAAGGACATCGAACATGCTGGGAACACGGCCCCAAGCCCGACGCCACCCCCAGGGGCCACAGAGAGCAACAGCAGTCGGCCCTTGGACCCCAAAGAGAGCCCCAAGATGACCCCGATGCCTTCGCGAAGAACCCGTCTAGCCGCGCCCCCCGCGAAGCGGGGGGGGGGGGAGGGAGAAGCAGAGAGGCAGAGGGGGGCGGGGGGGCCAGGAGGGGGAGGAGGAGGAGGAGAAGGAGGAGGAGGAGAAAAGGAGGAGGTGGAGGAGGAGAAGGAAAAGTAGGAGGAGGAGGAGGACGACGACGACGTGGAGGAGGAGTGCCTGGCCAGGACACGCACGCATGCAACGCATGTCTGCTCGAACACATCGGGCCACCGAGAACGCCAGGCAACGGGGGGGGGCCCCTCAGAGCTCGCGAGCGAGCGTGTTCTCGAAGCGCCGTGGATCCGCATCGGTCAGGTCGACGTCCTCTGGGGCGCGGAGGGGTATTCATCCCCGTCTTTCTCGCCCTCCCCTTCTCCTCATCCTCATCCTCCTCATCCTCATCCTCATCGTCATCATCACCATCATCTCCATCTTCATCTCCATCTTCATCTTCATCATCGTCATCCCCATCATCATCATAATCCTGTTCATCCGCATCATCCTCCTCGTATTCGTCTTTCTCCTCATCCTCGTCATCATCCTCTTCATCATGCCCATAATCCTCGTCCCTTATCGGTTTTCCTCTCCCCCCCCCCCCGCCCCCCCCCCCCCCCCCCCCCCCCCCCCCACCCCCTCATCCCCCATCCGCTCGTTCATCGTCATTCCTCGTAAAGCCGTCGTCCTATCAGCATCATTATCCTCATCGCCCTCCTTCCGTTCGCGGGCTTTTTCCCCTCATCCTTCCGTCGCCACATCATCCCATAATATCCCCCCCCCCCCCCCCCCCCCCCCCCCCCCCCCCCCCCCCCCCCCCCCCCCCCCCACACGGCTCTCGTAGTCCTCCGCATCATCCCCAGCATCACCATCCCCAATCAGCATCCTCATCCGCCTCCTCATCCTCGTCCTCCTCCTCCTCCCAATCTCCATCCTCTCATTGAGCCTCATCGGCAGCAGCAGCATCATCATCCTCACCGCCTCCACATCATCCTCCTCCGCGACATCATCACCCGCCTCACCATCATCATCATCATCGGCATCATCATCATCATCAGAATCATCATCATCATCATTAGCATTACCACCATCATCATCATCAGTTTCGCCACCCTCCTCTGTGTCATCCGCATCATCCCCACCATCATCATCATCCCCAACATCATCATCACCATTATCATCCGCACCCTAATCATCAGCATCGTCATCACCTACATCGTCCGCATCAGCATACTCACCATCGTAATCATTAGCAAGATCATCCTGATGATCAGTTTCATCATGCCCATCTGCATCGTCATACGCAGTTTCCTCGTCACCCTTCTCGCGATATCCATCTGATGCGTGGCATCCAGCATCGCCATCATCAGCATCAGCATCATCAGCAGCCTTATCATCATCAGCATCATCATCATCATCGTCATCAGCATCATCTTCTGCATCATCATCACCATCATCATCATCATCATCACCCACAACATCGTCATCATCATCCCCATTATCATCATCAGAGTCGCCAGCCCACATCATTATCCGCATCACCCGCATCGTTATCATCAGCATCCGAGTCACCATCATCATCAGCAACATCATCACCACCGCCGTCACCGCCATTAACACCTTGATTATCATCATCATCATCAGCAGCATCATCCACAGCATCATCATCCTCATCATCGTCCATATCATCAGTATCGTCCTCCCCATCATCAGCCTCGTCATCATCATCATCATCACCATCAACATCAACATCATCATGATCAGCATCATCATCACCACCAGCAGCAGCAGCAACATCGCCATTGTCACCATCACCATCCCCCCACTCGCCGCCATCGGTATTCACATCATCCGCATCACCATCGCCCGCATCATCATCACCCCCTCCATCTCGCCGCACTCCTCATCTGCGTCATCCCCCCCCCTCACCCGCCTCATCATTATCGCCCGCATCTTTCCCACCCTCCTCCCCCGTCCTCGTCCGCGCCCTCCCCCCCCCACCCCCATCCCCCCCCCCCCCCCCCCCCCCACCCGCCGCGTCCTCTTCGTCCTCCTCTTCCTCTTCCCCCATCCTCCTCCTCCCCCTCCTCCTCCGCCTCCGCATCCCCCTCCTCCTCCTCCTCATCCTCCCTCCGCCGCCTCGTCATCATCCCTAAACTTTCTTCGGATATACAGTCCCAGACCGCGCCCGAGGATTGGGGGGGGGGGGGGGGGGGGGGGGCGGGGGGGCGGCCGCTGCGCGAGAGAATAATTAGCGGAGCAGTGAAAATCAACAACAGGCGATCCTTGCGACTGGCGAGGAGGAGGCGGGGAGGGGGGGGGGGAGGAGGAGGAGGAGGAGGATGGGAGGAGGGCAAAAATGATGAAGAAGAGGAGGGGTGAGGATTGTTTGAGGATGACGGATGGGGGAGGAGGAGAGGAGGAGATGGGATGAGAACGAGGGATGGTGCGGAGAGGGGGTGCGGGGGGGGGGGCGAGGAGGATATCCGAGCGCACGTCATCGGGCGCGCGGTGCCCCAGCACATCGCGGCGCATGAAGGTTCCCATGAGCATTTGGGTCTGGAGCTCGACAACGGCCATCCTCGATTCCATCGATGTCAGGCGGTCCGCGAGCTCTTTGGAAGTCTGGAGGACGCGTTTCATCACTTTGGTGGCCTCTGGATTCAGGTCCCCCCTTCTTGCCGCGTTCACTCCTGTCCCACCCCCATTCCCCCCCCCTCCCCAGCCGTCTTCCCTGCCCAGCCGTTCCCCCCGACATCTCGTCCACATCCCTCCCGCCCACCCCCTCCCCAGCCTGCTCCATATCAGCATTGGCTCGGCTGCAGTTGCCCATCACGGTCATCGTCGAGTTAAGGAGGAGCTGGACGGGGAGGGGCGTGTCGTTCTGGTTCCCGCCCTTGCCCTTGCCCTTGTCCGAGCCTGTTCTCGGGCCTTCGCCCGAGCCCTGGATGCCATCGTCGTGGCCCGTGTCCTTGCCCGAGCCCTTGGGGTCATCGCCCTTGCCCGAGCCAGCGGGCGTCTCGCCGTTGCCTGTGCCCGTGCCTAAGCCCACGGGGTCCACGTCAGGGTCCGCGCCCTTGCCCGAACCACTGGGGTCGTGATTCGCGCCATTGCCAGAATATGCCGAAGCATAGTGCCCAAGCCTACTGCGGGAACGAGAACGTTCGCGGTCGGACATGGCCCTGACCTTGAATCAGCGCTCGAGCGTGTGAATGGCTCCAGGACTGGCCCCGGCTTTCCCTGCGCCAGCGGGGCTCATGCGGCCCCCATCCGTCGGGGCCCCTGCGGGGCTCCTGTAGAGGCAGGTTCAAACTTCAATGCAACATCCATTGCATTGGAATTTACATGGGATTTCCGAAGCCCGCCCACGAGGGCGCGCGCGACCAGACGGGGAGCGTGTCAAGCCGAAACTCAACAGTCGCCCCCCAGTCAAGTCGCGCACACATCGCGTCGGCGGGCGTCGGAAACACAGCCCGCAGATAGGGGGGATGAGAGGGCGGGCGCATGGGGAGAAGGAGGGAGGAAGGGGAGGGGAGGGGGAGAGAGGGGAAGGAGGGGGAGAGGGGCGGGTGAGGAGGCAGGGGGGAAGGGATAGGGAGAGGTAGAATATCATCGAGTGCGATGACCTCCCGTTCGTGCTCGGCGCCGCGGTTGCCCACGGCGGGGTTGCGGGAGGGAGCGGCAGCATTGATGCGTGCGCGGAGGACGGAGCCAGGGGACATGCAATCGTATTCCGCCCATCCCTATCCCGTGGATATCCCCTATCCCGCCAGATCCCCATTCGGCAGCTCTCGCCAGCGCGGCGGCTGTCGCCAGCCTATCAGTGGCGACTAGTGCAACATTTGGCGCGAATTCTGCAGGGCATTCTTGCGACAACTTCTGGCGATTCGTCGCCGAGCCCGAAACCCACGCGTCAGTGGCCCACGCGCCCTTCGGGCGAGGCAACTGCTTACCCTGAGCCGATTTACGGGGGACCCCTGGTGCAATTGGTTGTCTACGGCGGCCTAGACGGGCGTATGCATCACGCCGTGAACGGCTCATTGGCTTAGCAGCAACAGGGCCCAACGATGTGTAGAGCTCTAGCGGCTTGACGCTCCTGGCTCCGAACGCACCCAAGTGAGTAGGAACCCTGCGCAGGCAAAACGTTTTGATGCATTCTGCCATCTCTGGGGTCCAGAACAGGAGGGAAGCCATAGGTTGCTCTATGATCACAGCGACGTTGCGCATGCGGCAGAAACTCACCATGAACGACCTGGGAAACGATCGGTGTTGCCTTGCTCAATGCAGCCCCCACCTCGCTCATCGCTCCGTCCTCCTCCTCCCCCATGCGCCCCCGCCTCCTCCTTTCAGTTTATTGGGCACCGTGGGTGCCCGTGTTAATCTCCCATGTCATCTTCGGTGTGTGTGTGCGTGTGTGTTCCCATTCACCACCCGTGTCTCCCCCGACGTCGCCCTCCATCCCCCAGTTTATCCCTCCAAACCGCCGCCTTCTTCCGAAAACATGTGATGATTGCTGATCGGTAGAAAACGTCCCTGGGCACAAGAACCGAGCTGTCCAATTTGCCTCTCTGACGTCCAATCGCGACTCGTCCCCCCGCACGTTACTAGGTGACCTGCGTGTATGACCTCTTGCCACGGTTATCCAGGTACTGCACTGGGGCGCGAAGAATGCAGTTCCACCGCTGCAAGTAGTGCCCAACAGGTACAGCACGTAAAGACAGCCAGTCACGCGGCACAGATCTTGCCACGAATGATCAGTGCGATCGAAAGTGAATGCTGTGAAACCGAGGTCGCACACTGCGCGGCTTATGCGAGCCGAGCCACTGAAGATTTCAACAACGGCAGACGACCTAGCGATGTGCGGGACATGGCCCATGATGCGATGGGCCAACCAATCGAGCATCACTGGCGTATTATCGTCATCGATGTGGTCCAGAGCACCGCGCTGCGCAGCCACGCCAGATGCCCAGTCGAATGCCGGGGCGCAGGTCGGCAAGGGCCTCGCGGCCTCGCCCGCGAACAGCAGGGCGGTCACAAGAGCAGCCACCCAGAGACAAGTGGCAGCCATGATGAGGTGGCCGCCGCGAAATTAGAAGTGGCACCCGATATCACACCCTGTAAATCTATGAGCCTGAAGACCCTGCGCCCGAACGTGTATCTGCGGCAATACTCCGCGATGCCCCGTAGGCTCGCGTTGAGGGATGCATCCAAAAAGCAATGATATAATTTGGGGGAGCCGTGGTCGGGCATCCTCGGGGCTCTCGGAAATCGCACCCCACGGGCGCCCCCCGGATCCCCCTCCGCCGCCTCCTCATCTTCCTACTCATCATCCTCCTCATCATCATCAGCATCATCATATTCCCCCCACCCTCACCCCCTCCTTCACATCATCATCATCCGCTTCCAACTCATCATCCCCCTCCTCCACATCATCATCCGTCTCCTCCACATCATCATTCCCATCACCATCGCCAACATCATCACCATTACCATCATCATCATCACCATCATCATCATCAGCATCATCATCATCACCATGATCGTCACCATCATCATCATCATCAGCAGCAGCAGCAACATCAGCATCAGCATCAGCAGCAGCATCGTCATCATCCACCTCATCATAGACCCACCTCCCCCTCATATTCATCCTTATCATACTCGTCCGCCTCCTCATCATGATGCTCTTCCTCGGCATCATCATTACCCAGGTCACCAGTGCCCCGCATAGCATCACCCACCACGTGTGTTCGCTCACCTCGTCAACGTGTCTCTATGCCCCAGATGCAAAAATCCAACGCAAATTCCAACGCATTGGATTTTGCAGTGGATTTTCAGTTGCTTGCGTCGCGGGGGAATGGGGAAGGGCAGGTGGCGCCCGACGGAGCCTCGATTTATGGTAGGCTTGCGCCTGGCGCCGCACCCCCACATGCACTAATTGTTTGGCCCGAGTGTCCTCATGATTAGATGGCGCAGTAGATTGTGTTTCGGGGATAAGGCCAGCTTGGCGCGCTTGCACTCGAGATGTGAACCGAGAGCAGTTACAATAGCATTGAAAGCGTCACGGGGGGCATTACATCATGCCGTCGAAGCTCACTGACGATGAACTGAAGCGACCCACCTGCTCCCAAAAGCGCTGCTCCAAAGACGTCCGCCCCACCGTATTTGATCAGCAGGTGCATGGCGAAGCCCAAAAGTGTTGAGGCCTCTGCGGCCTTCAAGGACATGCGCCCCCCAGGGTGGTCCCTCTTCTGGGGCCGTAGATGTTTCAACAGCTGTCGACTGGCTGGGCGAGGAAGACGGCAACCAAGACTAGCTGCAAAGGCGCGCCCGCGGGCGTCGCCATCAGCCCCGAAATCCACCACCACATCCCGCGGTCGGGATGTCCACGCGGGATTCGGAACCAGACGGTTCGAGTGCCCAGGGCGCGCCGTTCTCGCGAAGCGTTGGTTGCCGCTAGGGGGCGAGCCCAGTGAGAGGGGAATGGGAGGGGAGGGGATTGGAAGAGAGAAGAGGGAAGGAGGAGGCAAGTTGCGCACGCGCCCCCACAATTTAATGTACTGAGTTGCCACCGTGGCACACCTAACTACCAGCGGGTGGCTTGCGCGTGGAGTTGTCTCCTAAGCGCCAGCGTCAGGGGCCTGCGAGTAGTACAACTCACGAATCTCTGCCATGGTGAGCCAGGATATCCATGCGTAACGGGCTCATCTCGAATAGCCACGAATCGCTGGGCTGGTCAGCACCGTTGGGCTGCTCGGCATTGGTGGGCTGATCGGCACGAGCAGGTTGGCCGTCGATCGTTGGGGTGCTCGGCATCGGGCCGACGCTGTTCGAGAAGCTCGGCGGAGTTGATGGGGGCCCAGCATCTGGTTGAGACCTGGCCGATTCGACGTGGTTCATCAGCCAGATCAGCATGTGCGTATCTCGTCGCATGCAACGCGCGCCGAAAATTCTGGGCGATCACCCTGGCGGCCAGATCCACCACCTGGGCAGGGTCATCGTCCGTCGAGGCCGGATCCTCCGTCGGGCCGTCGTCGACCCAGTCATCCAAGTCGTCGATCGATTGGATGGTTGATTCGGAGTTGGCCCGAACTATCGATGCGAGGAGACGCGTGGGCGCCCTCTTCCAAGTGGATTGATTAGAGCCAAAATGGCCACGGAGGAGAATGGGGAGGGGGAAGGGGGAGAGGGGGAGGAGATGGGGATGGAGGATGGGGGGAGGGGGGCGGGAAGAGTAAAGGGAGAGAGGGAAGGGGAGACGGGAATATGGGGGAGGGGAGGGAGGGGAATGATGGGGGGGATGGGGGAGGGGGAGAGGGAGGAGGGGGAAAGGGGCGGGCAGAGGGCGAGGAGAGTGGAGGGCGGGACCAGGGCAGGAAACAAATATAAACACTATGCCAGATTCTCCCTTGCTGGAGACCGCGGGCACCCAACGATCGACGTCTGTCGCAGCGGTCATGGGGGCGGGTTGTCTGCGCGATTATCTTCATCGACTCGCCAGGCGTTTTGTTGCCCCGATCCATGGATCCTGGTCCGCCCTACCCACCTCTCTTGCCTCTCGTCGCTGTCTCCCGCGTCGCCGCCATCATCGTCGTCGACGTCAGAAAAAAAAAGGTCCTGGAGCGTGAAGCCCATCCGTTTCCCCAGCATCTTGAGTGTGATGCCAGACACCCAACGGTCCCTGGGAACGCCTGAAGCAGGATCAGCTTGCCATATGTCTAAGTCGGTTTTCAGCCGCAATGTCCCAATCTCTAATACAGAATTTAAGTCACCATCGAGCTGCCAAGGATTCCGAAGGAGGACTCTCCATAAGACAGCGCACACGAATCTGAGCACAGGTCCGAGGAAGAGGGTATGGAGCGAATCCACCGCGAGTGACCTGTGTGGCGAGCTGTGTAGAGATTCACAAAAGAATGGGCACCTGTGGTGAACACTGTCGATGATCTTGTCGCCGTCCCCGCGGCGCGAGCGCCAGAGGCACGCCACGACAGGCAAGCTCAACTTCTCGATGCTATGGGCATCTGGCACACCCTCGCTCGGCTCGAGGCGGCCCCCCTTCATGAGACGCACCCCGCACACTTCAACGTCGGAGTGCACGATGCGCCCCCCGACGCCCTTCTTCGGACGCTCGTAGCGGAGGGCGCGGACGAAGGCGGTCATCTCAGCTGGTGTGGTAATGTTCACAATTGTCTCACATTGTGCACATGCGTCTGCATAATCAGAGTGTTGTTTGAGGTGCCAACCTGGGCCGTCGGGGTGGGCAACTTCATCGAAATGCCGAAGTTCATCTTTGGTCGAGTGGCAGAATTGGCATGGGCTGAACTTACTTGCCCACGACTGTAATCCTAGGGTGTGCGCGTGCTCTGACCAGTCCCCCTTGATCCACAGCAGGGCGATCTTGTAATTCAATGGCGTGCTCACATCCATCCAATCCTCATCGCCCCAGGCAGACCCGTCGTAACATGTGGCGGGGCGCTCGCCCCTTTGCATAAATAATAATTGCCATTTAACTACAGACAAGAGTGGGTGAATCGTGCACCGCCCTTTGCACCCGCACATGCAATGATCACCGCTTTTTATTGTGGCAAGGAAATGTCGTTTTCCAGTGACCATATTTATACCCCATATTCCCAGTACCGTCTCCGACCGCCCCGCCGCTTGCGAGATGAATCGGACGCCGTCAAGGTAAAGGGAAATCGGGAGCGGGTCGGGTTCACCATTAGCACGAGCACATAGTACTTCGGGGTGGTTGTTGTATATCGGGACGTCTAACACCGAGGGGGGTCTCACATCGGGATGCATCTCGAGCAGGTCTCGGGACGACGGGTCATCGCGGAGCTCGGCCTCGAGGGAAACCCAAAACGCCCGGACGGGTAAAGACCTCACCGTTCTGATTGCACTCCTGCGGACGTTGACAGGGACGTTTACGGTGAACGTTGCACTCGGGTCTGGTAAGACGTCGTCGAGATGTTTCTGGAACCGTCCTGTCTGGGCTGTCGGGTCGACGGCATACATACCGAAATCACCGCCAGGGGTGCCCGCTGCATTGGCCCAGTAGCACGCAGTGCGAAACTCTTTAGCACTAAGTTTACATCACGCATATAGGCGGAGCAGCTGTCGCAGGAGCTTTAGGTGTCATCGCCGTGAGAGTTATTTTAATCACGGGGCCCTGTCTGCCACGGCCATTAGCTTCCATTAAGTCCTATTAGCTTCAATTTTGTCCTGCGCGGGCGCCGCTGACCCTGGGGGCGCGCCGATGGCAGAATACTCCAATGGCCAGCTGTCCCGACGACGCCACGCCGGCGGAGGAGACGGAGGGGGAAGAAAAAAGGCCCTGGGAACACGGGCGCGCCGCCTTGAGCGCCAACCAAGCCTAGAACCCCAGCGGGGAGGTGAACGGCAGCTGGATTGGGCGCCCTTTGGGAGGAGTAGAGAGAGCAGGCGGGGGAAAAGAACAGAAACGAGAAAGGAGGGGGAGGGGCCCAATTCCACTGCGGCCCACCCCTCTACCCTGGGGGAGGCGCTTCCAAAGCCCCACGCGGGGCCCTGCCTCCGCTGGTCCTCGGGGCGGTCGCCCTCCTGGGAGGGGAAAATATTCCCCCTCACCAGCGCTGCGACAAATTGGAGAGAGTGCCGAAGGGGGGCGGGGGAAGAGGAGGAGGACGACGACGAGGACGACGAGGGGGAGGAAAACGACGACGGAGACGACGAGGGGGGAGGAGCTAACGGGGAAGACAACTGAGGAGGGAAGGGAGACGGAGGAGAGGCAGCTGGAGGATGACCAAGAAGCTGGAAAAATGGAGGGCGGTGGTTTGGCGGGGAGGGGGGGGGCGCGGGGAAGTGGAAATGGCGGAAAGGCAAGGCGAGGGTGGAGGAGGGGGACATGGAGATGCGCGCAGCCTGGCGCGACGGGTGGTGACCGAAGCGCGGGGCTCTAGCTGGATATGGAAGGCCTTCCACAATCGCGGAAGGGAAGCCAGACTGCACGGCAAGGGACTCGTGCAGCTGGCACAGTGACCGCAGCAAGAGAGCTGGATCAATTAAGCTGTCGATGGAAACGCGCGCCACGGCAGCCCAAGGCGACGAGGGGCCGGGAACCCAGAAGACCAGAGCGCCCAGACAGGCACTCCCGCCGCCTAGGCCCTCCGAAGACGGCCAGTGCAGCAGGAACGCCACCCCCGCGGGGACGGACGGGCGACCGCCCAACGGCCCCCCGAGGCCGCCCCAACCCAGAAGGGGCTAGCCATCGACCCCCGGGCGAAAACCAACCCCAGAGACCCCCCCCAAAGCACAACCAGAAAGACGAGGCGAATCCAGCAGGGCGGAGCGGGGGCCGCACCGAGGCAGAGCGGAGCACACATGTCAACTAGATATGCCCTGTGCGCTCACAACCGTCAGCATTATCCACTGCGCACGCGGCATCAGGAGGAGGAGGAGGAGGAGGAGGAGGAGGAGGAGGAGGAGGACGACGACGACGACCAAGATGACAGGCAGCACGCGACGCGCATTTCAGTGCAGCGCGTCTGGACACCACAACTGGATGAGGCGGTCTGCGCACGGGTGGAGAGGGCCCGCGGCCGCCAGCTCCGCCTTCAGCGCCGCGAGCTCCGCCTCGAAGTGGCGGGCGCGGCCAGCGCGCCGCGCCATCCAGGGCCCCTGGCGCGCGCGCCAAATGCTCCTCGGCGGGGGCGGAGCGGGATCTCGCGAAGAGCGCGAGGACAACGAAGACGACGACGACGACGAGGGAGGACGACGGGGGAGGGGGACGGGGAAACGACAAACTATGTGCGCTCGCGTCAAATCTGACGCCCGACCCCTCCCTCCCATACCTTACCATGGAGCTGATTTCCTCTCTCCGCGGACGCGTGTCGAAGCGGAATTGTGGCTCCGCGCGCGCGTGCGTAGTGGGTGGTGGCGCGCGTGCGTGCGTGCGTGCGTGCGTGGTTGTCGTTGTGGCTGTGGTTGTGGTTGTGGTTGTGGTGGTGGTGGTGGTGGTGGTGGCGGTGGTGGAGGTGGTGGTGGCGGCGGTGGTGGTGGTGGTGGTGGTGTGTGTGCGTGTGTGCGCGTGTGCTGTGGTGTGACGTGATGTGGCGTGTTGGCGATTTGGTGGCGGGCCAGGTGCGTGCGTGCGCGATGGCGGTGGTGGTGGTGGCGGTGGTGGCGGTGGTGTGTGTGTGTGTGCGTGTATGTGTGTGCGTGTGTGTATGTGTGTGTGTGTGCGTGTGTGTGTGTGTGTGTGCGTGCGTGCGTGCGTGCGTGCGTGCGTCCGTGCGTGCGTGCGTGCGTGCGTGCGTGCGTGTGTGTCTGTGTGCGGGCGCGTGTGATGTGGTGTGGCGCGGTGTAGCGTGGTGGCGGTGGGTGGGGTAGTGGGGTGGCGGCGGCGGCGCGCGTGCGCGCGTGCGTGCGTTGGCGGGTGGAAGTGGCGGCGGGCGGGGCGGGGCGCGGCGCGGCGGCGGCGGGCGGATGGGCGCGCGAGAAAGAGGCCCGCGCTGGGGCGATAACGCCATCCTGAACGACGGAGGCAAAAAAACGATCCGAAAATGAGACCCGCGCTGCAGCGGGAGCACGATTCGGAACGAGCGGGGCCCGAAAATGAGGCCTGCGCCTCAGCGAGAGCAGCAATTTGGGAAAAAATGCAAGCGACGACCCAACTCCGGGGACATCTGCGTTAAAAACAACACGCGTGGGGGGGCGGCCACCCCCAAGACGCCATCAGGGAAAGAAGGATCATAGTATTCATATTGAGTGACTGTCGAGGAAAAGGGGGGCCGAGATGCCCCTGCTTCTCCGCAGGCGTCATCAGCCAGCTTGAAGCCGAGATGACAGAGAACACAGCGGTGGCAAATTTGAGAACCACAATGGGCCTGCGTTGCAAGCTCACGCGGTCTTCAACCAGCCCCCCACAGCACGCACGTCCGCTGCCATTGCGAATCATCTCGCCTTGCCCCCAAAAAAACGCGAGACTCGGCCACAACGAAGAAAAAGGAGGAGGACGAGAGGGAGGATGACACAAGGAGGAGGAGGAGGATTCCAGGAGGAGGAGGACACGAGGAGGACGAGGAGGAGGAGGACGACGAGGAGGAGGAGGAAGAGGACGAGGAGGAGGAGGAGGAGGAGGAGGAGGGCCACGAGGACGAGGGGGAGGACTGCGAGGAGAAGGAGGAGGACTACGAGGAGGAGGAGGAGGAGGATTACGAGGAGGAGGAGGGTGAGGACTACGAGGACGAGGAGGATTACGAGGAGGAGGAGGAGGAGGAGGAGGAGGAGGAGGAGGAGGACACGAGGAGGACGAGGAGGAAGAGGAAGTGGACGACTAGGAAGAGGAGAAGAGGAGGAGGAGGAGGGGGAGGAGGCGGAGGAGGAGAGAGGGGAGGAACCACGAGGAGGAGGAGAAGAGGAATACGAGAGAAGGAGGAGGACTACGAGGAGGAGGAGGATTACGAGGAGGAGGAGGACCACGAGGATGAGGAAGACTACGAGGAGGAGGAGGAGGAGGAGGAGGGGAGGAGGAGGAGGTGGAGGAAGAGGAGGAGGAGGAGGAGGAGGAGAGGACTACGAGAGGAGGGGGGGAGGAGAGGAGGAGGAGGAGGAGGAGGAGGAGGAGGAGGAGGAGGAGGAGGAGGACTACGCGGAGGAGGAGGAGGAGGACCACGACGCGGAGGGGGAGGACGCGAGGAGGAGGAGGAGGACCACGAGGAGGAGGAAGACGCGAGGAGGAGGAGGACCACGAGGAGGAGGGCGCAAGAGGACGCAAGAGGTTGGAGCGGAGAGGAGGAGGACGACGACGAAAAGGACCAGGGTAGGAAAATGACGGGGGGGTCTCCATGCGCGAAGGACGGCATGCGTGACAGGCGTGTCCGGCTTGACCTCGCCGAAATCTGCCACATTCAGGGACTTCGAGCCCTGCAGCGCCGGGCCCCTGCCGAGCTCGTCCTTGCGCCACCACCGGCCTCGGCAGCGGGGCCTCCCTCATCTCTCCTCTCTCCTCGCACTCCTCTCTCCTCCCCCTACCTACCCCGCCATCCTCCCTCCCCCCATGCCTCCCAACAGTAGCATAGCACAGCATAGAAGATGCGCGTTCTTGCAGCATGGAGTTTACCGCGTGCCTCGAGAGCCATATCCCGCACGAAGAACACCTTATGTGTCACGGAATACCCCCTCAGGCTTGTCACGGTTTTCGCCGGGGGCCGTTTGCATACCAAGAGGTACGGCACTCAGGGGGGACAGCTTCGGTGACCCCCCATGCGCTATCCAAACCAGCCCGTGTATTGTGGAACATAGGCGGGTGACAAGCGTTGTTCTTAAGTCCCCATTCTAGGTATCCCCCCAAGGCGTTGCTGCCGGACATCCGATTCGACTTCCTGCCCTCTTCCCCCACCCCTACCCCAGTGAAAACCATCATAGGCCTCACCTGCGAGGACCATCGTAGGCCTCACACCCCCTGCGGCCGCCATCATAGGGGCCGCTGGGGTCGCCCTCCCCCACCAGTGCACCAATGCACCAACACTGCACGGCGTCAATATCCAATGGAGGGGGCCGAGGACCTCCCTGCAGCCCCTCGGCCAACGAAGACGGCAGCAGGGAGGGTTCCAAACGCACCTCCGCCTTCATGCACCATGCAACCACTACACCAGAAAACCAACTCCTCACATTCCTCTTCCTGCTTCCTGTCTCCTCTCCACGCACCATACTGAAGGTCCGAACCGACCCGAAGATCGCCACTGGCCGCCGCAGGCGTGCCAAATCCGACAAATCAGCGTTTTGCATGCCAGGTGCCAGCCGCTGCTGGATAATCAATGTGTTCTAATATAAGCTCAGCTGACAGAGGGGCCGGGCCAAGGCGCGAGCGGCAAGCCACGCGGCATCGCCACCAGAACTTGCCGCCACAGGCGCGCCACGTCGATGCCTGCTCCTCGCCCTTCTGCTTGCTTCCCTCCCTTCTTTCTCCTCCTCCCCCTCCTCGTGGCCCGCGTCCTCCTTTTCCTCCTCCTCCTGGTCCCTCCTCCTCCTCCTCCTCCCTCCTCCTCCTCCTCCTCCTCCTCCTCCTCCTGGTCCCTCCTCCTCCTCCTCCTCCTCCTCCTCCTCCTCCTCCTCCCCCTCCTCCTCCTCCTCGCCCCCCCCGCCGCCCTCCCCCTCATTTGTCCTTTCCCTCCCCCCCTCTCCAAAGGAGAGCCGCCGCATCGACTCACTTCTCGTCGTCGGTTTCCACGGCGTCGGGCCCGAAGAGGTCCATCGCGCGTTGCTCCCCCTCCGTGCCCAGGGAAGCTGCAGGGCCCGCCTCCGCTGTGTTCGTCGCCGCTGGCGCAGCGGCCTCCACTTTGTTCAGCTTGCTCCTCAACTGCTTCTCCGTGGCCGCCGCCGAGCTGGCCCGACGTGGGTGCGATAGTAAAAGGCCCCCGCGCTGTCTGGCAAGGCTTCCGCAAGGAGGAGGAGGAGGAGGAGGAGGAGGAGGAGGAGGAGGAGGAGGAGGAGGGGGGGGGAGGAGCAGGTGGTGTGTCTATCCGCGGACTAGTGGGTGGTGCTGGTGGTGGTCGTGGTGGTGGTGGTGGTGGTGGCGGTGCTGCTGGTGGTGCTGGTGCTGCTCTGCTGGTGGCGCTGGTGGCGCTGGCGGTGCTGGTGGTGGTGGTGGTGGTGGTGGTGGTGGTGGTGGTGGTGATGGTGGTGGTGGTGGTGTGTGTGTGTATGTGCGTGTGTGCGTGTGTGCGCGTGCGCTGTGGCATGGCACGGGAAATGACGCCAGCGGTGCAGCGGGAGCACGAGTCGAAACGGCGGAAGCGCGGAAATGAGCCCAGCGCTGCAGCGGGAGCACGTTTCGGAACGAGCGGAAGCACGGAAATGAGCCCAGCGCTGCAACGGGAGCACGATTCGGAACGAGCGGAAACACGGAAATGAGGCCAGCGCTGCAGCGGGAGCACGATTCGGAACGAGCGGGGCTCAAAGCCGCTTCTGCCTCGCAGATCGCCGCGTTGGCGCGGTGGCGGAAATGGCCGCAGGCATCTGGATAGGACCTCTTCCTCTTCTTGTCGTCCAGCCCCTCTCTATCCGAAATAATCCTCACAGTGTACAGGGACTTGCTGCTGGGGCCCGACAAGACCTCGGCTTCCACGTTGTCGTACAGCCCCTTGTCTTTGTTAGCCGAGCAAAGAACCACCTCTCCCACCTTGAACGGAGGCCCGCCCTGGCCGCCTGGGGCCACCTCCGGCTTGGCGCCCCCCTCGGTTTCACTTCCCTTCCCGGCGCCCTGGTGGGCGTCCGCCCCCGAGGCGGCGGCGCCAACGGCCAGCACGCGCTGCTCGAAGGCGGCAGCCTTGGCCGCTGCCCCCCCCCCGTCGGCGGCAGTAGCCCCCCCTCCGCCCCCGTTGGTTCCGCCCTTGCCGCTGTCCGCGGCGGGCCCCGTGCCCCCAGCAGTGCCGCTGTCGGCGCCCTGCTTGGCCTGGGCGGCCTCTGCCGCCAGGAGCTTTTCCCTCTCGTGCTTCTGCTCCTCCGCCTCCCGCTGCTCCTTCTGCTTGCGCGCCTCGTGCGCCTCGAAAGCCGCCAGCACGCTCGCGGGCACCTTGTCGCGGTCCGTCTTCTCCCAAAAAGGCGCGAGGCACTTTCCGATTTTTTCCATGCTCTCCGCCGCGGCGCACTCCACGGGCGCCCCGAGTTCCGGAGGGATGCCGCCGGACGCGTCGTAGTCGACGCCCAGGATCTTCATGGCGCACGTCTCGTACAAGTACGGCCCGTCGACTCCCCCAGGGATGGCGGCCAGCCTCGCGTGCAAGTTCGACAAGCTCTTTGCGACTGGGTGGAGCACGTCATCGAAGTACTTCACCGTGCCAGACGGCGCGTCCTTCAGCAGACTCACGAACGCCACCGGGCCCATCTCGTTCCACGTGCTCCACATGCAGCCCTGCCACGCAACCAGAGGGCTGCCGGGGGACCAAGCTTCCAGAGACGACCACCTGCTTGTGCCGGCCGAAGCGCCCTTGCTTTTGTCATTGTCCAAATCCTTCTCCAGGTCCTTGTCTTTCCACTGCTGCGCCTTCTCCTTGCCCTTCCCCTTCGCCTTGTCCTTGGCGTCAGGGGACTTCTCGGGCCGCTCGGGCTTCCTGTCCTTGGCCTTGGGCCGGACGAAAAGAGGGGACAGGCAAAGCAAACAATCGGCAATGGCCCCGGACTTAGGAACCAGCCACAGGGGGCGCGCGTGCCCGAGTCCGGGGCCATTGCCGATTTTTTGTTTTGGCTACGTCATTGTATGTTTTCCGTTGTTGCGCGATTTCTTCTTGGTGTTTTGCCGATCCCCCCAGGCCCCTGCCCCCATCTTCCCCCATCTGCCGGGTTTGCCCCCATCTTCCCCCTCAAAAAAAAAGGATGCGAATCAGTTGCGCGTAAGTGTGTTCCACGCAGCGACGTCCGCAACGCCCTGTCCCCCTCCCCTCGTTCGTCCGACCCGTTAGCCGTGAGGAAGCGCACTTTCTGGTCCGCCCCAATGTCGGGGCTGAACCAGCACAAGGCGAACTGGTAAGACTCCTGCAAATGGGCGGCCAGAGGAACCTTCGAAGAGACCCTCTCCTGGAAGCTCGGGTGGAGGGCCAGCAGTTGTTTGTGGACGGCCGTGTCTGGCAACCTCGGGCCTGCCAGCGCGAACGTGGCGTGCGCCTTGACGCGCTCGAGTTTGGCAGCGAAACGCATGTTCAGGAAGTCATCGTGGAGGGCGCTCGAATCGAAATCGACGTCAAGCCCGCTATCGAAGTCAATGTCGTCGCTGCACCTCAGTGATGCACCGAACTATGTTTCTCTCCTGGTAACCTCGAACTGCTATTTTGTTCAGTGTCCGTGCCTTCCATCAACGGGTGCATGCGTCAACTGGAGTCCGCTCTATGTTTCCACGTGTGTAATTGTAGTTGTACGCGTAGTTGTTTCAGTTGTAATTGTAAAGGTTGTCGTTGTTGTAGTTGCACGTGTGATTGTCGAGTGTGTTGTATGTGTTTTAGTTGCTGTAACTGTTGTAGTTGCTGCGGTTGCTGAAATAATTCTACTTGTTCTAGTTGTTCCAGTTGGCGTATTTGGCGTGAGTGCGGTATTTGTTGTAGCTGTATGTTTCGTGCCAATAGAAGCGGGGCCCTGGAAATCCGAAAATGGACATGCTGGCACTGGCCGCCCTCCGCCTGTTTACCCTCTGTAAGGCAAGCACAAGTCCACGTTCTCAGAGATCTCGCAGACCTTGAGCAGCAGAGCCATCCTGGTCACGGACGCCCCGGACGCTTTCTCGGCGATCGCCTTGAAGTGGGGGTGCAAGCGGTGGAGGGACGAGTAGCAGGGGATGTCGAGGATGTGGTTGACGACGTGCCTCATGTAGGCCCGCGCCGTGGGCGGGGTCTTCTCCTTTGTCGTCCATCCCTGCTTCACTGCGTGCTCCTGGAACCGCCGAAGGCAGTACTCGATCGTGTTGGTCTCCAGGGGATCGTCCACGCACACGCGGCCTGTCTTGCATGCCGTGGTGACCCTTTCCGCCAGGTCGTCCAAGCTCACCTGCGGGCACGGAGGGCGAGGCCACATCAAGAGGCGCACGACTCTTGGCTCAGGGCCCCGGGGCATCGAAAAGAAAACTGTGCATCGTGGATCGCACCACATCGATTGCACCACCACTTGATTCAAACCCGGGGCCCCGCTGGCCTCCAGGCACAAGGAACCCTCGTCCGAGCTCTTCTCCTCGAGCCGAGGCTTCTTGCGAAGCCTCGCCGTCACGGCGGCCCCCACCGTCTCGGCGAGCCGGGGTTTATTGGGAGGCACCGGCTCCGCGGCGGCCTCCGTGGTCGCCTCGGGGACAGAAGCGGTCGGTGCGGAGAGCGTGCAGGCCGAACCTGCCTGGGAACCACCTGGACGGTCCTGGAGAACGACCGTGCCCCCGGTCGGTTCGAGGTTGCGCTTGGTAGACTGCGTGCCTCGCAACTGTACCGTGGTGTAGTCGGTGCCCAGCGCCTTCAGCTCCTCCCGCGTCAAGTGATCCAGAATCGTTTTCTTGATGAGCACGTGCTGCGACGCCGAAAAGGTAGGGGGAGTCTCCACGCGAGCCACATCGCTGTCGGCCACGACGTACGGCTGCACAGCCGGCGCCGAGTGGGCGTTCACCGACCGACTGACCTGGAAGGATAAGTGGTGATGGAGGAAGCGGAGAAGGAAGAGGAGAAGGAGGAAGGAGGAGGAGGAGGAGGAAGAGGAGGAGAAAAAGGAAGCGCAGGAGGAGGAGGAGGCTCAATGAGATAGGAAGGGTACCTTGAGAAACTGCACGATTTCCTCACTAGCGAAAGTGTAACTCGTCTTCGCCTTCGACCTGTGCGCAGGGGCTGAAGCGAACGAGGGGGGGCGGGGGGCGGCTTCGGAGGAGGCCGATGGCCTCTTGGACGGCCCCCCAAAAGGCAGGAGGGCTTCTTAGAAAACACAGGCGGGGGATCTTCTTAAGAAACACGGGCGCGTTTGAAGCTGCGGTGCTATCTCCAAAGCCCCACCCTCTCTCGGTCACCCCCTGCGCACGCCGCCGTGGACCACTGCACTTTGCCGAGCCTGACATCAGCGGGATCCTTGCCCAAGACCTGCGCGCGTTCCACGCGCAGCCGTGCCACCCTCTCGAGGTTGTCGGCTGTTCTCTCCTCGCCGAGACGCACGAGGGTGTCGTTGTTCAGCTGATGGAGCGACCGGGCGCAACCCAGAAGCTGCTCGGAACCATCACCGCCGTTGTCCCCCATGGCGCCCGCCGGTCGGTTGCGGGTGCCAGACAACAGAGCAAACGCTTCTCAATGCTTGAGCACCTCTGAGTGGCAACGGCGTGGGTTTGTCAGAGGACGCCCTGGCGTTGTGAGCACCAGTGGGGGTACCGCTGGAATTGCCAGACGCTGTGGATACAAACGGGCCTGTGAGCACCACTGGAATTACCAGACGTTGTGATCACCACTGGAATTACCACTGCTCATTAAAAAAAAAAACGTTGTTGACTCAAACGGGCATGTGAGCACCGCTCGAATTGCCAGACGCTGCGAGCACCTCTGGGCGGACCACTGGGATTACCAAAGGCTGTGGATGCAAACGGGCCTGTGACACCGAGAACCAAAAGAATACGGAGACGCTATCAGGCACGTGGCAGGGACAGCGAAAGAGCACCCGTGTCAATTATTGCCCGGGGGCCAGGGCGGAAATGTTACTTAAGACCGGGTTGTTCGAGGATTGTGCTGGAGGGTTGGAGGGATGGTTGTGCTGGAGGGGTTGTGCTGAGGGGTTATGCTGGAGGGTTGTGCTAGAGGGTTGTGCTGGAGGGTTGTGCTGAGGGGTTGTGCTGGAGGGTTGTGCTGGAGGGTTGTGCTGGAAGGTTGTGCTGGAGGGTTGTGCTGGAGGGTTGTGCTGGAGGGTTGTGCTGGAGGGTTGTGCTGAGGGTTGTGCTGAGAGGTTGTGCTGGAGGGTTGTGCTGGAGGGTTGTGCTGGAGGGTTGTGCTGAGGGGTTGTGCTGAGGGTTGTGCTGAAGGGTTGTGCTGGAGGGTTGTGCTGGAGGGTTGTGCTGGAGGGTTGTGCTGCAGGGTTGTGCTGAGGGTTGTGCAGGAGGGTTGTGCTGGAGGGTTGTGCGCGGAGGGTTGTGCTGAGGGTTGTGCTGGAGGGTTGTGCTGGAGGGTTGTGCTGAGAGTTGTGCTGGAGGGTTATGCTGGAGGGTTGTGCTGGAGGGTTGTGCTGGAGGGTTGTGCTGGAGGTTTGTGCTGGAGGGTTGTGCTGTCGGGTTGTGCTGAGGCTTTGTGCTGGAGGGTTAGGCTGGAGGGGTTGTGCTGGAGGGTTGTGCTGGAGGGTTGTGCTGAGGGGTTGTGTTGCAGGGTTGTGCGGGAGGGTTGTGCTGGAGGGTTGTGCTGGAGGGTTGTGCTGGCGGGTTGTGCTGGAGGGTTGTGCTGGGGGGTTGTGCTGGAGGGTTGTGCTGAGGGGTTGTGCTGGAGGCTTGTGCTGGAGGGTTGTGCTGGAGGGTTGTGCTGGAGGGTTGTGCTGGAGGCTTGTCCTGGAGGGTTGTGCTGGAAGGTTGTACTGGAGGGTGGTGCTGGAGATCGCCTGTGCGCACCACTGGAATTAACAGACGCTGTGATCGCCACTGGAATTACTATTGGAATTACCAGACGCTGTGGATGCAAACGGGCCTCCACGCACCACTCGACTTACCAGACGTTGTGAGCACCACTGGAGAATCCATTATCAGCATCATCATCACCATCATCATCACCATCATTATCATCGCCGTCGTCTTCGCCATCATCATCATCATCATCATCATCATCATCAGCAGCATCATCATCATCATCATCATCATCATCATCGTCATCATCATCATCATCAGTTTCACTCAAAATGCTCCCCCGCCAGTCATTCGAGATACACAAAGAGGGCGATGGTACGGACAAGTACGAGCAAATACAGGGCAATGCAAGATAGTACAAATTGGTCGAGCTGATTAGGACTACGCAGACGCGGCGATGACACGAGCTAATACGAGCTAATACGAGGTAATACAACCTGGGTCAAGCCAATGAGGACCACACGCACGCGGCAATGATACGAGGTAACACAAAGTAATGCGAGCTCGTTTGACCGGGGTCAAGCCAATTTGGACCATACATGCGCGGCGATGATACGAGCTAATACGAGCTAATACGAGCTAATACGAGCTAATACGAGCTAATTGTGAGAAAGCTTGTATTAGCTTGTTTTAGCTCGTATTAGCTCGCATTGGCTCGCGTATCTCGGCGTATCTCTGATCCCAAAAAAAACTCGGGCATCCTTCAAAGGGGCCAGATTTCGTGGATCGTCCCGGGCGTTTCGGCTTCGACCCGGGAAATATTTGTCTGTGTGAGCCAGTATTAGCTTGTGTCATATTCGCGCACACATGGCCCACATCGAAAAAATGCCATCTCCGAGCGCCGCGCCATGCAGAACGATCTTGGCGTCGGGCCAGACGTAGGTCTTGTCGTCCCGGATCGTCCTATCGTCCCTGAGCGTGAAATAGGGACTGTACCACACAACATGTTTCCCGCGTGGGGCACGGGCAGGAGCGTCGCCCGCCTCCTCGCGCGCCTGGTCGCCCCCCCCGTCGGGAGATTCCTCGGGCGCGTCCTGCTCGGTGTCGGCCACGGAAACCACGGACGGGACATCCGACTCAGAAGGGCCCTCCCCGGGAACAGCACGACGGCGACCAACTCGGGCGGGACAGGGGCCCCCAGAAGCGAGCTCCTCATCGGAGTCAGGCCCCCCCTCCCCCGCCGTCGCGCGCCCCCGGGGCGGGCGCGCGGGAGCGGGCACAACCTCCGACTCGAGTATCTTGAGGGTTACCGCGGCAGGGTTAGCGGACAACACGTTCATAGTCAGGGCGTCGACGACCAGATCAGCTTCCACGGGCAATCCAACCCGCGAGCAATATGCGTAGAGACGCTCGAAGCGTGGACGCGTAGGCAAATGACGTCGGCGACGGTCGCCGCCGAGGGCGCACACCCAACTCGCTTTGCCTGAGGAAGCGACTGGCGGAAGGAAGTATGAATTCAAACTTGAATACAACGATTGGCCTGCGTGGCGAGCGTGCAACATATGTGGGGCAATCAACGTGGTGCAATACATGTAGCAATCTAGGATGTAGGGCCCGTGCCAGGAAATTCCGCAGGGTATGCTGGAGGGTTGTGCAGGAGGATTGCGCTGAGAGTTGTGCTGAGGGTTTGTGCTGAGGGTTGTGCTGGAAGTTTGCGCTGGAAGGTTGTGCTGAGGGTTGCGCTGGAGGGTTGTGCTGAGGGTTGTGCCGGAGGGTTGTGCTGGAGGGTTGCGCTGGAGGGTTGTGCTGGAGGGTTGTGCTGGAGGGTTGTGCTAAGAGGTTGTGATGGAGGGTTGCGCGGAGGGGTTGTGCTGAGGGTTGTGCTGAGGGGTTGTGCTGGAGGGTTGTGCTGGAGGGTTGTGCTGAGGGGTTGCGCTGCAGGGTTGTGCTGGAGGGTTGTGCGGGAGGGTTGTGCTGGACGGTTGTGCTGGAGGGTTGCGCTGGAGGGTTGCGCTGGAGGGTTGCGCTGGAGGGTTGTGCTGGAGGGTTGTGCTTGAGGGTTATGCTGGAGGGTTGCGCTGGAGGGTTATGCTGGAGGGTTGTGCTGCAGGGTTGTGCTGGAGGATTGTGCTGGAGGGTTGTGCTGGAGGGTTGTGCTGAGGGGTTGTGCTGAGGGTTGTGCTGGAGGGTTGTGCTGGAGGGTTGTGCTGGAGGGTTGCGCTGAGGGGTTGTGCTGCAGGGTTGTGCTGGAGGGTTGTGCTGGAGGGTTGTGCTGGTGGGTTGTGCTGGAGGGTTGCGCTGGGGGGTTGCGCTGGAGGGTTTAGCTGGAGGGTTGTGCTGGAGGGTTGTGATGGAGGGTTGTGCTGAGGGTTGTGTTGGAGGGTTGTGCTGGAGGGTTGTGCTGGAGGGTAGTGCTGGAGGGTCGTGCTGGAGGGTTGTGCTGGAGGGTTGTGCTGGAGGGTTGTGCTGGAGGGTTGCGCTGGAGGGTCGCGGCCAAGGGGGAGGCATGGGCGAGGACACATGGCCTGTCGCAGCGTGGAAAAAAGTGAACATCTTCTGCTGCTCCCCCTCGCCCCGTTCCTCCCTCGTCAGCGGGATCGCCACGCTGAAAAAACCTGGAGGTCGTGACCGAACCTTGTCCTGCCAAGGCGACGCCGTGCTCTCCAGCACGGGGCGCGGCTGCGGCTCCAACCGCCCGCAGGGGTCGCGCAGCTCGTCCTGGCGGCCGGGCGCGGGGGCCGCAGCCGACGCAAGGGGAAGGAGACAGGAGGAGGACGACGACGACAATCGGGTCGGGCGAAAGGGGGGGATAGCAAAGGGGGGGGTTGAGAATCAGCTCGGGTAGCTGATTTTCCCGGCGCCTCCCGGCGCCGGAGGCGGCCATGTATCCAGGAATGGGCCCCTCGGTGAGGCCGAAACCAGCTGCATGCAGCAAATTTCGTACCCCCCCTTTCCCAATCCCCCCCTTTCGCCCAGCCCGAGACAAGCAGCACCAGTTCAATCCGGAACCAATCTGCGAGAAAATCGCCGTCTCTCTGCGGTGGCTGTTCTGAAAGCTGTGTCCCACTCGTCTGCGTGTTCGGCCATCCATTCGAGCCACTCGTGGTTCGTGCAGGGGATCAGGGGCTGGCCACGAACCCGCTTTGTGGAAGCGTAGGACGCCATCCCTCCCAGCTCCTCTGTCAAAGCGGCGTAATTATCCTCAATATACTTCTGGATGGCGGGTTCGTTGAAGGACAAGGTGGGTGGCCGCCCAGGCCCAACAATCACGAAATGTGGGTTCTTGCGCAACGTCAGCGTGCGATGGGAGTTGTGTTGTTGTCGGACACGCTGTTTTGTCGCCGCCGTATCCGACCTGCACGCCGCCGCTCGAGCTCGAAATCGTCTCAATATATCATCCCTCAGCGGGATCCCAACCCCGAAAGGGCAGAAAAGTGGAAGGTCGGAGCAGGAAGAGGAGGGGGGGGAGGAGGAGGAGGAGGAGGAGGAGGAGGAGGAGGAGGAGGAGGAGGAGGGGGAGGAGGAGGAGGAGGAAGATGAGGAGGAAAAGGAGGACGAGAAGTGCACCACTAGTGTGAGAGATACACAAGACGACGGCGGCGACGAGGCCGCGTGTGAACGAAGATGCAAAATGTAAGTTGCACTAAAGTGTCCGGCCGCAGTTGCACTAAAGTGTCCGGCCTGTGACCGAAGATACCCGACAGCTCCGCTGACGGGCGTTGGAAAGGGAATGAACTAGCTGTTTATGCCCGACAGCTCCGCTGACGGAAAGCAAGCACCTAGCAGCGCTGACAAGCTGCCTGTCGGAGGCGTCTGCCCGCACGTGCCGACCGATACGAATTCCCAAATGAAAACGTATCTGGCAGATCGGACTGTAATCCTGAGCAGTGGCGGAACATGTGCTAGCAGGACGTGCTCAACGGAGCTATCAAAAGGCTCAGCGGCATCAGGCTCCGAGGAGGAAGGGGAGGAGGAGGAGGAGGAGGAGGAGGAGGAGGAGGAGGAGGAGGGGGACTTCTGAGGAGCTCTGGAGGGAGAGGCGAAGGGGCAGAAGTGGGAGTAGGGGCAGGCAGGGGGGAGCAGGAGGCATGAGGAGGCAGAGGGATGCATGGGAAGGCCGGGGTTCGGAACCCGCGCGGGCACCTGGAAGCTGCCGCGAGAGAACACAGCCTGTGCCTCTCGGAGCGCTTGGTCTGGACGTGCCGCCTCCCAGGAGGGCAAGGGAGAAGGGGGGGGCGAGGTTTTTTTTTCTCCTATCCGAGGCGCACTCGTGAAGGAGGCGCGCGCACACAGCAGAAAACAACAAAAATGCCTCTCCACGTCCAGCGAGGTGGCACTGCCGTACTCCAGCATGGCCTCGATTTCGCCCTGGACTTCGTCGGAGAGCAAGTAACTCGTGGCGGTTCGCTCAGACGGTTCCTGCAGGGCCCTCTTCTGCAGGGGCAAGGAGAAACCCTCGTCGAGGTCATCCTCGCTGGCCTTGCTGGCAGGGCGAAAAGCAAGGCAAGGGGGGGGCATCCGCGAGTAACAAACCAGGAGAGCAACGGAATCAATATCTGAAAGGCGAAAAAAAAAAAACGTCAAGCCTGCCAGCGCGTCGGCGGCGGCGAATCACGGGCATGCCGACGTCTCCCTGCGGGAAGGAGAATGGAGACGAAGCAGGAGAAATCGTGAGCAACGGAGCCTGCAGGAAGAGCAAGCACTCCGTCATCCAGTTCTGTGGGTTCCACCGCTCGGTGCACTTCCACAAGGCAGTGGGGTAGCAGTTGAACATGTCCATCCTCCCGACAAGGTGGGCCATTGTCGCTAGCACCGCCACGATGGCCTTGTCCGCGGGCATCAGCGGGTCGTCGCAGACGTGGGCCAACAGAGATTCGAGCGTGACGGCGGCTTCCTTCTGAACGGTCCCCTGGCCGAGGTAGACGAGGATAGGGATGCCCCGCGTCGTCTTCGACACCATGTTCTGGCCGTGAGAAGTCAGGCGCAGACAGAAAGCCGCGACCCGAAGCTCCGCGCCCGTACTTGGCTTGTCCCAGAACTGGCATACGCGCTTCAGCCGTGCCATCTGCTCCTTCTGTGGGCGCGTGCGGGTCAACTTCCATATCGATTTCGGGTCCAGCTGGAATATGTGAACCAACAACAAGGTCTGAACGGCGACCGTGAACGTCCAAAACCTCGTGGTCACGGGCCTCTCCTCGCACCGTAGGATCCGCCGCTCGAACTCATCGCAGAGAGCGCTGCACAAATCGGCCGAGTCAACGTCACAGGGCCGCGGGTCCTGGTGGACCAACTCGTGGAACGTTGCGTTCAAGATGAGGAGCAGTTCGTCAGGAACCGCGTCGGGGCCGTAGAGGTGCATGAGGGCACGCGCGCGGTCAGCGTGCCCCCGCACTTGGGCCTCGTCCAAGGCCTCGACGCGGAATCGCGTGGTCACGTGGTGTCTGAGCCCGATCCTGAATTCCTCGTAATACGTGGGGGTGAGATATTTGAATATGCGAACGCACGCGCCGCATATGGCGTCGCCCTCCACAGGGTCCTGCAGCTTGTCACCCGTGATGGCAAATTGGACAATCAGATTGATCTGGTGCGAGGCGCACTTCCAGAGGCACACGCGGTAGTCGACATTGTCAGCAAAAGAAAAGGAAGACAGCAAGCGCTTGACGGCGGCCAAATTGGCGGCCGCCGCGTCGCCCGTGATCAGGTGGACCACCCGCACTGGGCCGCTCCCGACGCAGGACAGCACGTGGTCGACCACCGCGCGCAACGCCGCGGCGATTGTGTCCACCCCCCCGCCGCGGGGCCGCCAGGCGTAAAACGGTTGAAAACGGCGCCGAATTCAACTGCGCGAGAAAGCGGCGCAACGGGAGGAACCACCGCCCAATTAAACAACTGCACGAGTTGCCAGCATCAAGCAAATTGTCGCGGCTTCCGCGGCGCCCAACGAAGAAAGAATGAGAAAAAAAAAAAAAAAAAAAAAAAACTGGGCATCGGCATGGGCCCATAGGCGGGCGAGGCGCCAGCCATTTGAATCCTTGTCCTTCTGCGCCAACGGCTGCAATTCCAGGCCCGCTGCCCGCGAGAGCAGGGCCCCCAGAGCGGGCGCGTAGGACTGGCGGCGGAGGGGGCGGGGGGCAAGACCCCCTCTGGCCGGGGTTTCACTCGGCCGCCGCGCCTCGCGAAAGCGACGGCGGATCGAGCCTGCAGTGCCCAATCGCCCAGTCACTAGGCTTCTCAGGCAACACTTCCCGCAGCAAAAACTCTTCAGGCGGTGGCGAGGAGAGGCGGGGGCCCTGCTCTGGTTTCTGCCGGCCCTGGCCCCGCGACATTCCGGGCACAGTCGCGTTGAAAGCGGGCGTGGCGATGCAGCCAAAACGATGCGCGTCGATCGATCGGCCCCCCACGTGCACCGTGAGCACGTTGTTCTGTACCTTGCTCGACCTGCCCCTCGCCAGTCGCGCGGGGGTGTCCGAGCCGATGTACGTCCGAAGTCGCAAGGAAGCTTCGTCGTGCGTGCGGCTCAAGAAAATCGTGGCCCCTAACGCGACAAGGCGCGAACGCTCAGGACGACCCGTCGACAAACGCCAAAAACGACCAAAACGCTTTTGCCCAAAATCAAAACCGAACGATCAAAACAAACCGTCTTGGACAAACCATGAAAACTGATATCTGCAATCGGGGTCGACTGAACGTCGGTTGCCTGTCGGAAGCCTGGGTTGTCCTCGATCGCTTGCGCGATCTCCTTCTTATTCAAGTTCTTGAGGATTTCCACCATGCCGTCCTGCGCCCGACGAACTGTTTCCCTGCTCGTCACAGGCTTCTCCGCCTTTAGACGGGCGCGGCGGCGGAAACTCATATCATAGCGGGAACAGGGGCGGAATGCGATAAACGGGATACGCGTGCGCAGCAGGAATGATATGCCCAAGGGACCCGACCCATCGCATGATCCGCGGGATATGATCGATGACGTTTCCCCTCACGGGCAGAGAATAAGCACACCATGGTTGTTGTAGAGAATAAGTACACCATGTGTGTGTGTGTGTGTGTGTGCGTGCGCGTGCATGTGTGTGTGAGTTTTTTTTTTTTTTGCGCCCCACTCTCTCCGACCGCGCCGCCGACAGATTGCAAAAGCTGAGCTGTTCATGCCCGACAGCTCCGCTGACGGAAAAAAAAAACCTAGCTGCCTATGCCCGACAGCCCCGCTGACGGAAAGCAATCATCTAGCTGTTTATACCCGACAACTCCGATGACGGGACAAAAAGCACCTAGCTGTCTATACCCGACAGCTCCGCTGACGGACAGCAAGCATCTAGCAGTTTAACCCGACAGCTCCGACGACAGGAGGAGGACGGGGAGGAGGAGAAGGGCGAGGAATAGGAAAGCGCTGACCTGCTGCCTGTCGCAGGCATCTGCCCACGCGGGCCGACGGAGACGAATTCCCACTTAAAACGTATCTGACAGATCGGGCACATGTCGCGCTCAAAAACAGTGGACCAGAACCTGCACTGAGGCGGAGGAGAGGGGCGGGGGGGGAGGGAGAGGATGCACGGGGAACGGCGGAGAGGTAGCTGCATAAGACATCTAGCCCCACGCTCAGCAACGTCACTGGGGGAAGACCCCAAACGCGTCAAGCGCGAACATGAAACGGAAAATTGAAGCCCGGATCGACGGAAAAGGAAGCCGAACGGGAACACGCAGGAGCGTGCAGGATGGGGGGGGTGAGGCCACTAAGTGCACAGGGGGGCGGAACTACGGCGTTACGGCACGCGTCGAAAGTGCGCTAAATAATAAACACACCATGCATGTATGCGCACAAGTGCACATGCATGCACGCACTCATGCTGAACCACATGCACGCGTGTGTGCGTGCATTGAAGTATAAATCTATGTGTATGAATGCGCACGTGCCGCACTCGTGCCCCAAATCGTTGCTGGGGCCACGGGGCTCGACTCACCGCGCGCCCAGGGTGGAAGGAACATGCGCCTTAGTCATACATCGGGCCACAGCGGCAGCACGCCGGATCATGCGGGAAGAAACTGGCATGGGCACTTCGACACAAAGAGAACATTCGAAGCAGACCACCGTGGAGAAGTCTTTGCAGAAAGACGCGACGTCGCGCAGCGACATGCTGGGTGGCGCGAGCGCCGCCCGCACCAGCCAGACTTGATTAGCACGTCCATCCACGCGAGCTGCCAATTCTAGCCGATGTTCGCGTTTCTCCTTCGTCCTGGTCGTCCGTTGATACCTGGGGAGGAAACAACGGCCCGCGAGTGTCAAGCCAATCGTGGGGGCCCCGTCCATACCCTGAGAAAGGTAGGATGCGGGGGGGGCGAGAAAAATGGGGACGGGAAGGATGATGAGAGGAGGAAATAGGAGCGTTGACGAACAGGCGCACGGGGAACCGCAATCGCATCATGAGGCGGTGCCTCGCGAGTGCGTCGAACTCCTTAGCGCGCCTCCCGCCAGGAGCACGAAAATCGAACACTCCTTCGGCCTCCATCTCACGGACGAGCACCTCCGCCGCCGCGGCGGTCCTCCGGACAGAGCTGGCACGGGAGGGATGGGGGAAGAGGGGAGGGAGGGAAGGGAAAGGAGGGGAAGGTGGGACCGACAAACTCTGGTACCGACAGTGCCACCAGCCCTCTGGGCGCATGTGGTCCAGGGCGCATCCTTCCAACCCCCCCCCTTCCTCCCCTATTCGGGAAGGGGGTCGCCCGTCACCCCCCCTCCCCTGGGTCTGGGCGGGGAGAGCCGAGGGGTTAGAGCGTCCAAGATGGCCAAAGATGGCTCCAAGAGACTCCCCGCCCTCCAGGATGACCCCCAAGATGGCTCAATATAGCAGAAGACGACTCAATATAGCCTCCGACGTACCTCCAAGAGGTCGGAAGATCGCCCCAAGATGGTGTCAAGTGCCCTCCAAGTCTCCGAAGTGCCCCCCGAGTGGTTGCATGGGCCTTTTTCCAAATCATCTTCCAAACCTCCAAAACATCTCAAAGGAAACAACGTTGCTTTGCAATTCTCGAACTTTCCCTTCAGAGGGCCACGAGCCCCCATCCCAAGGAGCCCCAAGGAGGCCCTCATGAGAGCCCCAAGGGATCCACGAGAAACCGCCACTTGGCTGCCATGAGGTTGGCAAAGCGAAACCTCCGCGAAGGCTTATGGTTGACTCGTCGTGGTAATAGTCGGCTTCGTCGTCGTTTCCTCCCCCCTCCCCATCCTCGTCCTCTTCCTCTTCCGCCACCTCTTGTTTTTCCACCTCCTCCTCCTCTTCCTCCTCCTCCTCCTGCTCCTCCTCCTCCTGATCCTCCTCCCCCTCCTCCCCTCCTTCCTCCCTGCTCCTCTCCCCTCCCTCCTCCTCCTCCTCTCCTCCTCCTCCTACCCTCCTCCCTCCTCCTCCCCCTCCTCCTCACCCTCCCCTCCTCCTCCTCTCCTCCTCCTCCTCCTCCTCCTCCTCCTCCTCCTCCTCCTCCGCCTCCTCCTCTCTCTCCTCCTCCTCCTCCTCCGCCTCCTCCTCCTCCCTCCGTCCTCTTTCCTCCTCCTCCTCCTCCTCCTCCTCCTCCTCCTCCTCCTCCTCCTCCTCCTCCTCCTCCTCCTCCTCCTGCTCCTCCTCCTCTTCCTCCTCCTCCTTGGGTCTGGTCAGGCTGGTCAACAACTTCGATGCTATAGTTGTCCCAGCTCTTGGTTCCACTGTGCGCTCCCCCACATATCTGATCAAAGCCAGTCGCCCGGGCCTGGTTGCTGGATGGGCCGGTGGAGACATGCGAACCGTCGAGGGCTCGGGGCCGAACAACTTGAGACCGAACATCTGTTTGGAGAGGGAAGGAGAAGGAACGGGGCGGGAGGGGGGGGATAGAGAGATGGAGGGAGGGAGGGGGCATAGAAAATGAGAGGGAATGGAAGGACGAGGGGGGTGGGGCGAGGGGGGGGGGACAAGGGCGACGACGAAGGAGGTCGAGGACAGGTGAAAGAAGAAGGGGCACGGGGAGAGGATGGGGGGGAAAGGCGGAAGCTGGCGGGGAGGAGAGGGGAGGGTAGAGGAGAACGAAGGAGGGTAGAAGGAGGAACGAAGGGAAAAGAGGAACGAAGGAAAAAGAGGAGGGTAGAGGAGAACGAAAGCGGCAAGGGGGAGACGGGGGGGCAGGGGGGCAGAGGATGGGCGAGGTGGAGCAAGACAGACGAAGTAGCAAAGGGGGAGGACGGGGGAGGGAGGAAGTTGGGAAGGAGGGCGGGGATCCGCGGTCGGCGCCAGCCCAACAGCATGCGCGCGCCGCCGCCGCGGCCAGAGATCCTCCAGCCCCTCATTGAAGGGCACCGATCACGCAGGATAAGCCCAGAGGAGGAGGAGGGAGAGGAAGGGGGGGGGGGGGGGAGAGGAGGAGGAGGAGGAGGAGGAGGAGGAGGAAGGAGAGGAGGAGGAGGAGAGGAGGAGGAGGAAGGGGGGAGGAGGAGGAGGAGGAGGAAGGGCAGAGGGGGGAGCTGCGAGCGCTGCTGCACCGTTTCGGGCCCCGTGACCCTCACAGAGCGATCCGGCTCGAAGCAGGGCGCAGACGGGTGGGGTCCAGGGCTCTGGTCGTTACTTCTTGCGCCGTTGACGCAGCAGCAACTAAGCATCGAAAACAAGCAGAGGCCGCTGCGAAGAACAACGTGTTGAGCAGGAGCGGCGCGGATCTGTCAAACAGAATTGTCTAACAGACTGTCGGCTCGCCTCGTGCGCGTTCACATGAGACGGAAGTGTCAAACAAGTTGTCTAACAGACTGTCGGCTCGCCAAGGAGGAGGAGGAGGAGGAGGAGGGAGGAGGAGGAGGGGGGGAGGAGGGGAGGAGGAGGGGAAGAGGAGGAGGAGGAGGAGGAGGAGGAGGAGGAGGAGGGGGAGGAGAGGAGGAGGAAGAGGAGGAGGAAGAGGAAGGGGGAGCGAGGGGAGAAGGGAAACATGCGAAATACTGCAATGCATCCGCCCTCGGCCTCCGACGTCCAGCCGAGGCCCGTAGAGGAGGAAAGGAAGCAGGAAAGAGCACAGGGAGCGGGACTGGAACAGGAAGGGGGCGAGCATGGGAACGGAACAGGGGACACACTGAAAGGGAAGTGTGATCGGGAATCGGTGGTGGGGAGCGGAGTGCGGGAAAAGCCTCGGCAGGGTCTCGGCGGCGCCGCCAGCACCGCCGGCGCCGTCCACGAACCCGCGCGCGGCCATGGCCAGGCGAACCGCGGCCGCTGCCGCGCGGACCTCCATGGCCGCCGCGGGCAGGGACCACGCCCGTCGGCGCGGCGGGGGGGGAGGGGGCGCCAGGGCGGGCGGGGCGGGGCCCCGGGGGCGCCCCTTAGCGACCGCCCCCGCTGAGCCGCTGGGCAGCGAGCGACGGCGGAAGCACTCCTCCACCCCGCCCACCCTGAATAGTGAGAGAAGATGGACGCAGCGAAGAAGGAAGAAGTGGAGCGGAGGAGGGAAGCGGGTTTTTTGTAGGAGATACCCTGATCTGGCCGGGCTGGGCTGTCAAGAACACGGCAGCAAGGCCAAACCTAACTGAAGCGAATCGAAGCTAATAGGTCGTAATAGAAGCTAATAGGTCTTAATATACGACAGAGACGAACGTTTATGATTAAAATAACTCTCAGGGCGATGACACTCAAGGAGCTCGCTGCCCGCACACCGCTGCGCATCACTAGAGCTGCCCCAGCTCCTGGGCCCAGGAAGCGCCATCTCGATAGAGAAACGGCTAGCACGGCACTGGCGGCGCGGCACGGAAGGCGCGGCACGTATCACCACCACCATCATCATCATCAACATTATCAGCATCATCGCCATCAACATCATCACCCACATCAACATCATCATCATCATCATCAGCAACATCATCAGCAACATCCGCATCATCATCATCATCATCAGCAGCAGCAGCACCATCATCAGCACCATCAGCATCACATGAATCGCCATCGGTATCCTCATCATGTTACCCGTCATCCCGTTCATCATCCTCAGCTTCGTCCGCCGCTTCTCCCGTCCACATATCCGTTATCATCTTCATCTACCTCGCACGTTGCATTCCCCTCCCCCTCCTCATCTGCATCCCCCTCCTCCGTTTCCGCCTCATCATTGGTCCAGCAGGTGGTCGACGGAGGGGGTGAGAGGTGACCACGCGGGTAGGGGCGAGCGAGGAAGGATGAGGAGCGGGCGGGCAACGCAGGAAGCATACTGTTCAAACGGACGGGAGGTCACGACGTCTCGAGCGTCGGGGGACGGGCTTTCGAGCTCAACCAGCTCGCATCTGTTCGGCTGCGCAATTCCGCCAGATGACCCCGACTCGAGAGAGGAGGATGAGGAGACGGAGGAGGCGACGGCAGACACATGGGAGGATGAGGCAGAGAGAGGGGGGTCGATGAGAAACGGGCGCAGACGCACGCGCGCGTGGCGCGCGCAATCGGGGCCTGCTCCAGGAATAGCGCCTCCACGTAACGGGCGGCGGCGAGAGAGCGCGCGGGGCAGCGACAGGGCATGGGGCGCGAACCAAGCGAGCAGGACAGATATTGAGATAATGTGAGAGTGCTAGGCAGATAGCGAGAGACGGTTAGGGGGATAATGAGAACGGCGTAGGGAGAGAAGGGGGAGAGGGAGAGAGGGGCGGAGGATTAGGGGGAGAGGGCGGGAGAGAGGGAGATATTGGCGGGGATAGGGGGAGCGCGTTGGAGGGCGAAGCGGACGGGGAGGGGGAGGGAGATGATGATGAGGAGGGAAGATGTGCGCAAGGCACAGTGTATGTGTCTGGGCGCACGCGTAGCACGCGACTGTTGCCACCGCGAACGACCGCGAGCAGGTGCAGCTGCGGTCGTCCGCCATTCGATATGCAGGGCGGTCGGCGCTGGCCAGTGCGGCACGCCACGCACGCCAAATTCTATCCGAAGGCATGTGCCCGCCCTCGCCTCGCAGACTAGACGCCCCCATCGCAGTCGTTCAGACGATCACGGGCTGCGTGTAACTCGCAGGGGCCACTCACATGGGCGAGTCACAGGGGGGTAGGGCTGGGTTCACAAGGGGCGAAACCAACACGTGTGTCACGGGGGGCGGTGGCGAAGCTGCGTGCGCCCCCAAAACGCAGGCCCCCGCGCGCGGACAGCCTCGCGATGCACATTTCTGCACGGACGGCAGCAAATATGTGCACCGTTCGCCCCCCAAAAATCCCACCGCATTTTCCAGCGCATTGGAACTTGCAGTGGATTTCAGGTTCCACCGCGTTCCGCTCGAGACACCCCCACCAAATTGCACATGTTCCAACGCATTGGATTTTGGCATTTTCCACCGCATCTTTTTGAATGGAATTCGCACAATTTCCGCCGGATGACCCGTGGTGACTCAGTTTTCGGATCTCATTGTGCACGCGGTCCCAGGGCCCACTCCCTGAGCGCAGATGGGGGCGCCATCGTCGTGTGCGTGCTGAGCTGAAACCAGGCGCTCCACCCGAGACATCTCTTAGTCGGCAGCCCCCTTCGGCTTCGCCTTCGCCTTCGTTTTGTTCTGCACCTTGGGGGGCTGCCCGCGGTTCTTCTTCTGCTCGCGGGCGGCCTGCAGGACGCCCAGGTGCTCGGCAATCTGGTCCAGCGCGGGGGTCAAGTCGATGATCTCGCCGAGGACCGCGTCGTAGTCGTCCTTGAAGGTGGCCCTGAGCTTCCCGAAGTATGTCATGGCGGCCTTCCCGAGGATGGCGCCCGCCACGCACGCGTCGTCGAGGGCCTGCAACTTCGCGACGAACCCCGTGTACTCCTCGTCCGTCTGGACGTACTTCCACTCGTCGGAGGACGTCGCGTTCCGCTGGAGGGTCGTGCAATGGCTCATCAGCGCGCTGTAGCGGCCCAGCGCCTTGCGAGCAGTAGCCGCGGTCTCCTTGCTCTGCTTGTCAAGGGCCTTCTGCCTGGCAGTGGCAGCCTCGACGGCCTTGCGCCTCCTCTTCTCCGCGGGCGTCTCCTGATCCTCGCCGTTGGGCCCCTCAGGCTGACCTGCGGGCTGGGGCTGGTCTCCCGCGGGCGGCTCATCAGACGACTTCTCCCGATGCCTGCGCTTCTTGGCGGGGTTCGGGTGCTCCTGCGCGTCCTGGGGGGCGAGGACATGGATGGCCAGCGTGCCCGATAAACGCGAGGACACGGAGGGGAAGACGCACGAGGAGGGACAGGAGGAGGAGGAATAAGAGCAGGATATGGAGGAGGAGGAGGAGGAGGAGGAGGATGAGGATGATGATGTTGATGATGATGATGATGAGGAGGAGGATGAGGACGAGGATGAGGATGATGATGATGAGGAGGAGGAGGAGGAGGAGGGGGAGGAGGAGGAGGAGGGGGGGGAGGAAGAGGAGGAGGAGGAGGATGAGGAGGAAATTGAGAATAGGGGGGATGGCGAGACAGAAGAGGAGGAGGGGGAGGAGGCGGAGGAGGCATACGGATGAGGGCGAGGAGGAGGAGGAGGGGGAAGAGGAGGAGGAGTTGACACGCAGGGCTACATACATGCGCATACATCCTCAGCCTATGTTGAGTGCGGGTGGTTGATTGATCAGAGGGTGGGCTGAGGAGGTAGGTATAGCGAGGGCGATGTTGAGAGAACAAGGGGATGTTGCGTTTGGACGGGTTGGCCCTATACATCCTGAGTTGCGTCCTGGATGGTCCAAGTCTTGCGCCGCCCCCACGCCTCCACGAACGTGTTCTTGAACCCCTGAGTTGAAAGGCCCGATCGCACCAGCTCCCCCATCCATCCCCTAAAGAACCCGATCCTCCATCACGTCATCCTCTCTCCTCCCTCCACCCCTCGTAGCTCCATCCGCGATCGACGCGGCCAGATCGACCCGTCTGCGCCCGAATCGGTCGGAATCGGGCCGACCGATCGGCACGGTCGGGAGGGGCGATGATTCGAGCAAACGGAACCCCCACCTGCGTCACGTAGAGGCACCTCAAGCTCTCTGTCATCGGGCAAAAGATGGCCCACGGCGGCCCCATCTGCATGCATTTTGCCATGTAGCGAGCCGCCTGTGGGGAATCACTTCTCCTCGCCCACCTCGTCGATCCCCATCCTACTCGCATCTGGCCTCATCCTTGCCACCTTTTCCCTCCTCATCCGCCTCCTCCTCCTCCTCCTCCTCCCCCTCCTCCTCCTCCTCTCTCAAGGCGCTCGGACAGCGTCGCCCCCATCCGCCCTCTGCCCGTGGAAGGGCCAGTGGGTTCGCACGTGGTCGAGGGGTGCTCAGAGTTTAGAAGACGCCGCGGTGTTCTCCGCCAAGCCGCGTGGCCCCAATGGGGCATTCGCGGCTTCCCCCGCCAGACCCCACTGGCCCATCCCGCCAGATCCAACGGCCCCCATCCCGCCAGATCCCCAAGGCCCCGCCGCCAGACCCCCAAGGCCCCCCAAGACAAGATTATCAACGGCCCGACGGTCCTGGACGAGCCCGAGGCGGCCGCCGCCTTCGAGCCACGCGACCCTCCCCAGAGGGAGGTACTGGCCCTGCGTCCACTCGCACCTCTTCTCGCACGTTGACTTCGTCATAATCTCCTGGCGGGATCAAGGCGCCCCCCGATATTTCTCGGACTGCGGCCCCCAACTGAGGTTTGAGACTGGACCCCGCCCGCCGAAAATCTAAAAAGCTATGGCATGATGGGCCATCCAGGGATAGGTTCCAGAAGCACGGCCCGAAAATCCTGGACCTTCTTGTGCTCGTCTTTGGCCCACTGCGACCGGAAGGCCGCCTTCCTGGCGTTGACTTTGGCGCCCGTTATCGCGTCGTAGCGCGACGAGATGCCGGGGTCCGACTAGGGGGGCGGGCGCGGGTGGAGGAGCGGCGGGCGGAGGGGGGCGATATGCATCGCCCCCGCCAACCGCCGCTTGAGGAGGTGGAGGGTGAGAGGAGGAGGAGAGGGGGAGGAGGAGGGTGGTGAGGAGCAGGAGGGGGAGGTGGAGGAGGAGGAGAAGGAGGAGGAGGAGGAGGAGGAGGAGAAGGAGGAGGAGGAGCAGGAGGAGGAGGAGGAGGCGGGTGGGTGGAAGGGGGAGGGAGAACAATAATGACCAGGACCACCTGATAGGCTCTGGTCCACCTGCCCGCCAGCCGAGGGCCCACCTTGCCGTCCGTGGTGACCGACCAGTTCCCCAGCCGCACCGACTCCCAAAACTCCCACTCATCCTTCAGGGTCCCCTTGTTGCGGCCCGCGGACTTGCCCATGTCGGCGGCCCCGCCGTTGCCAGACTTCTCAGAGGGGGCGGGGCCCAAGGGCTTCTGGTCAGGGCCCAAGAGGCCCCACTTCTGCGGGTTCATCAGGTGCCCATCCGATGAGATGTCGGACCCCAGGTCTGACATCACGCTGTCCACGTCCCCGATGCCCCTGTCGCGCATCATATCTTTCACCCCGCCCTCGTTGTACATGCTGGTCAGCGCGTGATGGATGCCCATCTCGTTGACCTCGCCCTCCCCGCTAGCTGTCTTATTCAGGGTCTCCTGCCAGCGGCATGGGAGGGGTGGGAAGTAGAATTGGGAGAGTGTGAAGGGCGGGACGAGGGATTAGTCAGGGGATGGGGAGGGAGAGGGAATAGTGGAACGACTGCTTAGTCAGGGGAGTGGGAAGAGCGGGAAGAGGGATGGGGAGGGAGTGGGAAGAGGGATTAGTCAGGGAATTGAGAAGTAGGGTAGGGAGGGAGGAATCGACAGGGAGACGGAGGGCGGTGGGCGGAAGAGGGGGGATGGGAGGGAGTTGGAAGTAGAAACGGGGGAAGGGCTGGGAGTGGGGGGAGAGGGGGAGAGGGAGAGGATGATAGGGAGGGTCAGATCGAAACCTATCTCAGATTGTGACTTCACGGTCAGGACTGGCCGCCAGATGGAGCAACCAATGGCAAGCGTGTGATTGGTATGACCTGGCCCAGTCTTGCGAGGCGGGACAGACGTAGGTTCGACGGGCGGAGAAATCCAACGCATTGGATTTTGCATTGGAATTTGGACCCGCCTCCTCCACAGGAGCCCCACATGGGGGCCACCCGAGGTGCCACACAGGTGCCCCAGATGGGCCCCAGTTGGTCGAGCCGAGCCCAGCCGCGAGCGACGAGGGTACACTCGACCATCTCGAACAGAGAGCATATACCATTCTCGCACGCGCAATCGATCTATCCAAAGATACTGTCTGCGGGAATCGGCGAGCGCGGCTGCGCCTGCTGGGCGGTGGGCTGCTCAGGCGGGCACTCCAGGGGACGCAACGGGACCGCGCTGTCAATGACCACCGCCACCGCACCCGTGTCCAGAGTCGACGTCGGTGCCGCCGCTGGCCTCTTTCGAACGCCTGGGCCGCCCTCATCATCATCATCGTCATCTGCCTGCAGGCTGCTCTGCGCGGCTGGCTTCTTTGCCATTGGCGGCTCCTCGTCTTCCACGCTTTCATCGCCCTCCTCATCCTCTGCGGCCTTTGCCGCTGGCTTCTTCGCCACTGGCGGTTCCTCATCTCTGCTATCCTTTGCGGCTGGCCTCTTCTTCATTGCCGCGCCGTCTTCCTCCTCCCCCTCCTCCTCCTCCTCATCCTCTTCCTCCTCCTCATCCTCATCGCCCTCCTCGGCGGCCAGATCCTCGCTGTCGGGGGTCTCGTCGTCGTCTACCTTTCCGCGTTTCTTGCCGCCGCCTCCGCCTTTGCTGGACCTTCCTGCGGCTGCTGGCTTTGCTGCTGCTGCTGCTGCTGCTGCTGCTGCTGCTGCTGCAGGCCGCTTCATGGCTGCGGTCTTCTTGCCGTTGGCCTTGAACCATTCAGATTTCATTGCTTCCATTCTGGGCTTGTCCAGCCTCCCGACGCAGTACCCTTCCGCCAGACCCACCACGAATGATTTAGCCTGCTCTTCCAAATCAGTGGGGTAGCCGACCATCTGCATCACCTGAAACCGGTCAGAGTTCCCCCCCTGCAGCATCTGGATCCAGGACCCCTTCGTCTTGTGGTTGACCATGCACACGTGCACGGGCTGCTTCCCGTGAGTCCCTCTGAAGAATATGGTTGAATCAGCCGTCCTGGAGGAATGCATCGCCTGCTCGGGGCCAGTTCCAGGAACGTTCCAGGTGAGACCATCGGGCCACGTGGCAACCAGTGCATCAGTCACATCTGCTTGAATCTGGGGCTTCGTGTGTTCGGGGATCGCAGGCTTGCCGACCTCATACCGCCACGCCATCTGGGGGGGTGCCTCAAGTTACACGCCGCACCCCCCCCCTCATCCTCCTCCTCCTCCTCCTCATCATCCTCCTCCTCCTCATCTCATCTCCTCCTCCTCCTCCTTATCCTCCTCCTCCCTCCTCCTCCTCCTCCTCCTCCTCCTCATTCAAATCATCATCATCATCATCATCATCAATCACCATCCTCTGCCTCCTCATCCTCCTCTCCTCCTGCCTCCTCCTCCTTCCCCCTCCTCCTGCTCCCCCTCCTCCTCCTCTCCTCTCTTCCTCTCTCCTCTTCCCCCTCCTCTCCTCCTCCCCTCCTCCTCCTCCTCCTCCTCCTCCTTTGTATTAGTCGTCTTCTTACTACTCGCACTCCCCCTCTGCTTGTGCCATCCCGCCCAGCGCGCTCCCTCCCCATGCTGCGCCTCCCGAATCCATCGTATTATCGGTTTCCGTCTCCTCCGACTCATCATCATCAGCATCATCATCCTCGCCATCTTCCTCATCCTCATAATCATCATCACCATCATCATCATCATCAGCACCATCACAATCCTCATCATCATCATAATCACCATCACCATCATCATCATCATCGTCATCATCGTCATCATCAGCTTCATCAGCATTATCATCCTTCGCCTCCTTCTCATCCTCCTCTTCCGCATCAACCTCCTCCGCCTACGCATCCTCCTTGTCCCGTCTTTCTCCCCCTCATCACCATCATCGTCATCATCATCATAATCAGCATCATCATCACCGTAATCAGCATCACCAACATCAGCAGCATCGACATCATCATCAGCACCAGCATCATCATCGTCATCAGTATCATCGTCATCACCATCCTCATCATCACCATCATCATCAGCAGCATCAGCAGCATCATCACCAGCTTCTGCATCATCACCAACATCATCATCATCTTCACCCTCATCCTCCTTCTCATCCTCCTCCTCCTCCTCCTCATCATCATCATCACCAGCATCAGCATCATCATCATCGTCAGCATCATCATCACCATCATCACCATCATCACCATCAACATCATCATCATCATCATCACCATATGCCCCCACATCCTCCTCGTCCTCGTCCTCCTTCTATTCCTCCTCCTTCTCCTCCTCCTCCTCCTCATCCTCCTCCTTGTCCTCCTCCTCGTCCTCCTCGTCCTCGTCATCCGCGTCTTCCTCCTCGCCTTCCTCCACCTCCTCCTCCTCCTCATCCTCCACCTCCTCCTCCTTCTCCTCCTCCGCACCCTCCTCTCCGTTCGCCCCACACGTGAAGGGGCACCCTTAAACACCCAGATCACCTGGAGTTCCCCGCTGTACCCGAGGTTCCATTTTCCTTTTGTTTCGATGATTTCCAGCGCTGACTTCCTCGGCCTCTTGGCCGCTGGCTGCTCGACCGATGCCGCCGCGCTGCTGACACCAGGTGGATCGTCGCCGCCAGCATCGTCGTCGGTTGGCTCGGGCTCGTCCTCGTCGTCGCCGAACGTCTCCCGCGCCCACCGCTGCTGCCTGGGGGGCATCGGCCCAGGCCCCAGGCCCTCGGATCGTCGGACCCCTAGTCCCCAATCGTTGTTCGGATCGACGGGGACGGCGATCCGAACAACGATTGGGGACTAGGGGTCGGACGTGGGCCCCGTCCCCGATGTTTGGAACCCCGCGGGGCTTGATGAGGCCCTGGGAGACGTGGCGGAGCATGCACCGGATTTGAGCAGCCATATCACGTGCCCAAGCGGGCCCCTCTTTGGACAAGTGCCATTCTGGTTCTCGTTTCTGGGCCAACTTCGCGAAGACCTCCTGAGAGGCCGGATGCGAAGGAGGAAATGAGGGAGAAGGAAAGAGAAGGATAACGAGGAAGGACGGGTATGTGGAGAGAGGATGGAGGAGGACGAGAAGGAGGAGGGAACCCATGAGGCTGCTGGGGGGATTGCTAGTCACCGCGAGGCGATTAGCTTGAACACAGCATCCTCAGCAAGAGACTGCTTGATACTTTTCGAGATCTTGCGGGTATCATTGAGGAGGTCGGCATACTTCATCAGCTTGTGTCGCAGGACGGGTGCCTTGTGCAACGGCAGGGTCGTGTACTCGATCTCTTTGGGAGAGGATATATGATAGTGCCATGTTCGCATCAACTGATCGGCCAACGGTAACTGCATGACATCTCTGGACGGCGCGCTTGAGCCACATCCCTACGGACCAAATGTTGAACGCTCGTGGTTTCGGCCGCCAGATGGTGCGACTTCGCTTGTCATGTCCACCAGTGACTTGGATGGCATGGTATGGCTTGGCACGGCGTGACATCACTCGATTTGGCTAGGCTGCCCAGAACGAATTGGCCACCGTCTGGGGATGGCTTGGCATGGCTTGAGCTTGGTTTGTATGACTGGGCTGGCATGGCTTGGCATGGCTTGGCATGGCTTGGCATGGCTTGGCATGGCTTGGTATGGCTTGGGCATGGCTTGGGCTTGGCATGGCTCGGGCTTGGCTTGAGATTGGGCATGGCTTGGGCGTGGCGTGGGCTTGGGCACGGTTTGGGCTTCGACGCGCTGGGGGCGTCCTGACAGGCCCGTGTGGGGCCAGATATCGCCCACCCGCTGGGGCCATGTGGCCCATCCGTGGGGCCACTCCGCTGGGGCTTCTGCAGGGTCCATGTGGAGACGGGCCCAAACTCCAATGCAAAATCCAATGCATTGGATTTTGCAGTGGATGTCCGATGGAGACGGGCCCAAACTCCAATGCAAAATCCAATGCATTGGATTTTGCATTGGATTTCCGATGGAGACGGGCCCATACTTCAATGCAAAATCCAACGCATTGGATTTTGCATTGGATTTTCGAGGCCCGCCAGACGGGGGGTGTTTCGAGCCGAAGCCCGCGGGACGGAGAGTGTTTCGAGCCGAAGCCCGCCGGACGCCGAGACGGGCGGTGGCGGGAGTCCTCGAGCGCGGCCATCGCCGCGTTCACCTTCTTGACCGATGGGCGGAGGTGCTTCTCGGGCGGCGTACGGGTTGCCCTGCGGGCATTGGGCGGGCGTCGGTCCTCCACTTCTACCTCCCTCTCCATCCTACTTTACTTCCACCTCTTCCGTATCCAACTCCTCCTACATTTACCACCACCTATCCCTTACCCAACTCCTCCTACATCCTCCATCCTCAACCCTTTCTCCCCCGTGCTCAGCCCCTCCGCTGCCTCCTAACCTCGTCGTCCTACCTCTTCCTACCCCCCACTCTCGTCCTCGTCCTCGTCGTCGTCATCGTCGTCGTCGTCGTTGTCGTCCTCCTCCTCCTCCTCCTCCTCCTCCCCCTCCTCCTCCTCCTCCTCGTACTCCTCTTCCTCCTCTTCTCTTCCTCCTAGTCCTGCTCCTCTTCGACTAGCTCTTTCCGCCTTCCCCCCTGCATCCTCCAAGACCGAGATTATTCCGATTCCCTATTCCGTCCTTCACTTCCCCTCCCCCCTTCCGCCTACTTCTCTTCCCCCTCCTCTCCTTTCTTCCTTTGCCCAAAGGCTCTTCCCTTCCTTCCACCTACTTTCCCCTTCCTTCCCCCCCGCCTTCCCCTCCGTCCGCTCTTCCCCTGCCCTCCGTATACAACGGACAAGGCTACCATGGTCCTCCACGTCCTCCTATTATTTTTCATCCTCCCTATCTGTCTCCCCTCCCTCGGTCATTGCTTGCACCCCCCCGCGCCCTCCCCTCTGATAAGAGGGGAGGGGTAGCGCCGAGCGAGAGGGTTCTGGACCCAGCGGTCCTCGCGGAACCGCGGCGGCGATGACCTTGGCGTAGGCGTTGGCGTCGGCGTTGGCGTCGGCGTCGGCGTCGGCGTCCGCGTCGGCGTCGGAGCCGTCGGAGCCGACGAGGGCCCACGCATGTCCTCGCGGGGCGGACGAGGCAGGTGATGGGGGAAGGAGTACGGACGGTGGAGATGGATCAGATGTCATCCTCTTCCTCATCCTCCTCCTCCTCCTCCTCCTCCGCCTCCTTCTCGCTCTCCCCTACTCTTCCTCCTCCTCATCCTCCTCCTCCTCCTTCTCCTGCTCCTGCTCCTGTTCCTCCTCGTATTCCGCCTTCTCCTCCTCCTTCTCCTCCTCCTCCTCCTCCTCCTCCTCCTCCTCCCCCTCCTCCTTCTTATTATTCTCCCCCTCCTCTCCTCCTCCTCCGCCTCATCATCCTTCTCGGCCCCGACCTCGATCGGTTCGAACGCGCTCGACTCGCAGCCCGAATCGAACGCCGACGAACTCCAGGACTCCGTGATCAACGAGCGACGCCTCCTCCTACATATCACGAGGGAGCAGGTCGAGAAGGAATGGTGAACTGGGGAGGAGCAGGGGTGTTGGGGCAGAGCAAGGACTAGGAGGCGGGGCTGGGGGGTGCATAGTGGGAATTGCAAGCATGGGCGGATGTAAATGGGGATGGAAGGGGAGGGATTTGCGACCAAGCCGTCCTTCTGGCCGAACGCCTGCTGGAGCTTCTTCTCCTCTTCTTCCTCCTCCTCCTCCTCCTCCTCCTCCTCGTCCTTGTGGTTGAGCTCTGCCATGTCCTCGTCGTCGTCGTCGATCTCGACCGCCTGCGTTGGCGTTGGAGTTGTGCTGGGCTTCGGCCTCGTCATCGCGCCTTCGTCCGCTGCGTGCGCCTGCTGCTGCGCCTCCCTCCTCGCGCCTTCGTCCGCTGCGTGCGCCTGCGGCGGCGCCTCCCTCCTCGCGCATTCGTCCCACGCTGCGTGCGCCTGCGGCGGCGCCTCCCTCCTCGCGCATTCGTCCGCTGCGTGCGCCCGAACCTGGGAGCACTCAGCCCCCTCCTCCTCCTCCTCCTCCTCCTCCTCCTCCTCCTCCTCCTCCTCCTCCTCTGGGGCTGCCTCCTTGCCCTCCTCTGAGGCGGCCTCGCTCTCCTCTGCGGCCGCCTTCTTCGCCTTCGCCTCCGCCTCCTCCTCTGAGGCGGCCTCCTCCTCTGATGCGGCCTCCGCTCTCGACGGATCGCCTTCGGGCGTGGCCGGCGCGACCTCGGGTGGCACCTTCTCCGATGCCGATGCTGCAGGCGCCGCCGTCGGGCCGCCCGTCGAGGCCATCGGCTGCGCGGATGCTCGCAGGAGCGCGCAGCCGATTGGCGTGTGCCACGCTCGATGTGGCGGCGGCAGCCACTCTACCATCGTCGAGCCAAAATTGCTCTGGGGGGGCAGAGCACTGGCAGGATCGGGGCGGAACAGGGGACAGGGGGTGCAGACGTGGAAAGAGGAGGGGGGAGGCGTGAGGAAAGGCAAACTAACGGTCCAGGGACTTGCGGCACGGAGACGAGGATGATAGGGGGGAAGAAGAGGAGGAGGGCGAAGGCGAGGATGATGATGAGGACGATGATGGCAAAAAAGGAGAAGGGGGAGGAGGAGGAGGAGGAGGAGGAGGAGGAGGAGGAGGAGGAGGAGGAAGAGGAGTAGGAGGAGGAAGGAGGAGGAGAGGAAGGAGGAAGGAGAGGAGGAGGAGGAGGGGACGAGGAGGGAGGGAGGGAGGGGAGGGAGGGAGGTGAGGGGGAGGGAGGCAGGGGAGGGAGGCAGGGAGGGAGGGGGGGGGGAGGGGAGGGAGGGAGGGAGCCGAGGGAAGGGAGGGGAGGGAATAGGAAGAAGGAGGAGAGGAGGAGGAGGAGGAGGACTCAGTAACTATTAGTAAAGTACAGTAGGGAGGAGGAGGAGGAGGAGGAAGGAGGAACTGCGGTGGAAGGAGGCGGAGGACGGAGGAGGAGGAGAGGACGACTACAAGAGGATGAAGATGAATGAGGAAGAGACGATGGGGGGGGCGCCATCGTCCCCCCCCCTCTCCTCCTCCCATCCTCCTCCTCCCCGTCTCCTCCTCCTCCTCTTCCTTTTTGTTTCCTCCTCCTCCTCCTCCTTCTCCTCCTCGTCCTCCTCCTCCTCCTCATCTTCCTCCTCCTCCCCCTCTTATTTCTTTGTTTCGCTCCCGATTGCGTGGGGCGTAAGGGTGACCGCCGACCCGCGCCGACGTCTCCTGGGTCAAGAGGCGTATATAATCTGCGGATCTCCTTTTCAGGTCTGCAGGCGAAAGCTATTCGCCTGATAATCATGTAAAAAAGCAGGCGTATATTAACGTGCAAAACATGTATACATGTGTGCAATTCTATACAAAATGTATGAATTTATATATTAAATCGTATGAGCCTGATAACATAACACAACATGTTTCGGATCCCGATTTGAAGATCTAGTTAGTTTGTCACAGCAATTTCTTGCTGGATCCCGATTCGGGATCTTGAGAACCTCTGGGTGGAACTGTCGTCGAAGAAGACCTCGCCAGTTGACCGCGGCACTTCAATTGCCGCTGCAATAGAACAACTGATAGCTTTTGCGCGCGGCGCGCTGTCGCTCGCACATGAGCACCGCTTACTCGAGAAACGAACGCCGGCGGGATCTTGTAGATCATCCGGGGGCACCTCGCCCGAAAGCCGTCGAGTCGATCCAGATCGCGCGATAGTAAGAGACATGATTCAAAACCATACAATAGTTTTGAAATCGCGCCTGCGTCCATGCTCGCGTTTTCTCATGTCGACTCACAATCGCGCGGTTCCACGCAGCGCAGAGCCGTCGGCAGGCGCCCTTGACTTCCCCGAGCCGCCCTGCAAGTTCAAAACCATACAATAGTTTTGAAATCGCGCCTGCGTCCATGCTCGCGTTTTCTCATGTCGACTCACAATCGCGCGGTTCCACGCAGCGCAGAGCCGTCGGCAGGCGCCCTTGACTTCCCCGAGCCGCCCTGCAAGTTCAGCGCGCGGGCCCCCATCGGAACCACGAAGTGCCCCACATAATTTGCTTGATTTGTGCATTGGACTTCTTCGCCTCCAGGCCCGAATGCGGGGGCATCTGGTCGGGCCCTCAGAATTGTTCCCCCATTCGCTCAATGCCAGCCCAAATCCTTTGCCAACGTTCGCCGCGAGACCCAGATGGCGCTGCAATGCGCCCAGTTTGTCGGCAAGAAGCATCGCGTCGTCGGCGCGCAAGATGCCCCGGGTAACGAGATAAGTTTCGGCGCACGTTCCAGCGCCGTTGTTCATCTCGTTGTCCACGGCCCCCATCAGCACAGACATGAGGATTATGAAAATGCACGGGGGTAGAGGGAAGCCCTGAGCAAGCATTTTGCGAACGTCGCGAGGATGTGTTTTGCCATTCTCGCGCAACAAACTTCCGCGCCGCGCGCGCGCCTTGAAACGCGTCGACCATGGCCGCGCGCATCTGGAATTGACGCAATGCGCGCAGCAGCCCGTCGGGGCGGATACGATCCAACGCCTTGCCCCAGTCTAACAGAAGCACGAGCAATGCCACGCGCTTGTCTTCAAGCCTTGCGTCGATTACGCGGCGCGCCAGGAACGCGGCGTCGGAGGCGCCCCGGTTAGGTCTGAAACCGCGCCGAGATTCTCGGCGCCGCTTCTCCACGGGCCCAAGTTTAGAGGCGATGCAAGATGGCGCTCGCGAGCACTTTGCACCCAACTGCAAGTGAAGGAACGGGCCTGCAATTGCTCGGCGCGGACGCGCCCCCCTTCTCGAAAATCGTCAAAATGGGGGCCCCCCGCCACGATTCCGGCATTTTCCCCCGAACCCAACAGCTCGAACATAGGTCGCGCATAATTTCCAAAGCCGCGTCGTCCGGCAAAAGTACTTGCCATAGATATGGAGTTGCACCATCGTTCCCGACTGCCGTGCCAACTCGCATCATTGAGCCATATCTCCTTGTCGGCACGGGCGGAAACCTGGATATGCTCGTTGAGCGCCTGGACGTTGGCGCGCCCCCAAGAAGTATTGTGGCGTTCCGGTGCGCGATCAGCTGCAACGCCCTCGCAGATCCACGGTCTGCGCGGGGCCGCCGGGAGACCCGGTACGCAATGCGACGCAGGCCCCATCGTAAATGTCGCAATGCGCCCTGGTTTTCCTTCGACGGTCTCGCCGCGCGCCCCGGAATCCCAGCCCCCAACAAAACGTTCGGCACAGGCTTCTGCAGTGGAACTATTCCGGAGAGATGTCCAGTCAGACCGGAGCGGTCGACGCACACGTTATTGTTTCGGGAGGTTGACCTCCAAGTCAACGCAATTAGGAAAATGACGAAGCTGCAAAACTCTGCCACGATCGCTCCATATACAAACAATACTGGGTAACCATTTCGGGTCGAGCACAACGCGGCCAAGTTGCTCAAAAGCGCCAGGCAGCACGGTGTCCGGAGGATGGGCCCCAATGTCGTAGCACGCCACTTTGGACTCCACGGCCACGTCGAAAAACGCGTTCGCGATGCACGTTTCTGCGGCAGTACGCAACTCCACCAGTAATTCTCTGCTCGATGTAGGCGCCCATTTGCTGGCGCGGTTGTGGAGCACGAAATCACCTTTGATGTCCACCTCCCAACCGTATCGTTGCAAGAGCCTCGCATTCAAAAATCCGAGTAATATTGTTGGCCCGTGGCTACGGCCTTTCGCAAAAATCAAAACCAAATCCGCAAAACAAATCATGGCGGGTGTCGAAATCATGAGTGTTCGCCCAAGCGTAGACATTGATCAGCGTCAGTACTCCTCCCTCCACAAGCATACCAAGTGTTGCAACTCTGCGGCGTATTGGATGCATGATTTACTTAACTGTTCAGCGCAAGGTAATCGTACGAAACCCACTCCAGCATATCCTCTGTGGTCGCCTTCTGGCCCCGATAAAATTGCAAACAAATGCCAATTGTATCCATGGAACAGCGATATTCCAATCCAGCATGTGCTTTGTGATTTCGTGCAACTTCTAAGGGCTGCCTTGGGTAATGCCTGCGACACTCCACGAAGCGATCCGCCCACAATATATAGGAAAGCAAGAAAAAATCGATTCTCCAATTTTGGAAGAATTTGCATTGCCGACGCGCCGCCGCAACTCCTAGTGTGTAGCTCCCTTCCCTCCTCATTTCTCTCCCTTCCCAGCTCCTTGCGCTGCCCTGGTTAGCGTTTCGTTCGCTCGGGGCGCGGAGCGGCCCAGACCGGGAGTGTTTCCGAGGTCGCCCCAAATCGCCCACGCACCGTACCAAGACAAATGCAACCGGTGGTTGGAGACCGTCGCACGCACCACAAAGTCACCCGCCACTTTGAACGTCTGCTCGTGCGTGTCCACGCGGGCCTCTCCCTTGGTGTAGCCCCACTCGTCGACGAACAGCCTCCGGAGGCCAAACAAGAACGACCCCGCGACCCTTTTCTCGACTGGCTGGTCGGGACGAGTCCATATCGTGTTAGCGTTGTGCTTGATCTGGGCTTTACCGACAGACGTGACGAATTTATCCCGGACAGCTTTAGACCCGAATTTTGCAAATACGATATTATTGAAATTGCCTTTCACGTAGATATCCAAGGGTTCTGGAAAGCTACGATGTCTTATGTGATTGTTGAGGAAGGCAACCGCAGAATCAAGATCCGTAAAATCTCCAAGACCTCCCACAGCAGCGGTACTTGCCCGGTCCCCTTTGTTAGTAAGCTCAAAAAGTTGCCGTTCCAATTCTGATATTGGTGCTGCCATTTGGGTGCTGATATTCGGTGTTGTTCCGGAGCGTGCGGATGGGGCCGATATGCATTTTCCAGTTCTTCGACCCGTGAAGTAAGATTGAGGATATTCAAGCGTACCGGAGCCAACACGTTCTCCAAGTCGTCTTTCGATACCCCATGCCTTTTGACAGCGGCAAGATCGGTATGGTTAGGGCCCAAATGTGTCTTCAATAACTTCTCGATTGCGTCCATGGTTACAGCGTTTGACGAAGAAGCATTGCTGTGTACGGAAGGCGCTGTATGTATTGCAGCTGCCGCGGCAAGCTGTTCTTGAAATTGCATTTGGCGCTGCGTTTGAGACTAATCGGAGGCACTCTCTGCTCCTGTAAGTCCGGAACGGGGCTTTGTCAGGAGAAACAAATGTGACAAAGAGTCAGTACAGTAAGGGGAATGTGACGCTGTAAAAAAAAGGAGAAAGAAAAAAAAAAAAAAAAAAAAAATCGGCGTCGGGGGACGGGGCTGGGACGGCGAAGGGGGGCCATCGGGCAATCAAAAATGGGGGGCGATACATGGGGGGTAAGAGAGGTGCAATTTTCGTGCACCTTTCGTACCCCTTCGGGGCCCTACCCAGACATCTGACGTCTCGATTTTTTCAAGACACGGGCCCCCGACTTCCCGACCACTTCCCCAGGACCGGTATTTTCATCCCGAGTTGTTTTTTGACGGTCCCGAGGCCAGGTGAGGGCCCCGAGAGGCCGAAAACGACGAACAACCCTTAGTCTTGATGTTTTCGACACGCCCGATGTCTGGGTAGGGGGCTCGTTCGGGGCCCCTTTAGGGCCCCTTCCGTGCAACCCTCGACGCCCCACCCCTTCATCGCCCCCGAATCCCGAACGCCCGAGGCCCCTCGGAAAGGAACGGGTTCCGGGGCGTCCAAGACGCCCCCCTGGAAGCGAGACGGCCCGTGTCTCGAGACAAATCGGGAGGCGTCGGGCGTCCAGGCGCCGGGGGGGCTCCTCTCGGAAGGGGGGTCCCTATGCTTCCATGGGAGGCACAAAGACACACTAGTACTACTAGATGTGTTCCTTGGAGGCGCGCCTCCGACCCAAGCATACACTATACCCATCATGTAACATGTATATATACACGAATATACATATACATATACATACACATGTACCTATACATATACCTATACCTATACTTATACATATGCATATACATATACATATACATATACATATACATATGCATATGCATATACATATACATATACATATACACATACATATACATAAACATATACATATACATATGCATATGCATATACCTATACATATACAAATGTGTTTGTATATATATATATAGGTGTATACAGATATCCAATATTATACATATATATATATATACACATATAATTTCCCGAGCGGCGTGGCCAGAAAACGCCCGCCACGACGCATACACAGTATAAGATTTCCCGGCGCGCGCGCCGCCCATGTGGGGGTGACGCACACATAGTATAAATATGTTGGGGTGGCGCCGATTCCAGGAAGCCTTCTCCCGGAATTGAAAAAGACCTCCCCAAAGATCCGACGTCGTGATGTTTTCAAAGCGGGGCCCCCAGAAGTCTCGACCCATTCCCCAGGACAGGCTTTTCATCCCGAGTCGTTTTTTGACGGTCCTGGGGCCCAGCGGGGGCCCCTAGGGGCCGAAATTTGACCCCCCCCAACAACGAAAAAATCTTGAATTTGTCAATGCGCTGGATCCCTGGGAAAGTGACAGGGACCTCTCGCGGAGCCTGCCCGCGTCCCTCGCGGATGCCCCGCTCCGCCCCCCCCCTCGGCTCGCCGGCGCTCCTCGGCGTCGACGCAGGCCCGGGCCACCAGCAGCCTTTTGAGCACCATTTGCCCGATCCCCCTCCCCAACGGCGCGGCCTGGGCCCCCCTGGCCGATCCCCCCCACCCCCCAAGATGGGGATATGGGTCGTTGCCTTCGGGTCTCGAGGGGCGTGTGCCTTCTCAGGCAAGGGGGGGGGCACCCAGTTTTAAGGGGGTTGGGAGGCCCAACCAGAAGCTTCGCTCAAGGCGAAGCCCATATCCAACTCTGTTGTACCGTAGCATCGATAGTCCCAGAAGTAGGAGATCGTCTCGAGTCGCGGAAGCGGCGGGCCATGTCAAGCGAAAATGTTTCCGGTCCCAATGGCAAGTAGCGTGCCTCGCGATGAAGCACAGCCACACGTCGGCGGCCGGCCGCTTGAGAACAAGCGGCCGCGGACAAACGCTCGTTATCTCTCGCCTTTGCCCCGGCCTCCTTTAGAGTCGGGGAGGGGGAGACGAAGCGCGAGTCCGCCGCTTGCTATACAGTAAAACGCGATATACACAAGGTAGGCAGCAGCATGCGGGTTCAACAAGGAAAGTTGATCCGCACGCAATTCCCTTGCAAGCGATATGCCTCGAAGGCAGGTCGCCTTGCAGGCGAGTGCTCCTCAGGCGGCTCAGACGATCTTGTCGGGCCAGCCCTGTACGGAGCATGTTGTTTTAAGTCGCGATTGAAGGATCGCGTTCCTCCCATGGCCTGTAAGAGCATATCTCTGCTGATGCTCCCTTTGGCGCGGCCGTCTGCAGCCATGTCGCGAATGTCACACCACTGTACATTATGCACGAAACCTCGTTGCATCATCTGTCGCATCCAACTGATGTGCCCTCTGTTTCTTCAGGTCTTTGCTTGACAAGGACTTGAAGACAGATTCTGCATCGACGGTCAAAGTGACCTCAATGCTCTGGCCGCCCATCTCAAGTAGATCTTCCAACTGAGTGGGTGTCAGCGGCACTGCGTGGAGTTCACGCAGAGTGACAATCATGGGATAGCAGTCCTCGAAAATGCGAGCTTCTGTCTCCGCTGAATAGCTCGAGCGGACCTGCAAGCGGTGAGACTTGCAGCGCGAGTCGATGCGATGGGCGACGGGCTTGCCAGCAGGCGGGTTTCCACGCCGCAGCAGGGTTGCCCCGCGAATACCATGGCCTTCAACCTCGTCCTCGGCATCCCCAGTAAGACGCCGGTAACCGGAGTCGCTGTAAGGTCGACCTCGCCCGTTGGAGACATCGGTTGGTGGGGGATCTTCTTAGGGCAAGCCTGCAACTTTCTGGTAATCGCGCTCAGTCGTCGCACTTGCATGCCGGTCGGCTCTTGGACGCGCTGTAGGGATGCAACATATGCCATCGACCACATCTGTGCGATTGAGGCGCAAGCCAAAACACCTCTGCGGCTGACACACAGGTCAGCGACCATCCTCGATACTTTGGCGTGAGCGTCTGCTCCAGTGCGTTTAAGATGTTGTATGGGACGGAGCTGTTCTCTGTATTCGCGTTGGTCAAGCGCGACGTTGCCGCCCCCATCGTTTGTGCACCTCGCAGCAACATTGGCACATGTGTGTTTGTTGAAATTACACTTGCCAAAAGCATCCTCGACGGTGTCCTCAGTGCTGGCCACGTTGATTTCACCAACGTGCTTGGCTGTAAGAAAGTTGGAACTTGTCTCGGACTCCTCGTCGTAGGACATGGGTCTGAGACCAAACCCTCTCGTGGTCTTTCTGAACTTCAGTGGGATGGCCCTTGGCGCGCCCATGGCGCCGGCGCCTGGCTTGAGGGGCTGCAAGCAGTGCTTTGACTCATCGTAGTGCTCAAATCCTGGGAGGGATCTAAGCGCAGATGCCGATCCAGGCGGCAGTGCAAAGCGCGCCACGCGTTCCTTTTCACCGGTTGCTTCGGCAAGTCCCTGATAGGCAAGTCCCTGCAGGAATGCCATGTTGATGTCAAGGGAAGCAATGGTCCATTGCTTCTTGCACGCTGCCGCGCTCGCGAGTAGTCTCGGACTCGACAGCCGCGCCGCCCCTGGGAAAGTCTCAGCATCGAAGGCTTCGAGGTCCATGACACCCCGAAGTACCAGACGCAGTCCAATGGTCCGCGGTCCGCCCCATCTCGCCCTTCTCGTTCTCGACGAACTTCCAATCATGTGCGCATCTCGAAGTCATGAAGTTTAACGCCTGTGATATACCTTGTAGCTTGAAATACCTGTTATCAAACGATGCATCGAGTTCAGTGCGTAGGGCTTCAGATACCTTGACTGGACTCGCCTGGATGTCCGCCTTCGCGAGCAAGTCGCCCTCCGCGACGCCTGCGGCTCGTTTAGCTGCAGCGGCCACATGTACTCGCATCGCGGTCACGCGATCGAAGTTGACTATCTTGGGTTGTTCGGATAGGACTACCTTTGACATGTCTGCAGCTATATATTTATATATATAGAGAGAGAGATACTGCCCGCGCTTGTCAACGTCTTATCCGTAAGTGCCGTCTTCGTCCGTGAAACACACAGGGACATGATGTGCCACCGTAGCGTCGATATCACGTGGATTACCCCACGCGGGCAGGTGCCCCCGCTGTTATTCAGCAACTGTGACCAGCGCGCTATTGTCGGTGATCCTATGCGTGGGTACAGTGTAGAGGTCGCGTATTGGAGTTGCCTCCAGCACCCCTCTTTCCCCCTGCAGTTCTTTGCCCCACGCATCCATAATGCGTGCCTCTAGGCCCGCTTCTGGTTCTTCATTGATAGTAGGAAGCCGTCCGTCCTCCTGTGGTGGTTCGGCTTCTGGAGCTCCTCTGGCGCTGTTGTCTAGTGTCGGCGCGTCAGCCAGCCCTTCAAACTTCACCATGTCTTGGTCGAAGCCCGCTTGAGGTTTAGTGGGCTTCAGGCGTTGGGCGATCCTCGAATGTGCTGATCCAGTTGCATCGTATACGTTTAAGGAAGTACATTCGGCTTCGAAGTAGTGGAAGCCTGGATTCACGTCGCTGTCATGGTGCACCAGTGTACAACAGTCAGCATAAGCCACCGGGGGTAGCTCGTGAATACCCTTAGCTAGCCCGACGGAGGCTACGTTCTCGATGCGAAAGAAGTTCTCACGCGGCATTGAAGAGCCAAGTGTACTTTCGGAGATCATCGGCTCGCACCCGTCATCTGGAACATTCCCTTCCTGGTCGGGGTAAAGCCAAATGTCATAGCAGGTCGACCCGCAGGTAGACTGGCTACGACGGTCAACACAGTCCGTAGCGCATTGTTGTCTGCGCCAATTTCTCACGCGATCAAAGCTTCGACGCGCGCTGAATGTCGTGCGTCGCCGCATTGGACTGGTACGTCGCGGTTCCCCACTCCGATGATGCCACGACCCCTGTCGGGGTCGTTTCGTGCGACCTGGAAAAGGCCATTCCAGCCCCCCCAGTCGTCGTTTGTAGTAGTGGGGCGATGGCAGTCAACCAGATCTCCTTCGCTATAGTAATGCTGACCCGCGATCGTGGCACTGGCCCGTAGTGCGCGGTTGGTCGCGGCTACTGCAATGGCTTGAGCGAGAGCCTCAATGCGCACCCGGCGGAGAGTCTGTCCTCGAGAGTGGTCGGGTGTTCTGTCTGGGTCGGGTAGCATCGCTGGTCGCCGTCCAAGTAGCGCGCTGCATGGAGAAACTCCGCTGTAAAAAAGGCAAACGCGTTGGCGGCGAAAAAGGCTTCGCGCAGTAGACGCGCGAACACTAGGGGCACGTCTAACGCGTTGAGTTCAGCTTCGACGGCGCGAAGCAGGTGTCGTAGCACGCCGCTCCTGGCTTCAATTGTTATAGCGCGCAATCCACGCGCGCGCATCCTTAGCTCAATACCTTCTGCCTCAAGAACGGCTTTTGCGGCGCCCTTGTTCAGCGCACCCTCTTTGTCGGAGTAGAGGACTTTAGCGGGTCCGAATTGCATCCAGCACTGATGATGCGCATCTTAGATGCCGGTCGCAGTTTTATCTTGCATCTCGATTCCAGCGCAATACCGAACGCAGCGATCAAGTATGCGATATATCGCATCCGACTTCTTCGTTGAACATGCCAGGCAGCGCAGTAAACAGCATAGCGGCGGGCCCTGGCTTCTCCCAAGCCCTGCGCTCCCGACATTCGCCACGGACGCCTTATCACCTTCAGCCCGACGTTCCAGACGGCCTCGGTTAAGAAGAGTTTCATCTTAGGCTCTCTGGCGCGGAGCCACCATAAGTGCAGTTTTCGCAACTCGCGCGCTACCGCGCTTGGATCAAGGCTGCGTCGGTCCTGTCGACTAATCTGCATATCGAACCGCGACTAGTCTGGATGTCTTGGGCGAGCAGCAGGGCCAACCGCGGGGTGGTGAAGGTGGGCCCCCTCCTTGCTGTCGACTTCGTCTGGCTACTATTTGCGGTAGCAGTCTGCGATCGCCCGAGCTGCCGGTTCCACTCGAGGCAGCTTGACCCGCAGCCGTTTCAGCAGCATGTCTGCCTACTGCGGCGCGTTGCTGCTGGCACCTGCTGTTGGCCCAGCTCTGGAGCCAAGCCTCGGAGCTCGTAGCCGCGCGAATTGTTGGGCGGCTGGTGCCTCGGATGCTGCTGCCGCCGCAGGGTGGTGGTGCTGCCGGTTCGGCAGGGGCCGGGGGCCCCTGTCCGCGGTTGTCAGGCAGCTTCCACGGTTTGGCAAGTTTTACATGTGCCAGGAGCAAATAAGTGACCAGGTTTAGCCTCTCCGTAGTTCTTCTTGCAGCTTGGACACTCCCAATGGTAATCCTTCTTATCGGACCACCTATAGTATTTAGGGCTCCTATCGTGCGAAGGGGAATGCTCGTTGACGTTGTCCGCACATGCTGGACACCCCCATCCTCCCGAGGGTGGCCTCGTGATCGACCCGTCGGGGTGCCAACGGATAGTTGGGTTATCCAAGTCGAACCCTCGTATATTTGCGACGGGAACGGAAGATGAGTGAGGGCGATCATGAAAACGATCGCGATTCACTAGGGGCATGTCACGTGCAAGTTGAAAAGTTTTTTCTACGAAGAGGGGCTGCATCTTCGGAGTATACTGGGCTTCCCTGGCCAGTTCCCTCTTACAGACCGAGGCGCGCTGATGATGGCCCGCGCACCGTTTCCTCTCGACGGGTGTCAGCAGGAGACGGCGGCTGGCCAGTATCACAATAGGTTTGCGTACTAATACCACATGGGAATCTCGAAGACCCGCACTACATAGGCCCATGTTACTGTTGCGAATGCCCTCGCGCTTGGCCAACCTGGTCCATGTTGGTATGTCGCCCACCCAAGTACCCACCGGTTGCTCTCGTAAGTAAAACCGTCGGCGGTCATTTTGACGCACGGCAATTCTTCCACAAAGTTTGATGCGTGGAAGGTCTTCCTTGCGGTGTTCATGCCATGCGCCGCAGTTGCCTTTAGAATTGAAGTAGGACGGTAGTCCCATTGTTCTGCAGTTAGGTTGTAGTAAAACAGCGCCGACGACGCATACATCCAAATAGTGCATAGCTGCGTCCTGTTCATCGAGGTTCTCACCTGGCGATAAAACCTCGGCTGAAAGCTAATTGCGATATGTCCCCATTACCTCCACATAATTCCAGCACGTCTACCTTGTTATGTCGTCCGTAACACAAGGTTGGGCGCATTGAAAACACATCAGCATGCGCATCCGCGGGTAACCCCGCTGGTCGTGTGAAGGTTTCCACATATTCGTCAGTGTCGGTGTCTAGGGGAACTTCGGCGCACTAGGTACCACACCCGAGGCCCTTCAGGTCCTCACCGCAGTCGTCGCTGCCGTCTTCGACTACTTAGGGTATACTGCGTGATTGAATGCCGGCTTCTTTGTCAGCTGTTTGTTTTCTTTTTGCTTGATCCGGGCACCCTTTGGTAGTGCTGTCGGTTGTTCAGTGTCGGGTGAAGTAACTGTCGGAAATTCGAGAATAAGGGGTCCCGCGCGGCCACGCTCAATCGAGGGGGGGCAAATGATCGTCATCGACGGTCGAAACCCGCCTTGGGCGTGGTCGTTGTCCCTCGCTTCCGAGCAGGACTGGCGCGGGAGGCTCCGAGCACAAGCGAGCACGAATGTTCGTCACACCGTTTGGTAAAGGTGCCTTGTAATTATACCCGATACGTTGATTTTGAACCTGAATGTCTCGTATGATAATATTGTCATCAAGATTCATCGTCACCCGGTGTACCACATGGTCCCATTGAGGGCCATTCTTAGGAGACTGGACGTAAGTCCGAGCTCCTTTGTCCACTCGCGCGTGGACGCTGAGGTGTACAGCACTTGTATGATTTCTCTTTGTTGTGTGGTGAAATCATGATAGCAAGTGATTTGTTTCGCCATTCCGCCCTCTGGGCACCCTGGCCATACCAATCTGACTCATGCTCGGCGCGTGGCGCGGGTTTCCTTGCAGTTTGGCACGTGCATCTCCACAGGTTGGTCGGAATGCGTGTGTAGGTGGTCGCTACCTGCAGGTATGAACCGCTCGGTAAACGACTTGATCGGTCGAACTTCAGACCGAAGTGGCAACATCACATACGCATGACCTGCCACGCATTGGAAAAAATCAAGGCGGAGGTATTCTCTAAATTCTGGGACCCTGGGGGCCCCCGCCGGGCCCCGGGGCCGTCAAAAAACGGCTCGGGATGAAAAACCGGCCCTGGGGAATGGGTCGAGACTTCCAGGGACCCCGCATTGAAAAAAACACGACATCGGATCTCTGGGCACAGGCGAAGCGGGTACCGCCAGGCCAAAGACAAAGAGCATCCTTCAAGGACACAGGACCCTCCGCCGGCCAAACTGAGGAGCATTCGAGGGTACCCTCCCCCCAGGATGCACAAAGAACGCTCAACAAACACGAAGAACATTAGGGTATACTCCCCTCCATCGTGTACCCTGGTCCGACTGTACGAACAGCTCGGGGATCTCCGAGGCCGGTGGGCCAGGGGTGCTTAGACGAGGGAGTGCACAAACGAATCGGGTGCGAACAGCTTCGGGGGCCTGCTGACCCGGGCCGATCCAAATCTGGGTCGGTCTGGCCCGCGCCATGAAATCCACCCCCCCTAGTCATCACCCCCCTCTTTGCCGCCCCCGACTCTGGAGAGGCGCGGCGGCTCGGGGAGATCTCCGAGGGCCGGCGACGAAAGGGGTGCCGCGAGTGGCCGTGCCCAGAGGTGCTCCCGAGGGTCCCTCGAGCGCTCCGGGAGCCCCGGCAGCGCGCCAGTCCGTGTCTCACGATGCCCAGGCCCGGAGACCCAGCGCATTGAAAAAATCAGGACGGAGGTGCCCGGACCCAGCGCGCGCCAGCCGTTGCTTGCTGCTCTGCGGCAGCAACGGCCTGCGCGCGCTCGGGGGATTGTTCCCCCCCCCCAGGGATCCATCGCATTGAAAAAATCAAGACGGAAGGTTTTCGAAGTTTTTGGCCTCTAGGAGCCCTCGCCGGGCCCCGGGACCGTCAGAAAAACGGCTCGGGATGAAAAACCGGTCCTGGGGAAAGGGTCGAGACTGCCGGGGACCCCGCATTGAAAAAAACACGACGTCGGATCTATTGGGGGGGCACACAGAAACCGCCACGCGTGCCCAGATTATCCCCCCATATGTTTGCACCTCTCCTGGATATCTGTCTCTTCCCCTCCGTGTCCCATGTCTGCCACCGCTGTCCTGAGAGACATCGTCTGTGTGTGTGTGTGTGTCAATTCGCGATGCTGTTGCCCGGCTTGCCCGAGCGCGCATGCGGACTGCCTCTGCCGCGATGCAACGTAAGGAGAGTGTGCGTGTGTGCTTGTGTGTTTGTGTTTGTGCTTGTGTTTATGTGTGTTTGTGTATGTTTGCGTTTGTGTGTTGTTGTTTATGTTTGTGTTTGTGTGTGTGTTTGTGTTTGTGTGTGTGTGTTTGTGTTATTGTGTGTACTTGTGTGTGTTGTGATTATGTGTGCGCTGGTGGTTGTGTTTGTGTTTGTGTGTTGTGTTCGTGTCCGTGCTTGTGTTTGTGATTGTGTGTGTTTGTGTGCCTGTGTTTATGTCTGTGCTTGTGTCTGCGCGTGCGTGCGTGCGTTTGTGTGTGTTGTGTGTTGTACGTGTGTATGTGTGTGCGTGTGTGCGTGTGTGCGTGTGTGCGTGCGTGTGTATGTTGTTTGTGTGTTGCTTGTGTGTGATGTGTGTTGTGTGTTGTGTTGTGCGTTTTGTGTATGTGTTGTGTGGTGCGTGTGTTGTGTGTGTGTTGTGTTGTGAGTTGAGAGTTGTGTTGTGTGTATGCTGTGCTGTGCTGGTGTGTGTGTGTGTGCTCGTGCCTGTGTGCTTGTTTGCGCCTACCCCCCCCCTGGGTGCTTGTATCCCGAAGCTGCCCGACCTTTGCACCACCATCTGCTCGCCACTCGCCACCGCGAACATGAGCGGGGTGCGCCCGCTCTTGTCGCGGGCCTCCGCCTCCGCCCTGGCGCCGAGCAGCGCGGAGACGATCTCGACGCGGGCCAGGCCGGCGCCCGACGGGTCCGCAGGACGGCTCTCGGCGTGCACCGCCCCCGCGCGGCACGCGTGGTGCAGAGCGCTCTTCGACGCGTCGTCGACGGAGTTGACCTCGGCCTCCGTCGCCTTCGTCAGCAGGTAGTGGACGACGTCCCTGTTGCCGTAGTGGCACGCGTACATCAGCGCGGTCTTCCCCAGGGCGTCGCGGCCGTTCAGGATCGGCCGTCTCGGGAGCTTGGACATCACGCCGGAGCCACCTTCTGACTACATACCAGACCACCCCAACTCAACCCGAAGACCCGAATTTCGGGCTGGGGGGGGGTACGGGCTTCATGTGTGTGTTTTTTCTCCCATGTCCCCCCACCCCACCCCAACTGGACATGGAGTGCAAGCTGAGGCCTTCGGGTTGGGTTGGGGGCGGTTTGGCGGGTGGCGACCTTCGAGGAGCCGCTTCACCTCACCGAGGTCGTCGGACCGGGCCGCCTCCAGCAGCAGCGCGATGCTGGCGCTGCTCCCCCAGAACACGCTGCGCCGCGACTCCGCCGCCCTGCCGCCGACGGGCAGGGCCTTGCCGAGGAGCGGCTCGCCGTGGACGGTGCAGGTGCTGATCCACCCGAGGACCTGCCCGAGGGCGGAGACCTTCACGCGGCGGTCGTTGCGCGTGCCTCGCTCCTCGATCCTGACGAGCGTGCGGGCCTCCACCTCGCGCAGAATCTCGCTCGCGAGGTCCTCCCTGGCTCGCACGGTGGCCACCGACCTGACCCTGTGGACGCTGCCCCTCTCGACCTCCACGGGAAGCTGGAAGTCCCGCTTTATGACCAGGGGGTGGCCTTGCTTGGTCGCAGTGCGGACAGGGCGCCGCAAAACCTCGCAGACAACGCTTTGGACCGTGGACGTCCGTCGGGGAGCCAGTCGCGACATCGGCGGCCCTCCAGAACGAGGAGGAGGAGTCAGGAGGTGGAAGAGCCAGAGCCTGTTCTCTTTGCAATCTTTTCCTAGACGATCAATTTGGCAGGGACCAACCGTCCCCGCCAGCATTCCCATGGACCTACCACGACATGTCATGAAAACAAGACATGCCATCATTAAACCAACAACAACAACAACGACGACGACGACGATAACGATAACAACAACAACAACAACAACAACAACAACAACAACAACAACAACAACAACAACAACAACAACAACAACAACAACAACAACAACAACAACAACCACAACAACAACAACAGCAGCAGCAGCAGCAACAACAACAACAACAACAACCACAACAACAACAACAGCAGCAGCAACAACAACGACAACAACAACAACAACACCACCACCACCACCACCACCAACAACAACAACCACAGCAACAGGAACAGCAACAGCACCAGCAACAGCAACAGCAACAACAAACACTCAACAACCAAAAAAATAACAACAGCAACCACAATAACGTTCGTGGAACAGAAACCAACGTGTGAAACCAAGACGGCTCCAGCAATAAATATGATCATAACATTTCGTGTAGACCACAAAATGGTCTTACAACATGATTTGGTAGACCTCGAGGCAAGCCAGGACGCTTCGCCACTGCTTGAAACAAAACACAGCGTGAACAACACAGGAATTTGCAGAGATCCGGTCGGGTGTCCTTGGATCGGCGCTGGAAACCCCCCTCCCCTGGCGCAGAGGGGCCCAAAACGCCGATCCGAAAAATGCGTGCGGACCTCCAACAGATCGCACGTGTATTCCGCCTCGTCCTCGGGGGGGCGAGGACTAGACAAGCGCGTTCCATTACTCGCTAAATAACTACTCGCGAATGACCTGGACCCGCCGCGAGGGATGCACGATCCATTGCATCGTGGCGGGCATGTGCTCCTCGGACGTTTGCGAGTAGGCACTCCGCGTGCAGCGGAACGCGCTCGGTGAAAGAATGGGACCGCCGATGGCTCAACTGGCCTCCCTCCGAGCTCCTCGGGCGGCGAGAATGAAGGGGCCCTGGGACACACAAATAAATAGACACAGGTAACAGGATTCCCAATGTTTTCCAATATTTTCTTGGTTTTTGTCTTCCCCCCCACTTCCAATATTTTCCCATATTTCTAAGGAATCGACGATTAACTGTGTCTGTGTGTGTTTCTCCCTCCTGTGAGAACTGCGCATGTGCACCGCCCCTGGCCGGGGCCATCCTGGGCCCCAGAGCAGCGCGTGCGCCTCCCCTGGCTCGGAGGCGCGCAAACATGGATTAGCGATCCATGGATTTTGAGCGCGGTCGCCAAAATCCATGCATCGGGGGAGGTGCCCTCCCCAAAATGCGGCCGGTGCCGCCTTGCTCGGCGGCGGAAATCCGCGATTTCCCATGGAAACGGGGCCCGTCGCTAATCCAAGCCCCGTTGATCCATGTTTGCGATCGCATGACTGGTCGCGGACACCGATCCTGGGCCCAGCGTCGCCCTGGCCAGGAGCGGCGCAGGCGTACAGCCCTCAGAGCTGGCGCCCCCCGAGAGAGTTCGGAAAGTTGGCGGCCGCGCGCTGTTCCGGCTCCCTGGCTGGCCCATCCCACCGCGCTCTCCTCGCCGTACACCTCCGCAGCGGGCAGGAAGCACAAACGTACAAACCGGATGCTAAGCACAAGAGAGAGAGAGAGTGTGTGCGCCACGGGGGACAACTCATGTCGTGGCGATCCGTTCTTGGAGCGGCCGAACTGCCTGAAACTATCCCGCGAATTCCAGTCGATGTGCTTCGGCCTGGGCACTGGACACGGGCCTCCCCCCCCTTGTCGGAAGCCCCCCCTCCCCCCTTTTCGCGTTTCAGCAGCTATCCCCCTCCATTTGGTACCCGTTGCCGGGTGCCCCGTCCCCCCTCCTCCCTTCCTTCTGCAACCCCTGCAAGATCCCGCTCCCCTCCTTTCCACCTCCCCCGTTGGAACCTCCCCCTCCCCAACTGTTTTTCGCTCCGCGGAAGGTTGCCCCCCCTTCCCCTTGAGCCTCCCCAGCGGCACGCCTCCCCCCCTCCCCCCTTCCTCCCGCAGCCTATAGAAGCCCCCCCCCCTCAGTAGACCTCCCCTGCCAAAAGCCCCCCCCATCCCAGACATCCGACGTTTCCATTTTTTCAAGACACGGGCCCCCCGACCTCCCGACCGCTTCCACAGGTCCGGTTTTTCATCCCAAGCCGTTTCTTGACTGCCCCGAGGCCTGGCGAGGACCCCAGGAGGCCAAAAACGACGAAAAACCTCCGTCTCGATTTTCTCGAGACGCCCGATGTCTGGGCTCCCTATGCTGGAAATTCCCCCCCACCCCTCTCCCCTTCCCCGTTCGACCCCTGCAAGCAACCCCCCCCACCTTGCACCTCCCCCACCGACGACGACGACGACGAAGACGACGACGCTGGCTGACGCCAACGACGACGACGATCACGACGGCGATCACGACGACGACGACGAAGATGACGACGCAGCGGGCCGATGACGGCGACGACAACGACGAAGACGACGACGACGACGACGACGACGAAGACAAGGACGACGACCGACGACGGCGGCGGAGACGACGACGAAGATGTCGCTGGCCGACGACGACGATATGACGACGACGCGACTGGCAGGCGACGACGACCACGACGACGACGACAACGACAACAGGACGCGGGACGACGACGACAGACGACGACGATCGCGAAGACGACGACGACGTCGGCAGACGGCAACGACGACGACAACGACCAAAAGCCGACGACGACGATGACGAGGACGACGACGACTCTGACCGACGACGACGACGACGACGCTGACAGACGCCAACAACCAACGACGGCGGCGCGGGCCGACCACGACGACGATGCTGACGACGCAAACCACCGACGACGACGAGGACGACGACGACGACGATCACGACGCCAACAAACAACGACGACGTCGGCCGACGACGACGACGGCGACGACGACGACGAAGACGAAGACGACGACGGCCGACACCCGACAACGACCACTGAGACGACGACGACGACGACGACGACGACGACGACGACGACGACGGTCGATGACGACGGTCGATGACGACGGCGAGTCCAGCCGACGAGGACGCTCACGACGACGACGACACGACGCGGGACGACGACGAGCACGGAGACGACGACGACGACGAAGCGGGCCGATGACGACGAAGATCACGACGAAGACGACGACGACAATCACGACAACGACGACGCCGGCCGACGACGACGACGACGACGACGCAGCGGGCCGATGACGACGACGACAACGACGAAGACGACGACGACGACGATGACGACGACGAAGACAAGGATGACGACGACGACGACGACGACGATGACCGACGACGACGACCACGACGACGACGATGACCACGACGACGACGACGCTGACGAAAATGACTCTGGCTGTCGACGACGGCGGCGACGACGACCACGGAGACGACCCCAGCCGACGACGACGACGACGACGACGAGGACGAAGACGACGCCGACAACGACGACGACGCTGACACACGCCAACAGCCAACGACGACGACGCGGGGCGACCACGACGACGATGCCGACGACGCAAGCCACCGACGACCACGGAGACGACGACGACCTCGACACCAACAAACAACGACGACATCGGCCGACGACAACGACGACGACGACAAAGCCGGCCGACGACGACGACGGCGACGACGACGACAAAGAGGACGACGGCCGACGACGACAACGACCACTGAGACGACGACGGCGACGACGACGACGACGACGACGACGGTCGATGATGACGGTTGATGACGACGACGAGACCGGCCGACGAGGACGCTCACGACGACGGCGACGACGACGACGACGACGTGGGACGACGACGACCACGGAGACGACGACGATGACGACGAAGCGGGCCGATGACGACGACGACGACGACGAAGACAAGGACGACAACGACGACGCTGGCCGACGAAGACGACGACGATGACGACGACGACGACAGCGGCCGACACCCGACGACGCCGACGACGACGACGACGACGACGACGAAGACGACTACGGAAACGACGTCGGTCGACGATGACGACGAGGACGACGAGGACGACGACGAAGCGGGCCGATGACGACAACGACGACGACGACGACAACGTCGACCGACGACGACGACGATCACGACGAAAACGACGACGACGACGCCTGTCGACGACGACGACGAAGGCGACGCCAATGACGACTAAGCCGACGACGACGGCGACGACGACCACGGAGACGACGCCAGTCGACGAACACGACAACAACGACCACGCTGGCCGATGACGACGACGACGTCGACGACGACGACGACGACGACGAGGACGACGACGACGACGCTACAAGCCGACGAGGACATCAACGAAGCGACGAGGAGGACAACCACCGAGACGGACGACGAGGAGGACGACGACGACAACGAAGCGAGCCGATGACGACAACGACGACGATAACGACGAAGACGACGACGACGACGTCGACCGACGATGACGACGATCACGACGAAGACGACGACGACGACGACGCCTGTCGACGACGACGACGACGACGACGACGAAGACGACGCCGACGACGACCAAGCCGACGACGGCGGCGACGACGACTACGGAGACGACGCCAGTCGACGACGACGACGGCGACGACGACAACGACGACCACACGGGCCGACGACGACGACGACGACGACGAAGACGATGACGACGACGACGACGCCGACGACGACGACATCGACGACGACGACGACATCGACGACGAGGACAACCAACGAAGGCGACGCCAAACGACGACGACGACGACGACGACGACGACGATGACGACGACGACGACGACGACGACGGCGGCGGCGGCGGCGGCGGCGGCGGCGGCGGCGGCGACGGAGACGACACCAGCCGACGACGAGCTGCCCCCCCTCCCTATGACGTCCCGAGCCCGAAGCCCACCCCCGTGCCGACCACTTCGACCATCCATTTCTGGGCTCTACTACGATCCAAATCTGCACAAACCAAAAGGTCATTCAGAATCCGTCGACATGTTTTGCGAAATCGCTCGAATGTCTTCGACCGTCAAGTCTACTTGTCGCGTGGCACCGCATAGGGCGGGAACATAAAGGGTGCTCTACTCCTCACATGGCAATCTTGGGACGCGGCAACGCAATGGGGCGGGGAGAGTTCCATTATCCGCTTTTCGTTACAGAGCTACACCTACTGGACCGAAAACAATACTATCCAACTATTTCCCCCGCGTGGCACAAGTGCGGGCGGAAAATAGACTATTCAAATTCAGTCGCACGTGGCAGCGCAGGGGGGCGGAAACACGTAGGCATTCTGCTCTACCCATCAAATGTCTGCGCAGGATCCAGGCCAAAAAAAGGTTGGGCCCTAGATTTCCAGTCGTCACGTGGCAACTTACGGGGGCGCAAACTATGTCGATGCTGCTCTACACGCCCCAGCGACTGGAGGGCGAGCACATTCTGTCAGAGAATACTCGCCACGTGGCAACGCAAGGATACGGAACAAATGCAAGTGTTAAGTCAGGCCTGCCCCCCTACATGCGGATTTGGAACTTCTTGTGTTGGGGGGTCTCCGCGGGGCCGAAACGTTTGAAATACCACACTACGTGCCTGTGGAGGAGGACGCCCTCTGCGCCTCCTCCTTAGCCTGAACTCGTAGGCTCAAGGCTTTCATCCGATCAGTCTGGATGAGACCTGACATCGCAGGTTGGCGCAGAGTCACCTCCTCAGGTGGCGGGAGCGCGGCAGCGTAGCACACATTGGTGACTCCTCCCGAGAAGTCACAATCACCTCCGCTTGCATATCGCGGGAGTGAGGCAAAACACCGTCGTAAATCTTGCGCAAACTGGTCACACCTCCAGACAGCTTGCGTTGCTGGCACTCTCGTCCCAGCAAGCGGCATCTTCGTGACGTGTATGCTCCGCATACCGTACAGAATAATACAGATCCTTCATCAATGCCCTGGATCACAGTGCAGTGGGCCAGGGAATGACCGAGAGACAAGTCGAGCGTGTTCTTCCAAGTCTAGGGCATACCTTTACATCCGAGCATCGGTCCCGAGCCACTATCATTCGAGAGGGTTAAACATCTGAGGCAACGCGCTCGTCCATCGTCCAAGTCCTGCCACGCGTGCCAACCTCCCGATTTAAAAAAACTTGACCCTCGGACCAGAGCTCGAAACACGATCGATTTTTTCCTGCACTAAAAAATACACCCCACGATGGACAATAAAAACTCAAAAATCGTCCCCATACTATCTTTAAACTATTTTTGAATTTTCCTCCTGTATAGGGACACGCCCGACTTAAGGCAAGTGTACGTTCGTCAGGTGGCAGCGCAAGGAGACGAAACCAACTCATCCGAACCTCTGCCCGTCAAGCGGCAGCCGCCCGCCTGGCCGCCCGTAAGCCCGCGCGCCCCCTCGCCCGCCTGCCCGCCCACCCGCGCGCCCGTCCGCTCGTTCGCCCGTCCGCCCGCCCACCCGCTCGCGCGCCCGAGATCCTCAATCAACCGTGGGGATCCGACGGAAACGGTACGACATGTTTCGAATGCCTTCGCTCGTGCACTGCACTCCTCGCGTGGCGCCGCTAGAAGTGGCGAAACTACCATCCTGCAGCACTCGTCACGCGGCAAGGCCTGGGGGACGGCATGCAGTTCTATACGATTCGCCACGTCCCAAAGCACGGGGGCAGACAGAACACAAACGTATCATGGTCGCCACGTGGCAGCGCAGGTGGGCCGAAAGCACACGGCATTCACGTATACCCGTTACATGACGGTGGGGAGGGAAGGGGGTGGGAAACAACAAATCATCTTTTCTCGCTCGCCGGCGACGACAATGGTGACGACGACGACGACGACCAGCTCCCCCCCCCCTCCCTATGGACCTCCCACGCCCGACGCCCACCCCCCTGCCCCCCACTCGGCCCCTCCATCCCAGGGCTTGACAGCAATCAAAATCCCCACGGATCCCACGGAATTTCCAGGGATCCACGGAAATATGTCAAAAACCCTTCGGATGTCCTCGATCGTCGACTGTACTCGTCGCGTGGCACCGCAGAAGCCGGAAACAAAAAAAGCTACTCTGCTCACCACATGGCAACCCTGGGAGGGCGAACAACCAATGGTAAGTTCTACTCGCCATGTGGCAACGCAGAGGGGGGGGCGCAAAATATACCATTCGACGCTACTCGTAAAGTGGCCGCGCAGAGAGTGGAAATAATTAGGATGTGTTCCTCTGGTTTACGATGGAGTCAACGCGCGACGACGATAACGACGACGACGACGACGACGACGACGACGACGAGGACGACTACGACTACGACGACGACGGCGAGGACGAGGGCGACAACGACGACGATAAGCACGATGACGAAGACGACGACGACGACGACGGCGACGACGAAGACGCTGACGACGACTGCGACGACGAATACGACGGCGACGGCTACGACGACGACGCCGCCACCGCCGCCGCCGCCGACGACGATGACGACGGAGAAGAAAACGAGAAGGACGACGACGACGAGACTCCGCGCATATCTACATAAAAGCTGGGGAGGGGGGGGGGGCCCTGCAAAGGTCAGCCTGGGCTCAGCCTCACCCCAGCCCCGAAAAGGAGGGAGGGGGGGTAGCTTCGGAAGCACCCCCCCTCGACTGGCAAGCCCAAAATTCCGCAAATGGAGGGGGAGGTGCGGGTCGCTTCTGAAGCCGCCCCCCATCGAAAAGTAAACCCTGGCTCAACCTGAAAGCCTAAAACGGGGGGGAGGGAACTTCCAGAGCCCCCCCCCCCTTACAGCAGGGGAGGGAGGGGGTAGCTTCCGAAGCGACCACCCCCCGCAAAGGGCAGTGCCTGGCTTATCCCGGCGTCGAAAAGGGAAGCTTCCCAGTTGCCCAAAAAGGAGGGGGGGGCTTTGGAAGCCCCCCCTTGTGGAAGGAGGGGGGGATAGCTTGAAGCTGGGGTCATCCTTTTGTTCTTCGTGTCTCCCGTAGCACACTTTCTTAAGTATCCGTGCAAGCCAAGTCCTGTAGCAAACGCACGCCAGGAACGAGTCGAACAGGTCAACCCTGGTCAGTAAACGCTAAGACGAATTGGTCAACGCCAGTTATCGGAGTCAGGGTGGACTATCCAAAATGATGGCTCGGGCGTTGGTTGTTGAGCCAGTGTGCAAAAACATGTTCACAGCATTAAACTATGATTCAGAAATTCCGAACCACAATTTCGCAATCTCAGATGATTTCTAGCGGGTAGGGATGCTGAGCGGACCGTCTGCAAAACCCGCAAACCAGTCCAAATTACGACATGGTGGTCAGGCCTGCTTGGATAGCTCGTAGGTGCGCAAGCAGACGGCGACACTCACCATCGCACTAACCGCCGAATCGGTCATTCCGAAGCTGTCCTTCGCCGTGCACCTCCGTCTCTGGAGATCTCCAAGAGGTTTCCGACGGCCTCCAGAGGTCTTCAGAGATCCCCGAGACCTCCAATGCGTTGAAAAACAAGCCTCTGGACCAGACCCCGAGGCCGTGAAAAAACAGCTCGTGGCGCGGTCGTGAGGACAGGCTTGAGACTTCTGCGGGGCCCGTGTCTGAAGGGGCCTAGGGACACACAAATGAATAAACAAAAATCCCAGGATTCCCCATATTTGCCCACATCTTCTGGGTGTTCGCCTTACCCCCACTTCCCATATTTCCCAGATCCTCCTGGGAATCGGCGGTTGCTGGTGTCTGTGTTTGTTTCCCCTCCTGAGCGCTGGAGAACAATCAGCGCATCGGATCAAAAGCGGACCTCCGCAGAGGTCCCCTGCTGCATCCAGGGAGGCCGCTGGAAGCCTCTGGAGGTCCAGAAGACCCCCCAGAAAAAGCAACAGTTAAGTCGGGCCTGTCCCTCTACAGGAGGAACATTCAATTTTGAATCTGCGGGTCGAAGTAATTTTGAATATGTTTTGGGTATGTTTTTGCTATTTTTCATTTTTCGCTCAAAATCATCCTCTAGGGGGACACGGCCGATTTAAAGCAACAGCCTCGAAGCTCGATCCCCTCGAGAGCCGAGGGTCGAGGTGCCCTCCCGAGCGCGTGGCGGCCTAGCTTTCTGTCTGAACGGGGCCCAAGGACGCTCAAAGAAAGAGACGAGAAGCCCAGCATTGCCGAAACTTCTCCTTCTTTTATGGGTACTTGTCTCCCCCCTAACCTCCCACATGTCGTGCATTTCTCCAGGAATCGACGCCTGTCTGTGTCGGTGTCTCTTCTCCCCGTGGTTGTTACCATGGGTTCCTGGGCCTCGACCCCTCCCCCGGGGAAACGTGTGTCCCGCCTGGCTCTCTGATGACCCAGGGGCCCCGGTACTGCACCCCATGAGACGAAGCCAGGACGAGAATCAATTGGGGGGGATACATCGAGAATCTCTGAGATCCAGCGGGCTCTGGAGGATATCTCGGGCGCCGCGGCCTCCTCAGAGCGTTCCGGAACGCTCCGCGCGCGTTCTGGAGCGCTCTGGAACGGATCTATCCTCGTCCTAGCCCCTCTGCCTGCACCCGAGGCCCTGCACCCCAGAAGCCGAAAGCCTCCCGTCCTGAATGTCCAGAACGTTGGAGATCTTCGGGAGCGGCCAAGAGGGGGGTGTCCAAAAGGGGGGGGTGCAAATCATGACCGGCGGCATGTGCGCGGCCCAGCGGGGGGGCCAGGAACGTCATGAAATAAGAAGAGGCGCCATGAAATCTGGGGAAATATCATGGCCCACGCCATGATATCCACCCCCCCCTAGTCATCACCCCCCTCTTTTCCGCCCCCGAGGTCTAGAACCCTGGCTTCGAAATCTACCCTTGGGCCCGTCCTGGTGGGCTCTCTGGCCAGAGCTTCGAGGCGGCGCTGGCCGTGGCGACGGGGAGGCCCAGTCAGAAGGCCCAAAAGCGCCCACGAAACCTCGACCCTCGATCCTCGAGCCTCGAACCTAGAATGGATCCTCGATCCACCATCCTCGAGCCTCGAGCCTCGAGCCTAGAATGGATCCTGGATCCCTAGCCTCGAGCCTCGGTCCTCGATCCTCGATTCGAGGCCTCCAAAATGGAGCCCGGGTCCGAGCTGATGGGGTCGGAGGATTCGGCCGCATCGTCGATGCATCGCCGGTGAATGGGCTGTACATCGGCGGTGCATCGGCGACGTCGGCGTGGAGAAGATCGGGCCCCACATCGAGCTGCATCGCCGATGTATCGGCGATGCGGCGCGGTTCCCCGACCGCAGCTGCAGTCAAACAGTGGCCAGAAGAACGCGGGTCAAGAACAGGATCCCCCTCGCAGAAGGCCCAACGCCCGCGGAATAAACAATAACATAAATATTACATGTCGAAATAAACCATAACAAAAAAAATGGCGCAGACAATGGCATAAAAATAACATGTCGGTGGTCCGCGCGGATATCCTGTATCGGCGCTCACCCCCCATCCCCGGCGCGTAGTGCGCGCAAGGGGCTGCGCTGGAGGCGCCGCCAGGGGGGTCCAGCGCAGATCCGAGGAACCCGCGCGGACCTCCGAAAGTTTACGCGTTCATGCCATCGCTTGCTCCTTTGGAGGGTACCCCTCCAAAGCTGGGGCTGTTCTTGACCCTCGTATGGCGCGTTTCTTGATTTTCGGCGATGATGGGCATTATAGGCGGGGGGGAGAAGCCAGGGGGGGGATAATGCAACGCCTCCCCCACGCCGTGCGCACGGCGGCAGTGCCCAGAGCGCACTGGAGAGGGAGGGGCGTTACGTTATGGGGGGGGGAGGGGGGGCAAGGGGTTATAATGCCCATTCCCCAGACATCCGAGGTCTCGATTTTTTCGAGACGTGGGCCCCCGACCTCCCGACCGCTTCCCAGGGACTGGTTTTTCATCCCGAGTCGTTTTTTGACTGTCCCGAGGCCCGGCGAGGGCCCCGAGAGGCCGAAAACGGCGAAAAACCTCTGTCGTTATTTTTTCGATGCGCTGGATCTCTGGGTCTGCCCCAAGCAATGAAACACGCTCG
>CAUYUJ010013459.1:356795-374295 GCA_963575745.1 Prorocentrum cordatum
GCCGAGATGGCAACTCCCTCGAGCCCCGACGGCGGGGGCCTCTCTGGACCGCCTCAAAAGAGTAGGGCCCCCAAAGCACGCTGGCCGCCAGCACAGCGAATGCCAATTGCTGCACACCTCGTCCTCCCTGCATGGCGCACACGGTGTTCATTTGTTCTCTTCAATGTTGTGCATGTGCGAATGCGTGGCTATTCCGTGCCAGTGCGCCGTCTAGGTGCGGCTTCGTTTTCGCTGTGTTCCCAGGGCACGCTTCCTCTGGAGAAGTCCAACCCCCCTGCCCCAACGATCGCCCGCAGGCCGATGGCGGCCGTGCGCGGCGCCGCAGCTGGATGCGTGTCCTCCCCAGTCCGGAGCGTGACCACCGAGAGCACCTCCGCGAGGCGGGGATTTATCCGAATATACACACACACACACCGCACACACACACCGCCTGGGCACCGACGCCCTGCTGCCCCAACGGGCGGTGGACATGGATATATTTAGGCCCCCCCGGGGCCCGACTACATATATATATATATATATATATATATATATATATATATACGTCATACATACATACATATATATATATATATATATATTCGGGGCCCGGTGTATATTTAAATATCTCTATATATGTATAAACGTCAAATGAATGAGTGAACGAACGAGCGAGCGAACGAATGAATGAATGAATACATAAGTAAGTGTGTGTATACATACATACATACATACATGCATGCATACATACATACATACAGACAGACAGACAGACAGGCAGGCAGACAGACAGACAGGCAGACAGACAGACAGACAGACAGACAGACAGACATACCCATATACATATACATATACATATACCTATACATACCCATATACATATACCTGTACATTTACATTTACAAATATATATCCATATACATATACATATACATATACATATACATATACATATACATATACATACAAGTGGCACGTGTGTGCCCAGGCTCATACAACAAGCTGAAGGGGCGTTTGAAGCAGGAGTGACATGCAACAGCGAAGTCGCACTCGAGCGCAAGTAGGGTTGCCACACCTTGCGATGTGTGTACCAGGGCCCCCCAGGAAGCCTCAGGAGGCCCGACTTGGATACCAGAAGAGGCTCCAGGAGGCCCCAGGATTGTGAGTGTTGTGTGTGTGTGATGTGTGCTTTGTGTGGTGCGTGCTTTTTGTGTGTTGTCGGTGTTGTGTGTGTATGTTATGTTTGTCTAGCGTGTGATGTGTTGGGCGTGATTTGTGTCTCTGTGTGTGCATGTAGTTCTGAAGCCCCAGGAGGCCCCAGGAGGCCCCAGGCGGCCTCAGCAGGCCCAGGAGAACTCCAGGAGGCTCCGAGGCGGGGTCTGGGGTACCAGAAGGTCCAGAAAGCCCCAGGAGGCCCCAGGAGGTTCCAGGAGGCCCCCAGGAGGCTCCGAGGAGGGGTCTGGGGCTCGATTTTGGGATGATTTTTCATGCGAAACCGCCATTCTCTAAGAATCGGGGTCAAAATTATTGAAATTACCATGTGTGTTTGAAGGTGTTATGTTAAAATATTGAAATTCCCATGTGTTTTTGGACCCTGACGTCACGATCTGCGTGAGGGGTGCCACCGATTTTCAGAATATCGAGGATGTCCCGAGCGAAACGGCCAGAAAAATCGCGGACGACGTGCGCATTAATCGCCTCTGAGCTCTACTCCCTCGGAGAGGTGCGTATGAGAATACACATACACATACACATACACATACACATACACATACACAGACATACCTATATATATATATATATATATGTATGTGTATACGTATTTGTGTATATATACATATACATATATATGTGTATATATATATATATCCATACCCATATCCAGGCCCATACCCAACCCGCCGCCTCTCGAGGTCCCCGAAAATCGATCCTCCAGGCGGTGGCTATGTACAAATTCCCGCCTCGGAGCCTCCGCCATGTCGCCCTCGACGAGCTCTGGCGAGCGGGCGGTGCACAGCGGGCTGCCTCGTCGAGTCCGCGGCGGGCTCGCCTGTGGAGCGTTTTCTTCTTCGGCGCTTCGACATTGGGCGTAAGGGGGGGGGAACGCGGGGGGTCTGGCTCCGGACCTCTGTTTAATGCGAGTATGAGCATTTTCTTAGGGTGGAGTGCCCAGGGTGAAATCCATATGGCCTTTTGCACCTCGAGAATCAATCCGTCGTGCGATTCACCTTTTGCAGATCCGAACCTCGGAAATTCATCGAAACGGCATTTCAGATTTCACCCTTTGCCCTCTACCCGAAGAAAATGCCCAGCGAGTGTTTGCAACCGTGCGACCTGTGGGGGAGGCCCCACCTGCTTGAAACAGGCGCCCAAAACAGCCAAGATCTACTCCAGGGGGGGGGGGAAGGGGGTGCGAGGGCCCGCGCCGATCGGCACAGCAGCGAATGAGAAAACGATCACCTGGAGGAATACCGATAGCAGCTGTCTCGCAGCTCCGCGGGTGGTCCCCAGGAAGGGGGTGCCCAGCGGGTGACGACATCCCAGGGTGCGCGATGCACCGCCGCCTGACTGGGAAAATCCCTCCCCCCTCCGGGATACCGGGGGGGGCGGAAAGAAAACATCTCCCCCCACCCTTCCCCGGGAGCTGGTGCGGGCGAGGGTGGCCATCCCTCCCCAGGAAGCCAGGAGAGGGAGGGGGGATCTGCCTGCACCCCCCCGTCTCTCCCCTCCCCTGGTTCGAAACGGGGTTTGGGGGGGGGTCGAACGGGCCCGAATCGAATCCTGCCACTAGGGTCGAATCCTGCCACTAGGGATAGAGCCATCTCTAATATCCATCCGACTAGGGCTCGACCAAGCTCTGAAAGGGTCCTAAAAAATTTAGTCGACCCTGTCGGCGTGTGGAAGACGTATCCTGGTCTCGTCATCTTGCGTGGGTCGTCGTCGCCCACGAGATCGTCACATCGGCTCCAAGAGGGGTGGTCGGCTCCCCTCGGGGGAGGGGTGCTGTCCACGACACCGCTCCCCGGGCGAGGGGAGCGGCCGCGTCCCAGAGCAGCCAATCTGACCCCCCCCAGAAACAGGGGGGAAGCCACTCTGAGCAACGTCGCATCTTACTCGAAGGGAAGCCCCTTCCCTTTTATCCCTTCCCCCCGAAGGGGGGCGGGGGGGTCACACCCAGATGCCGGGGGGGGGGGGGCACTCGGGCGGCTCCCTTCGAGGGAGGGGAGCGACCGCGACGCGGAGGGGAGGCTCCCCTCGGGGCAGGGGAGCTGCCCACGACACCGCCACGTCGGCTCCAAGAGGGGGAGTGGTCGACTTTCCCCGGGCGAGGGGAGCGGCCGCGACCCGGGGGGGGAGCCAACCTGCTCCCCCCCAGACACGGGGATGAAGCCAATCTGAGCAACGTCGTAGCTTACTCGAAGGGAAGCCCCTTCCCTTTTATCCCTTCCCCCCGAGGGGGGGGGGGTCAAACCCCGATGCCCGGGGGAGGGAGGGGGGCACCCGGGCGGCTCCCTTCGGGGGAGGGGAGCGGCCGCGACGCGGAGGGGAGCGGCCGCGACCCCTGGCATGGGGATCATCGGCGTGTGAGATGCTTCCCCTCCCCAAACCCCTCCCCCTGGAGCCCGGTCCGGTCGATTTGAAGGGGGGGAGGGGGGGGCGTCCGGCCAGAGCTCACCAGGGGGGTCTGGCCCTTCCCGGGCCCATTTTGGAGGTCCACGACAGCTTCTGGGGCCGCCCAAGAGGCCCCCAAGACGGTCCAAGAGGGCCCCGAGACGCTGAAAGATCGTTCCAAGACACCTAAGATGGGCCGAAAGATCGTTCCAAGACGCCTAACATGGGCCGAAGACGGCCCAAGAGGCCGCCAAGACGTTCCAAGAGGCCTCCCAGGGGGCCTCCAAGAGGCCAAAATTTCTAAATTCCCTTAGAATCTTTGAATTCCCTCTGGAAAACGTACATTTCTAGCACATACGATATTTCCGCCTTCACAGCGTGGAAGCCCTTCCAAGATGCCTCCAAGACCGCCCTAAGACGGCCCCATAGGCTCCCAAGAAGCCCCCACCAAGGCACAAGAGGCGCCCAAAACGACACAAAAGGACTCCGAGACGGCCCCAAGAGGGGCCCGAAAGGGGGATCACGAAACGAACATTCCAGCCGTCCGCCCCTAGAGGCTCCCAGGAGGCCACAAGAGGCCCCCAAAAGGCGTCCAGACGCCCCCAAAAGGCCCCCAACAGGCCCCCAACAGGCCCCCCCGAGGCCTCCAAGAGGCCCCTAGGGGCCCCAAGAGGCCCCCAAGAGGCCCCCAAGAGGCTTCTCCAAAAGACCCTAAGCACAAAGAGCGAAACATATATATATATATATATATATATATATCCCTGGGGGCGAGGCCGGGGGCCCCAGGACAGGTGCCCCGACCCCCCATGGGGGGACCGGGGCTCATTTTCCCCCTGTTTTTACAGGGTTTCCGCGTCCTGGGCCTCGGAGGCCGCCGCCTCCGACCTCCCATGGGAGGACGGGGTGGCCAGGGAGGTCCAAAATAGTCCAGGAGGGCCTCCAGAGGCCCCAAAGACGGCCCAAGCGGGCCCCGAGTCGCCGAAAGACCGCTCCAGGACGCCCAAGATAGGCCCAAGACGGCCCGAGAGGCCCCCCAAGGCACTCCACGACGCTTCAAGACGCCTCTCCAGAGCGCTTCCAGAGGCCGAAATCGTCAATTGTACGAAGGTTTTCGAACCATTTTGGCCTTCCAGCCTTTTCGGCTGTCCGACGTTCCAAGACGGCTCAATAGGCTCCCAAGAGCGCCCCAAGACGGCCCAAGAGGGCCCCAAGACGGCCCCAGAGTCGCCCAAGACAGCCCAACAGAGCCCCAAGACGGCCCCAAGATGCGCCCAAGAGGGGGACCACGACTCCAAAATTCGACCCTCCCGCTTGAAGAGTGCCCCAGGAGGCCCCAAGGAGCCCCCAAGAGGCCCCAGGAGGCCCCCAAGAGGCACCCAGGAGGCCCGAACGAGGCCTAAAGAGGCCACAAGACAGCCCCGAGGAGGCCCCACAACGGTCCCAAAACGGCTACCGAGAAGCTGCGAAATTGCCTTCACGACGTCCCCGACAGGCCAACCACGAGATCCAAACCAACACCCATGAGGCCTCTGACCCACCACCCAGGGCACGGTGGCGGGAGCAGTGACAGCACTTGTGCACAGCATGTTCCGGCGGGAGCCTTCCGGAACACGCTGCAGGAGGAGGAGGAGGAGGAGGATCAGGAGGAGAGAGAGTTGGAGTGGGAGGAGGAGGATGGGGACGAGGAGGAGGAAGAGGCCTCCCAGACAGCTCCAAGATAGCCGAAGAGGCTTCCAAGAGGGCCCTGGGCGGCCCACGAGGGTCCCAAGGCGGTGCCTGAGGCGCCCAAGACGTCCCGAGAGGGCCCCAAGACGGCCCCAAGAGAGGCCCAAGAAGGGAAACACGAACCGAGAATCCGAGCTTTCTACCCCGAGAGGTTCTCGGGAAGTCCCAAGAGGCCCCCAATCGGATCCAAGAGGCCCCCAAGAAGCTCCCAAGTGGGCCGACGAGGCTCCAAGAGATCGCCCAAGGTGGCCCCAAGAGGCACAACTCATAGTTTTACGATTGGGCTTTGACGGGTTTTAATGTTTTCGGCCTTTTGGCATCCCGATGCTCCAAGACGGCCCAAGAGGCTTCCAATACCGCTCCCATATAGAGGAAGAGGCCTCCAAGAAATCCCCAAGACGGCCCGCGAGGGCCCCAAGACGGTGCTTGAGGCGCCCAAGACGGCCCGAGAGGGCCCCAAGAGCCCCAAGAGAGGCCCAAGAAGGGGAACGCGACCCAACAGCAGAGCGGTCCCCCCAAAAGGCCCACAGGAGGCCGCAAGAGGCCCCCAAGTGGTCCGACGAGGACCCCAAAAGCTTCCCGAGAGCCTAAAAGGCCCCTAGGAGACGTCCAAGAGGCTTTAAAATAGCCCAAGAGTGCCCTCGATGCGTCAAAACTGCTTCCAGGAGGCCCCCGGGAGGCTTCCGGATTGCCTCAATCTGGCCGCAGGTGGCCTCAAGTCGGGCTTCCACGCAGCCAAGACGGCCAATGAAAGCTTCAGATTGCAGAACCGATGCCCCCAAGGGACCCTCAGACGCCCCCCCAAGAAGCACCCAAGAGGTGCCTCCATCAGCCGGTTGACGAAGCATGCGGAACACCCCAGAAGCTCCTCAGATGCCGTCGCGCGCCTGTGCTTGATATCGTTGTCCAAGATCGTCCAGCGCCCCCCTGGCCTGGGCTAGAACCTGAACGCGCGCGAAGCGCGCGCGATGGTTCTAGCCCAGGGGCCCGAAAACAGCTGCCCGACCCTCCAGTACCGGGGCTCATTTTCGCTGTGCTTTTACGCGGTTTCGGCGTCCCGGGCCTCGAAGGCCGCCGCGATGCTCCCGGACATTTTCCAGATCTTCGGCGCGGGCTCCAAGACCATTCCGCAGAGGGCTCCAACAGGCTCCAGGGCAGCCCAAGAGAGCTCCAAGACGGCTCCAGGAACGACTGCAGGGTCTCAGTTTTTCTGTGTGTTCTGCAAGACGGCTCCAGGAAGACTGCATGTCTTATGAGGATGGCTTCCGCCTCTTGCCCCGAGCATCCCAAACTGCCTGAACAGTCTCCACTCGCCTTCCCCAAACCCAGCGCTTGCCCAAGCGCGTTCCAGACGGTCTTCGCCGGAACGCGCTGGAATGATCACGCGCTGCGGTTTCCCATGCCAACGTCCTCGGACGTGGGCGCCCTGCCACGAGCGCGTTCCGGGAAGATGCTCCCGGAACGCGCTGAAAAGATATGGCCACATCTCGGGGACGCTCCCGGCACCGCTGCCCCAGCCTTTCCGGCAGCCTCCACAGCGCTCCAGGAGGGCCCAAGACGCCCCCCAGGAGCCCCCAGAATGCGAAAGGATGGCCCAAGATGCTCCCGAGCAGCCCAAGTCAGCCCTCCGACGGCTCTCGAGGCTTCCAGGTGGCCTCCAAGAGACCCCAAGAAGTCTGATAGGTATCACGGTACGGCCCGAAGAGGCCAAAGTCGTATATGTTCAATGGTCTTTTCAATGTTTTTGGCTTCTCGCGTTTTCGAGCTTCCAACGGTCCAAGAGCGCCGAAGAGCCGCCATGGGGGTACCGGGGCTCATTTTCCGTGTGGTTTTACAGGGTTTCCGCGTCCTGGGCCTCTGAGGCCGCCGCCTCCGACCCCCCATGGGAGGACGGGGCGGCCGGGGAGGTCCAAAATAGTCCAGGAGGGCCTCCAGAGGCTCCCAAGATGGCCCAAGCGGGCCCCGAGTCGCCGAAAGACCGCTCCAGGACGCCCAAGATAGGCCCAAGACGGCCCGAGAGGCCCCCCAAGGCACTCCACGACGCTTCAAGACGCCTCTCCAGAGCGCTTCCAGAGGCCGAAATCGTCAATTGTACGAAGGTTTTCGAACGATTTTGGCCTTCCAGCCTTTTCGGCTGTCCGACGTTCCAAGACGGCTCAATAGGCCCCCAAGGGCGCCCCAAGACGGCCCAAGAGGGCCCCAAGACGGCCCCAGAGTCGCCCAAGACAGCCCAACAGAGCCCCAAGACGGCCCCAAGATGCGCCCAAGAGGGGGACCACGACTCCAAAATTCGACACTCCCGCTTGAAGAGTGCCCCAGGAGGCCCCAAGGAGCCCCCAACTGGCCCCAGGAGGCCCCCAAGAGGCACCCAGGAGGCCCAAACGAGGCCTAAAGAGGCTACAAAACAGCCCCGAGGAGGCTCCACAACGGTCCCAAAACGGCTACCGAGAAGCTGCGAAACTGCCTTCACGACGTCCCCGACAGGCCAACCACGAGATCCACACCAACACCCATGAGGCCTCTGACCCACCACCCAGGGCACGGTGGCGGGAGCAGTGACAGCACTTGTGCACAGCATGTTCCGGCGGGAGCCTTCCGGAACACGCTGCAGGAGGAGGAGGAGGAGGAGGAGGAGGAGGAGATCAGGAGGAGAGAGAGTTGGAGTGGGAGGAGGAGGAGGAGGAGGGGGACGAGGAGGAGGAAGAGGCCTCCCAGACAGCTCCAAGATAGCCGAAGAGACTTCCAAGAGGGCCCTGCGCGGCCCACGAGGGCCCCAAGGCGGTGCCTGAGGCGCCCAAGACGGCCCGAGAGGGCCCCAAGACGGCCCCAAGAGAGGCCCAAGAAGGGAAACACGAACCGAGAATCCGAGCTTTCTACCCCGAGAGGTTCTCGGGAAGTCCCAAGAGGCCCCCAATCGGATCCAAGAGGCCCCCAAGAAGCTCCCAAGAGGGCCGACGAGGTTCCAAGAGATCTCCCAAGGCGGCCCCAAGAGGCACAACTCATTGTTTTACGATTGGGCTTCGACGGGTTTTAATGTTTTCGGCCTTTTGGCATCCCGATGCTCCAAGACGGCCCAAGAGGCTTCCAATACCGCTCCCATATAGAGGAAGAGGACTCCAAGAGGGCCCCAAGACGGTGCTTGAGGCGCCCAAGACGGCCCGAGAGGGCCCCAAGAGCCCCAAGAGAGGCCCAAGAAGGGGAACGCGACCCAACAGCAGATCGGTCCCCCCACAAGGCACACAGGAGGCCGCTAGCTTCCCGAGGGCCTAAGAGGCCCCTAGGAGACGTCCAAGAGGCTTTAAGATAGCCCAAGAGTGCCCTCGATGCGTCAAAACTGCTTCCAGGAGGCCCCCGGGAGGCTTCCGGATTGCCTCAATCTGGCCGCAGGTGGCCTCAAGTCGGGCTTCCACGCAGCCAAGACGGCCAATGACGGCTTCAGATTGCAGAACCGATGCCCCCAAGGGACCCTCAGACGCCCCCCCAAGAAGCACCCAAGAGGTGCCTCCAACAGCCAGTTGACGAAGCATGCGGAACACCCCAGAAGCTCCTCAGATGCCGTCGCGCGCCTGTGCTTGATATCGTTGTCCAAGATCGTCCAGCGCCCCCCAGGCCTGGGCTAGAACCTGAGCGCGCGCGAAGCGCGCGCGATGGTTCTAGTGTGTGTATATATATACATATATATATATATATATATATAGGGACGATGCTTTACAATGTTTGAGCATTTGTGCTTGCATGTTTGGGGTGTCTTTATTTTTCGTCCCACATCCGCCTGTATGGGGGACATGCCCGACCTACTCCTGGGGTTGTCCTGGGTGGGTAGGGGAGGCCAGCCTCGGAGGAGGAGGAGGGGGGGGGGGGTCGATCCCCGGGAGGGCCCTGCTGCTGCCGCCCCCGGGGGGCGGGCTTAGAGACTTCCCAGGCTCGAGATTCCAAACGTCTCCTCCCAGCTGCTGGGGCGACGGGGGGCCACAACTCTCGAGGGGGAGGGGGAGGTCGATTCTCCGGGAGGGCCCTGCTGCTGCCGCCCCCGGGGGGCGGGCTTAGAGGCTTCCCAGGCATGATGTGTCAAACGCTTTTTCCCCAGCTGCTGGGGCGACGGGGGGCCACACTTGCAGAGCCTCTGAGACAAAGCGTTGGCACTTGTCAGGCGATCGCAAACATGGATCAAGGGGGCGTGGATTAGCGACGGGTCCCGTTTCCATGGGAAATCGCGGATGTCCGCCACCGAACGGGTCGGCGCCGGCCGCATTTTGGGGAGGACACCTCCCCCGATCCATGGATTTGGCGACCGCGCGCCGAATCCATGGATCGCTAATCCATGCTTGCGCGCCCCCGAACTTGGTGGGTCACTTTACCTCGGCGTCAGCCTTTTCACCCTCGGCGTTGCTGGGGGGCTCCAGTCTGGCCTGCGGCAACTTTGGCCCTTCTGTCAGATGCGCCGCTGCCAGTTGCGAGCCGCCATTCGGGATCGCCTTACTCCAGGTTGCTTTCTATCCGCATGTGCGTTGGTGTTGTGGGTCCTGGGGCCGATCGGGGCGCTGGCGGCTCCCACCGTAAAAATCGGCCCGAGCAAAACGAGGCCTTTGTGCAGGTCTATAGCTCCTTGATAGTCAACATAAATCTGGGCGTTGGGCTCTGAGTGGAGACCAGCAGCAAGCAGGGCACAGTGCTCAGCAGCGGGGGAGGTACAGAGGAGGTTGGCCGCAACCCGCCCGATCATATACTCCAAAACGTTGCCGTACCCATCTATGGCCACAACAGCACACCCTGGAAGGTTATGTATATTGTACCCGCTTGGCTTGAGGCAGGACCCGTCGGTATAAAGGTTGCCTGCAAACGCTTGCTGCGGGATTATAGAGCGATCTTGGCACCAGAACTTGAACTGTTCATGGCCATCTTCGTCGGAGCTCCATTGTTATACGGTGGGGCGGTGGTGTAGGAATGGACCCAGGAGGCGTCAGACCCTGGAAGATTCCTTACCTGATGAGGGCGGCGGTGACATCCATAGCCAAGCCTCCATTGGTGTTTCGCTGGCTTCAAGATCCTAGATTCCTTGTCTAAGGATTCCTTGTCCAATGACCTCACCGTAGCCTGGACATCACTGAAGACCATGTCCAGAGACCCGATGGATCAAAAGGTGCAGACGGCGGGGGTCGAGGGAGACGCGGTTGGCCACTCCTTAGGCCGTGGGGCCCCAGGAGAATCTTGGATGTCATGCCGAACATCCAGATGCGGCATGACATCCAAGATGTCATGCCATCATACAAGTCACGTCATACAAGATATCATCCAGAGGTGGCATGTCATCACGACCAAGTCTTGCATGGCCCCAGATGCGTCACCCGTTTAAGATATCATGAAGGCCAGATAGGGCCAGCGTCTGAAAGTGGCATTCTGCTTGAGACTTCGTCGGAAACAAATCGCCTTCCAGGGCGATATGAAAAACTGCCATGCCGTCTGAAACTGACGATTTCGCCTGGGATTCGGCAAAAAAAAAAATAACGGACCAATGTTCATGCCGCCTGAGAGTGGCGATTTCGTTCGGGACGTCCTCAAGAAGCATGATCTGGCTGCGTTCGGGGTAGAGGTGAGCACGATTCTAGACAGAACTGCCCGCTGCGGTGCTCAACGCCCTGCGGTGCCGTTCCATCGTCCGGTACACGGGTCGGCCTTGGAGTCATTTGGGAATCGGCCGACGCTCGAGGGTCAATCGACAAGGGAGGGCCCAGGGTGCTGCCCCATCGCAACGTCCCGATCACAACTTTTGAATCCAGGCGATGGTAGGAGCGAGGCCGTGATATCCTCTAGCTGTTCAGTTTCGTGTTCGGTGAAAAGTTGTCCCGCAATTGTGCTGACATGGGGCACTGCAGCAGCCTGTGCCCGATGTTCTCGTTGTCGTGGCCACGTTCACGGCGCGGCGCCGCCCGGCATCTTGCTGCGATCAATCGGGCGCGAGTCCGAAAACATTGCGTTAGACAAACAACGGGTGTGGAGCAGCCGTATTTGTCAAGCTGCTGGTTGGCAATGACCTGTCGAGCGACAAAGACGTCTAAGATTCCGTCTGAATGGCCAAGCTTGGCGGCAGTTCGTTGCAAAAATTGACAGGCCCCAGGCTTCCTGCATGTTCTGGGTCACGAACTTCGGGGTACAACTGGCGAGGGCAACGTCGGCCCCCCAGGCGCCCCGAAAAAACAGAACGCGAAACTCCCGTCCAGCCGATCCTGTTGAGGGATGCGCTGGCAGCCCCAAGGGGCCTCCCACGGCTTGCCAAGTGGACGGGGTTGCTGCTAGCATTGGCTGGGCGTGCGCCCTCCAAGCCATCGTCGGCCACGCCAGCGCTGGTCCTGGGGCCGCTCTGCACGGCGGGCCCCCTAGCACTGCTAGGGAAAAGGAACGATTCTTCGTCGCGGTCCTGGGTCCTACTGCCTTGAGATACTCTGCTTGCAACGCCTGTAGCTCCTCCAGGTCGCCATTCGGAAAGACGCGGTTGGCCCAGGTGCCACGGCAGCAGGATGTCGAGAAACTCCACGGAACGAACAGCGATTCGTTGGAAGCTAGCGGCGAGGCCCAGCGGATTTCGCTGCGCCAGCTGCGCAAGCAGCACTTGGCGCAGTCTGACCTCGAAACCGTGCTTTGTAGCATTGGGCACCCAGCACCGCAGGATCCAGACACCACTGCACACGTTCGCGTCGCGCGGGACACTGACGCGCATGGCCGCAACATAATTTCTGGCTGCGCGACCCGCGAGCCCTTCGATTTCACTTCTGCGAGCACGCCAAGCGGGGAAGAAGCGCATGTCTGTCCTTTTCCGCTTGCGGGTTCTTCTGCAGCAGAGCGAGGGCTCGCGTCCTAAATCAGTGGAAACAGGATGGGCCCATAAAGAATTCGGGTTCGCGCGTTCGTCGACGCCGGGGCAGTGAATGCAAGAGTCGCAATAGGCCTTGCAACCTGCTGCGTCGCCCCTTTCCATCGGTCGCCGAGCGCTTGCACTGCGAGGCCAAGTTCTGCGCCGTTTCAGCGGCGCGGCGCAGCACTTGCACGCGCGCCCCCGGGAAGGCGCAACGGCGATCGAAATGGAGCCAGACCACCCGCGTCAAGAATTGCGCCAGATCGCTTGTTCTGGGGAGCGGGATCCTGTCGACAAAGCGCGCGCAGTGGCATTACATAGTCCATATCTTCCAGCGTTTCGCCTCGGCGCAGCCAGTCGTCTCTACGGCCGAACGTCTGGGCGAAAAGCTGTTTCGCGCCAGAGCTCGCGCCGCCGCCGCCCCCCGCCAGCACGACGCGCGCGCCCCCCTCGTCGTCGTCGCCGCTTGGGCTCTGGTCTTCTTATTATGCTAATCATCCTTTCTGCATCTCCTTACTCTTCGCCGCCCCCCCAGCGGCCCTCGCCCTCGCCATCGTCTTCGCGCGCCGGCTCTCGGCGGAGGCGGTCGGCAGCGCAGTCGCGCAGCGCCGGGTTTGGCAGGCTCGCTCCGCAGCAGGGCGCGGCGCCACGAGCACGCGTAGCGCCCCGGCATCCCAGGGCCCCGTCGGCCGCGCGCCAAGGAACCGGAGTCCGTCCGCGGCGGCGCCGCGATCGAGGATGCGTTTGCGCGCGCGCATCACTGCCACGCCTCTGCCAGGGAACATCCTCCGATTTGCGTGCGCCGTGACCGCGCCGGCCCCGGTCTCGATGGAAATGGCGAGCTCGCAGGGGGAGAACCATGCAGCACGGTTCGCGCTGATGTCGAAGCGCCGGACCCGGCGCCTCGCCACGCCCACGAGCGCGGCCCCCTGCGCGGGGCCCCACGCAGCCTCTGCCGCACTCGCCGGGCGCCCCTCCGCGCTACCAGCGCGAGCGCGGCGCGCCTCCTCGCACTCGATGCGTCGCATGCCTGCGATGAAAGGGCTGCATGATGGGGACGAGCTTCTCCTGGCACTTCACCGCCGCCGGCTTCGCCGCGCGCGCACCAGTCGCTAGCGTCGTCGCGGCGGTTTCAGCCAGCGCCCCGCAGGCGCGGCGGCAGCCACGCGCACGGGGGGCCATTCTGTTGCGAGAAAGCGAACGCGGCCCCCCTGACATGGGAAGCTGATGTCAGAGCGAACCGCCGCCTGCAGGTCGTCATTGGACGAGGAAGCGAATGGCACGGCGCGCGCGGGCACGGCTTTCCCGCGCTCTTTCTGGCCGTCACTGGTTGCGACGCACGCGCGTGGGACAAGCTCTCTGCCGCGCCCAGATTCACATTCGCGGCGCTTGAGACCATCGGGAGCACGCATGGATAACATCGATAGCGACACTGTCGCGGGCGAAGCTCGCAGCCAACGCCGCGCTGTCCGCAAACGAGTCCTCCGCTGCGGCGGCGGAGCGGAATGGCTTACGGGCGCCGAACAATTCGCCCCCGACGCAGCACTGCCCGCCAGCGAATTCGCGCCCTGTCGCAGCGCTGCCTTCGACAGAACAATGACCGCACTCGCCCCGCGCGCGAATTCGACCGAAGCTGCTGGGAAGGCGGCAAGTTGGCGTCTCGCACTGCACTGCCCCTGTCAGCGGCAGGTGTTCGCAGGGGTTTGGCGGCGGGTGCTGCCGCTCAATCGACGCCTGCAGCTCGGCTTTGATCCGCCCGCTGGGCTCTGGCCCCGCGGTGGGCAGTCGCGGCCAGACGCGCCCGTCGTCGCCCATCCTCGCGGGCTCGCCGTCGAGGCGGCCCCCCGCGCTGCCGTCGCGCCGAGAACGGCTCTGGCTTCGTTGCAGCATTGCGTTGCCGCGCGGGCTGCGTGGCCGAGTCGCGATGGACCGCGGCCGCCGCGCGCGGGCGCTCGCCGCGCGCCCGCCCGCAGAATTCCTCGAGCTCGCTGCTCCGAGGCGGGCGGCGCGCCGGCGGAGGGCGCGCACTCGCCGCGCCCGCGCGAGAAGTCGCGACGCTTGTCCGTTTCAGCGGGTCCAAGCCCGAGCGCGCAAACTGCGCGATGCCGATCTGGCAGCGAGCGGCGCCATCGCCCTCGCGCGGAGGCTGCCGCCGACGGCCGGCGAACCCTCTTCTCGCAGAGGAAAGCGCTCATGCATAGGAGCACTGCGTGCGCGGATTTGCCCATGAGCCGACACAGGAGACTTTGAGTCGCCTGGCGCCTCGCGAGATCTCGATGCACTTCGCGGAGGTGCTTCGCGACGTCTCGACGCAGTTCGCGGACGGCAGGCACATCGGGGCAATCGGCGCGCAGATTGGCAGCGATCGGCGAACGCGCGCCCGCGAGTCTCAGCGGGCCGTCGTAAACGTTCAACCCGTACCCCCGCTGTCGCAAGCTAACATTGCAGCCCTGCGCTTGGAGGTGTGCTGGCCGTCTGTAATGTCACACACTGGAGCGCTCGCAGGAGCGGCTGCAGTTTGTGCTCGGCAGCGGCGCGCGCGATCTGCGCGAGCTCCGATGTCCGCGTCGCGCGACGATGGCGGCCGGCGCCTCGAAGTGCAGAACTTCCGCGCATGTAGTTTTTCAGTTTTGACGCCGGCTGCCCACTGGCCCCCGCTGCCTCTCCACACGCCCGGCGCGGCGCAAGGCGTTTGCTGCCTGCGCCACGCGCTCGCGACGACAGCTGGCATGTCGGGGGTGCTCCAGCGGAAGTGCGACGGCGCTTTGTAGCAACCGCCAGGGGTGAGCGGGTCGACCGCGTCGGACGGGAGAGCGCACTCCAATTCTTCGCGCTCGATCAAGTAACGAAGGACCCGCTGAATTCGCCCTCGACGCGGCTGGCTCAAGTTCGGGGCGCAGTCGCCGCCAGAGAATTGCACGAACGCCGAGGGCCACGCCCGCGGCTCGACGGCGCCCGGCAGCCCCCCCGGCCCGACGCGGAAGGCTTGCGGCGCATTCGCCACAGCGCTCTCCACGCGCGCAGAGGCCACCGCATCCTCGAGCTGGCTCCGGCAGCCCGCGCCCACGCACTGAGCCGCGGCGCGAAGATCCACGACGGCCGCCGCGCAAGCGGCTCTCGCTGCTACCAGGCTGGTCAGCGGCGGAAGCTGCGCCGGCGATCGGGCCTGCGCCGCCCCCCCAGGAGCCAGGCGCCCCTGCGCTGCGTTCTGCAGCGGCAGCGGCTTCGTCGCGCCGCCGGCGAGGGAGTGCATCCGCGCGCCCGCCTCGCGGAGCATCTCCAAGCTTGTCTCTGGGAAGCAACCATTCTGCCTACGGGCCCCCAGGCGTCGCACACCTGCGCGCCGACGACGAGTTCGGCGGGCGCATTCGCTAGGAAGCCCGCCTCGCTTGCCAGCGACGCTGCGCCGTCGGGCGCGACAGCGCCGCGCTCCGCAGCCGCGGCTCGGTCGCCACTGCCCATACCGAGTTCCGCAGCGGCGCCCGCGTCGCCGTCCCGCGCTAGCGCTGGATCTCGGGCGTCGCCGGCAGGAACCACTCACGTCGCCGCGCGCATAGCCGCCAGACCACGCAAAGTTGGCGCGGAAGCGTGGAGCGCATCTGTGGCTTGCGCGGCGACTGAGATGCCAGGCGGCACTGCCGCCCTGGGCCACCGCCCCCGAGACCGACCCCCGCCCAGAGACGGCGGAGAAGACAGTGCAAACCCGACGCAGCCAGGCGAAGCGGGCGCAAAGCACAGGGCCGACGGAGACCGTCTCCTCTGGACCGACGCCCGCGCGACATTTCTCGGCGGCATTGCCCGTGAAACCCTTGTCCTGCTCATCCGGCGGGCCCGCGCACCGCGGGGCGATCGCGCGGCGGACAGGCATTGCGAGCCCGAGAAGCGTCTGCAGAGCTGTTGCGAGGTCCGCGCGCAGAGGATGCAAGCGGCCTCCCCGTTCCAGCGGCAGAGCGCAAACAGCGGCACCATGGGCTCGCGAGCGCACGCAGGACGCGCGCAGAGGAAACGAATCCACAGATGCGCGCCCAGATGGGCGGCCCCAGCGCACGGCGACAGCTCCCGGCCGCACGCGCGGCTGGCGCGACGCGCTCTAAAGCGGCGCTGCAGGGAGTCGCGGGCTCGTCTTCCAGCATTGGAACTCGTCCGGCGTCGGGAAGCCAGCGGGGCTCTGGGCGAGGCCAGCGCAGCGCGGAGGACGCGTGCAGTTTCTGGCAAGGGGGTCGCGGCCATGCCCGCCCGCGCGCGGCCACGTCCAGAAAGTGGGCGACGTCCTGAGCGCTGCCGACGCAACGCTTGACTGAATATCCGAGGAGGCGGCGGCGCCCGAGGCGCGTCGAATCGTCGCCGCCGAGGTGCTCTGCGGCAGTCGCGGCGGATGCATCGGGCGACTCGTTGCCCCCATCGTTTTCGTCGCCTTTGTTCGCGAGGAGGTCAGGCGGGCAGTCGCGAAAGAGATACCAGGCACGGCGCCATCGATCCAGCGCACGCGCGCGCAGACGACGCACCCCACGAGCTGCCGCAAGCAAGCTTCAGTCTTGCCGACGCTTGCCCGGCTGCGAAAATTCCAGCTTTGACGCAATTCGTTGCAGGATGCTCCTTTTCCACAGAGGAACCAGTGGCAAGTCGCCCTGGTTCGCCCTCCAGATCACCCGCTTGCACGCTTCCGCCCAGATGCGACGCCCCGCTTCGCAGCGGCGCTACAGCGCTCTGGAGTCCACGAAGCCTTTGGCGCAAAGCAAACACAGCTGCGGCGCATGCAGGACTGGCACTCCGCAGCAGCTGCTTCTGCGCGCCTGGGACTGCGCGGGCACTTCGGCGGCGGAGAAGGCTTCGGCAAGCAGTGCTGCGAGTTTCTGCTGAACTCCAGCGGCCTTCCCTCTTGCCGCGCCAAGCGGCTGTGCAAGATGCGCAGAGCAGCGACTTGACCCAGGCCCGCCGAAGCGAGTCTGGGCGCCACGCTGGCTGCATGGGCGAGTTGGAAAAATTGGTCCGCCATCTTCTCGGCCGTCTGGGGCGCAAGACGCACAACCCAGGGCGACAGGTGCCATGTATCTGCGGCATTCAGTGCCAGCGGTGGTGGTCGAGCGCCACGCTCTGCAGCAGCTGCGCCGCCCTCGGCGCAGTCTCCTTCCCTCTGCCCCACGCAGACAGCACGATTCCGCGCAGGAGGTGGCGGTGCGAAATGCGCCACGGTGCGCAGGACGGGACCGTCCGATGCGAAGTTCACCAGCAGCGCGGCGAGGTCGGCGGCGGACCTTAGCCGCGCGGGGGGGCGAGCGCGGGTCGACGTTGCCCTCAGAGAAGGCGCACTTGAGACACCGACTGTTGGCATTT
>CAUYUJ010013459.1:379295-405698 GCA_963575745.1 Prorocentrum cordatum
GATCCGACATTCCAGAATTTGAGAGACATTGCACCACACAGCACCAGAAAGCACCACGGCGGGCAACAGTTCCGAGAGTCAGATAGAAGTGTTGGGACACCATCCTTATCGTGAAGAACGGTTCAAGATCCGATCCCGCTTGCCATCGCAAAAGATCAGGCATGATTCGTTCTCAAGGTGGCCAGCATCATTGCTCGTGTTTGTACCCACCCTGTCAGTCGAAGGGTAAGAGACTCGATGAGCTCTGCAGGGGCCTTTCCCCTTGCAGCTGAACATGGTTGCACGCACCGCTGTCGAGGTACCACGCCCTGCACGACGAAAGATGTTCTCGACGCCTCGCGTAACCCCACCAAAACTGTGTTTGTTCTTCCCGCGTTTCTCTTGCCTAATTCGTCTCTGCGTAGCCCGCTTTGACCTGACACGCCGCCGGCGCGCTCGCCCGCGGCCGATGATCAGGCCCCCAGAGACCAGGACACAGATAAACCAGGACACGGAAAACAAAGGAAACGACATCCTTTCCTGCAAAGTCACGTTTTTCAGCACCCGTGCATTTTTTGTTTGCTGCACTGCAGGATTCGGGTGTGTGTCCGGGTTAAGGGGGGTCTTGCAGGCTTTGGGGGCCTGTGTCCGGGTTTATTCTGGAAATGCTGCAGTGCAGTATTTTGTTCGTGCCGCCGTCTGGAAAAAATTGTTTCGAGGGATATTGGGTGTCTGGGTCTAGCGTGTCCGGGTCTACGGGGCCCTGAGCTGACTAAAAAGTAACCCCACCAAAGCCATCCAGAAACGATGCCCAGACGGGTTGCCACGATCAGGGATGTGGCGGAGAATGCATTGGAACAAAGGGCTGGGTAAAGCGTCGGACTCCAAGAGGGGGAGGATGGAGGAGCAATCGGAGGAGGAGCAGGAGGAGGAGAAGGAGTAGGGAGAGGGCGAGGAGAGAGGAGGAGGAAGGAGGAACAGGCTGATGAGGAAGAGGAGGAGGAGGAGGAGGGCGAGCAGAAAGGTCAGAGGCCTCTTGGATGCCTCTCGGAATCTCTTCGGATTTCTTTCGAGAGTTTCTTGGAGTCCTCTTGGGGCGCCTTGGGGATCTCTTGGCAGCCCCAGGGGCCTCTTGAGGCGTCTTGGGTGCCTCGGGGGGGCCTCTTGGAGCCTCGGGGGCATCGTGGGGGCTTTGGGGCGCCTCCTGGGCACCTCTTGGGGCCATCTTGGGGCACCCTTGGGAGCCTCGGGGGGCATCTTGGAAGAGATTGATCAATGGAGGGGGGCTCATTACCCAGGGTCCCCCCCCCAAGAGGCCAAACTGCTGCCAAAACCTGCTAAAATCTTGACCTTCTCGCCGAGGCCTCTTGGGGCGTTTTGGCTACCTCTTGGGGGCCTCTTGGGGCTTCTTGGGGGTCTCTGGGGAGCCTCGTGGGGGCATCTTTGGGGCCTTTTCGGGTGCCTCCTGGGAACCTTTTGGGGCAGTCTTGGGGCACCCTGGGGAGCCTCGGTGGCTAGATTGGCCATCGTAGAAAATGGACCATCGGACGGGCGTACTAAACTATGCCCCCCCCCAAGGAGGCCAGAACGTGGCCAGATTTGGAATAAAATAAGATGATTTTGGGCTTCCTCGCCGAGGCCTTTTTGGACGATCTGAAACCTCGCGCCCCCCTTCATCCAGACCCAGGGGGAGGGGGTAGGAGAGGGGTACTTTCCCCGCCCGCAAGCTGTCTCGCTCACTCCCACCCGCCCTCCCAACACATCAGTAGCACCCGAGCCTCAGCATCTTCAGCAGTCGTTTATGGATGGACAGCAATTGGGAAACAACGCAGACCCCATGTGCACGACGCTGGGGCGAGGTGCGCCACGCGTGCCAGGCGCTCCAGGTGCGCCAGGCACACCTGAGGCCCAAGCGTGCCAGGTACGCCACGTGCTCCACGTGCGCCATGCGTGCCGCATGGTCCAGCCGCGCCAGGTGCGCCACGTCCGGGGCACGCGCAGAGTGTTACAGGTGGACCCGCGCACGTAACAGCTAACATCGAGAAACATATCGAAAACCAATGCACAATCTCGGCGGGGAGGCCATCATGATGTCTGGTACGCATGCACACAGCAAGCAAAATGCCAGCACCTCCTCGGTCCTTATCAAACATCGCGCACAGCGATCGCGGGGTGGCCGCGCATGATCCAGACTTGGCCACGAAGTGCATGTTGTATTGTTTTGTTGACAGGGATGGTGGCCTTGCGCAAAGCAGGCAATGAGAGGGCACCCCTGCCGTCCTGGTCAAAACACCATACAAGGTGTTCGCGGGGCCCACGAGCATGACCCCGGGGGGTGTTCTCATTGGTCCTGGTTGGTTGCCGGTCGCCTGAGGGAGGGAATGTTTATCAATAGGGAACAGTGATGAACCCCTCCCCGAAGGGGAGGAGGGAAGATGGAAGAGAAAACGCTCTTGCGCCAAAAGGGCTGGTGGGATTCAGCCTACCCTACCGCCTCGTTGCCCATGGTGGTGCGCCAGCCAACAAAGATGATTCGTCGGCGCACCAGTCGTCATATCGAATAGGGAATTCGCCGATCCCTCCTCTCGCAATCCCCTCTGCTTCTCCTCATGTTCTCCCGCCCCGTATCCCCACTCTCCTTCCCTTTCCTATCCCCTCCCCCCCTCTCGGCCTGTCGCGTTTTCCGCCTCCTCCAGTCCGATCCCGTCCTCGACATCATCCAGCCCCACCCCATGCCCTCCGCTGCTCCCGCCCCCCCTCCGTGTCGCTGCCGCCCCACCGACCTCCTGCTCCAGCCGGGGCCATCCCGTCGCCCCCCTGCTCCCGCAGCCCCCCCCCCCCATTTTGCATTCCCCCCGCCTGCCCTCGCCAGCCTCGCCCCCCCCCCCAGGCCGCACCCGCGTCGGCCGCCGGCCCCGAAGGTACTCGAACGAGGCGCTGGCCGCGGCGCGGCGGCTCGCCGCCGAGAGGGAGGAGGCCGAGCGCGCCGCGTTCGCCGCCGCCGTGGCGGACTGGCGGAAGGGCGCCCCGCCGCCCCGGCCGGCGGCGCGCAGGCGGCGAGGGCGGCGAGGGCTGGAATCGACTAGACGCAAGAGTGACCTTTCGCCGGAGTGGCCTTTGGTGCAGGCCCAATGGGGTCTCCCGATCGCCGAACGCGATGCGGTAGTAGCGTCTTGCGCGCTCGTGTTTGGTCCCCTGCGGCCCCCCAGAAGCCGCGCACCAAAGGTCACTCTTACCCAGGGTCACTCTTGCGTGTAGTCGGAAGTGTCAAGCAGACTAGGGCTCGAGGGCGAGGGCTGGAGGGCGAGGGCTAGAACATTTCTGGCTTGGACCGTTTTGTTTTGGCACGTCGGGCTCATGTTCGAAGCACCTTGTTTTTGTTATTGGAGCACCTAGGGGTTCTACGAACATGTCGTGGTAGGCCTATAGGAATGCCGGGACGGTCGGTCCCAGCTCAAAAGTGAGGATTCGGCGCGGCTCGGCCATCCACGAGAGCGCCTGCTGAGCCAGCAGCAGCTGGAACATCGCCAGAAGACGAGGTCAAGGAGGGAGGGAGGAGGGAGAAGAGGAGGAGCAGGAGGAGAAGGAGGACGAGTTTTGTGCGTGCGCGCTTCCCGCTTCTGCTGCTCATTTTGTCTCCAGGAGGGGGGGGGGGGCGGGGGGGCGTCGCCACGCCTGGGCCGGGCCGGGCTCGGCGGGCTGGTGCGTGGCAGTGGTCTGGAGGCAGACTCCAAGCAGGGGTTTTGTCGAGGGGGTGCATTTTGGTTCGGAGGCGCGCGTGGACGGGCGGTGCGCCTATCCCTTTCCTTGTTCTCGGCCTCTTGCTGCTTGCTTTCAGTCGGGCATGTCCCTCTACAGGGGGAAGATTCAAAAATAGTCGAAACAATAATATGGGGACGATGTTTTGAGTATGTTTTGAATACGTTTGAGCATTTTGGACTATGTTTTCTTTGTCGTCCAAAATCCCCTGTAGGGGGACACGCCCGACCTAATGCTTGCTTCGCATGCCGCGCCTCTCCAGGACACTGTTAGGAGGGAGTGGTTCTCCACTCTCTGACCCAGAGGATGCGCTCGTGACAGCACGCTGGCCAAGAGTGGACGGCACAGCTTGGAGATTTCTCGGAGTGTTCGGCCAGATGGTGAACGGGCGGTCGGGGCCGTCGGAGGTTGAGGCAGGGTAGGGGATGGGACGCCATGGGAGAGGATGAGGCGGGAAGGGAGGGGGCTGGGGAGGCTGGCGCGGCCCCGCACCCCGATCCCGCAACACGTGCGACAACGTCGACGACGCAGCGCCCACGATAGAAATGCAAATATCGGCATCGCATCACTGTTTATCCCCAACCCTCCTGCGTTGGGTTCTCGGTTTTAATGGAGCATTGCTCGCGGGTCGCCGTCCTTCATTCCTTCCTCCGGTCTCCCTCCTCAGACCTCCTCCTTCTATTCCTCTCTACCTCCCCCCTAGTGCCACACGTGGCCTACCTTTCCTGCTTAGGGGCTGTCACCTGCACAACTGTCAGCACCTTCGTGGGGGCCCAGCGACTTTAAGGGTAGCTCCTTGGGAGATGCTATAGTATCGGGAGCATAGCTCGCGCGCCGTTGGATTGGGCTCAAGGCACGCGCGCCCTATTTGCCCGGACGCTTACCTTAGTGTTCGCCATGTGCTGGAAAGACCGATACATCGATCTTATCCTATCATACCCGTCCATTCCCCATACTGAACCACCCCAGCAGGGTAATGGACGCTATCTGCCATTCGATCCCCATGGGAGCGGATGCTATTTGAGTTACCAGGCTCACTTTCGACTTGGTAGCGGAGCTGGCCGCACTCTCGTGTGGTCAGCTCTTGCTCTTCTTAGCCTCATACTCTTCGGCACGATCTTCGTGACCACCTACCACCCTGCGCTACCACTCCCAGTGCGTTTACGAGGATCTATCCAAGAGCAAGAAGCAACACGAGAGGTACGACGTCTAGATAACGACATTGGTACCATATACGCTTCATCATTGCGCTACTACCAACCGCTCGGCAACGAGCCAAAAGCGCAATACCTGAAGCATGGGCGGAGAGATCCGCCAGATAGAGCGCCTCGACGACTTGACAAGGCGCTACCCCAGCGCGGCAACGCGCCTAATAACCACCCTTACCTACATAGCCTTGGGCTGATTGGCTTCGCTATTATATGGTTCGCGCTGGGGGCAGCAATCGGACACATGCGTCGTGGAGACAACAGTACCGATGGGCAAACACATGGCCCACATTGGGGCCCTCAAGGCAACGTACCTTTTCGCGAATACGTTTATGAGGCCAACGCGTGGCTCAACGTCACAAGCGGACGTATGACGCCACAGGCCCAAGCGGCCGCCATACAACGCGGCCTAGGTGGCCTAGCGAGGACACTCGCCATGAGGGTACCACCTGACATTATAAATTATGGTGCTGACATCGATGGGGTCCACACCGACCCAGTGACCTACATCATGTTCCTCCTAAGCATGAAGTTCGAACGCCTGGAAGATGAGCGCCAGCTCACTTCCGGCACACAGCTCATCGACTTCCACGTGCCTCACGGAGAACGAATCGACGTCACCCTTACCCGATTCGAAATGGCCCGACTTGAGGCACAGTCGGTGGGATTTGACCTTCCCAATTTCCAACTACTAACCACGATCCAGTTCCGCGCCTTAGGCGTCGGCAACCAGCGAGCCATGCAACTCTTACAGCCACTCAATCACCAAATGCCCCGAACACAACAACAGTATGATGAGTTGCTGGAGAGGATGCGTTCGATAGGCCACCTATCTGCACGGTCTCCTGGCAATATAGGATCTGTGTTTGGGAGGGGAAGGGGATCTGGTAGTGGAAATTTCTACACTACCTTGACCACTGAAGCCCAGCCTGGGAACGGGCCCTCAAGCATATGGGCCGATGATCCTGGAGAATCCACTGCTCTACTAGCAGGAGATCGATCACAACCAAGCTGGGCAACCAGCCCTCCTTCTAGAGAACCACAACCACACCGTTCTCTATGGGGTGAATCAAACCCCCGAACCGACGGTGCATCCACCTACTTGGGAGACGAGGATTTCGACTCCGGCACCGACACAGATACTATATCATCAGACGGTGATGAAGCTTTAGATTGGTCAGATATTATGAATATGGATAATGACAATCAGCGCGCTGAACATTTGTTTTGGTTATTACAACAGGCTAAACGGAGGTGGAGGAGGTTCACACGAAAACCAGTGCGTCGCGTTAGGAGGAGGATACGGAGGAGCTCCAAGGGAAAAGGTAAAGGTAAACGAGGTCGTCGGAGGTTGAACGGACGAGGCATCACGGCATTCCTCCAGAGGCTCTCAGATGAACAATATGATGAGATATTCTTCGGGGGAAAGGGCCGCGGCAAGGGCCGTAGAGAGACCTCAGGAAAAGGCAAGGGTAGGCGGGGAAACCCGCGAGGTAGAGACGGCCAGGTTCTTAAGTGCCATGAGTGCGACAGTACCGACCATCTTGTGCGAGATTGTCCAGCGAAGGGAAATGGAAAGGGCAGGTCGACCGAAGTCCATTTTGGCTCAAGTGAACCATTCATCGAATATCTGAGCCTCCAGGATTTTGAGGCCATGGAACAGATATTTTACACTTGGGTCAGTTGCATGGACAACGTCGACGAGCTCGAGGCGTATGGTCATGGATTGTACGCGTACTACCTCGAGTACGTCCGCCGGTTCGTTATTGGCAACAACGAGCTCACTCCCGTGGATCACGGTACGCTGGGAAACCAGCCTCTTTCTTTCTTCGACTGGATGTTCGGGAACCCAGGCAACATCATGGCCTACGAAAGCAGTAACGAGGACATCACTGTGGAGGCCTCGCCTTCCGAGGTTGAACGCAACCTCCAACCTCCACCTGAACTCCCGCCTGGAAACAGGCCAACCGATCCCCAAACTAATGAAGAATTTATAGATATGGGGTCTCAAGCGTTTGTTCAAGCTTTCATTGCAGGTGAACCAGAGATCCCATTTGCACCCCCTGGTTCGCTTGCTCCAGGCGAGTACGGACCACGTACGCTTCTGCAAACCCTCATGAGGATGCATGAGATACTTATCATCGCATATCCCGAGAGTCAAGAGAGCATCGAAGCTGGCATCATGATGCTGCAGGATGCCGACGCCTGTGATGACTCGGAGTTAGTGTTGGCAGCTTTGACCCTCATCGACAGCGTGCATCCTGAGGACGTGCAGAGACATGTGATATACTCCCGCGGGAGATGGCGTGATGCTCTTGAAAGGGCCCTCGCCATGCGCGGTCAGGCTCTTCCTCCGCCAGGATGGGGTCTCCAGGCGGTGGGACTATGGCCAAACAATACGGCCATGCGCAACATTGCCGGGCAGCCTGTGCTCGGCAACGAGCCTGAGCCGACAACCGTGCCGCCTACCCCGGGACAGCCGAGCGACGCACAGACGCCGGCTATGCAGGGAAACCTGCCTGTCCCGGCTGCGCCAATGGCCATCATCATTGGCAGTTCTACATCAGAAGAAGAAGAGGGCGATGGTTGCGGGCTATGCGAGGACGAAGCCACAATCCTCATGATGGAAGTCAACGGGGAGGTAGAGGTGGACTTTGATCCCGACGAGCCTGAAGCACCATCACCATCGGCACAAGCGCCATTTGCGCCGAGCTCCAGCCAGCAGGGAAACCTGCCTCATGTGGTCGATCCACCTGGGATCGAACAGGAGCCTCCGCAGGCGCCTCCGCCGGCTACCACTCAGGCTGCTTCGGCAGCCTCTTCTGATGAGAATGCTGGAAGGTCTCGTTCCCATCCGCGTGTCAGAGGAGAGCCACATCCATAGGCTCGGCTTCCTCGTGAGTGGGGGCAGGCTGGCCCGAAAGAACACGCTCTCAGGCGAGGAGGCCAGCTGCTTCCGCATAATGACCCAAGACGCCGAAAAGGGGAACACTCGGCCTTCGGCAAGGGCAACCCTGCCTATAGGGACGCTGAGGGTAAAGCCATCCGCGGAGGCTATCAGCTTGCAACAAACATCCGCCGCCCTGAAATTGAAGAAGTGCGGACACAGCTGCGAAACATCATCGCGGCTCGCAAGCAGTATAGGCCTCAAGCAGCTTGCGGACCTTGTTCCGAGCCGTTCCAGAACCACAGGCCGGGATGCCCCGTTGGCAACAATGAAGGTCTGACCCCAAACAGGGGCAAAACCCTTCATAAAGAGGGCCATCCGCCACTTATCCCGATGACACAGGACGAGATCGCAGAAGTGAATCGTCGTCTCGGGTTCCTGGGCCACTTGGATCCGAAACGGGAAGAGGAGAAGTCGACCCCGGTTCCAAGGGGAGGACTGGTGCCCATGACCCAGGAAGAGAAAGACGCGCTCTTTAGTCTTCCTGGTATGCGAGGAAACTCGCCCGGCGTTTCTAGTCAGTCCCAACAACCAGAACCGACATCTAAGGATGAACAGAAGGCCCAACGTGTTGCGGAGGACGAGGAACGCATGCGGATAGCAGACGAACGCGCACGCGAGGCAACTCGCAAGATGTTGGAGGATTCCAACAAGATATACATGAAGGGGGCTAGGAAACCCCCGCTCCCACGACTTTCGAAGGCTAAGAGTGAAACCCCGGCACCGAAGTCGTCTTCGGAGGTGAAACCGAAGGCGCGCTCTCAGGATCCTGGGCCAGATGTGCAGATGGAGGCGCCTCGCTCTGCAACTCCGAGACCGCCGATTGGCGCAACTCCTGCACAAGCGTCTGAGCCCAAGCAGCAACCTCAGGACCCTGTGGAGGAACGGAGACGCCCGCCTAGTCGCAGCAGCTCCATTGCTAAAAGGGCGGCAGCTTTCGAGCGCACCGGGTATGCCCCTGCGCCAGCTTCGCCTGCGGCGGCCCGTTCCAAAAGGTCCGACGAAGGTGTTACGTCTAGGGGCACCTGGGCGCCGACGATCAGGGGCAGCGCCAGTCGAGGATCACCGCGGGGAAACCCGCCAGGCGCTGCCGCTGCAGCTTCCTCCTCTTCAGGAGCCGCAGCCTCTTCAGTGACAGAGGCTCCTATGCGGGGAAACCCGCCCGTGGATCAGCTGCACCACCCAGGGGACACGTCCTTCACCAGTGGGACTCCGAGTGTGATCAGGGATAGACTTGCTCTGCGGAAGCTCCCACCGATACGCTCGGTGGATGAGGCATTCATGAAGAAATGCAGGCAAGCTAACATCCTTCCTACATCCAATCACACTCTCAAACAGCCGAGTAAAGCTCTCAGCAGGATATGCAGACATGCGCCAGACAAACCACACAATCCTGTGTGGGACCTGGCTTCCTTCGATGATCATGATGGTTGGGTTAACCTCGTGGAACTCGTGAATGATTATCCGTGGAGCACAGGAAGATCGAGACACGACGGGTACAATCCCAGACATGACGAGGCCAAAGTCATCAATGCGAACCTATATGCTCGCACGGTTGACCAACTGGCTGCCATCATGATGGAAGTGGTTCATGTCCGTGAACCCGACGGAGAAGAAAAACAGCGCCTTCAGTTCAAGGTGTTAATGCGGGACTCCGGTGAGCCCGAGATCTTCATCCGCGCCTCTCAGGGGCATTCATGGACATTGAAAGCTCCATGGTCGCTGTACAACTACATTGTACTGTGCGACCAACCTGCCGGGAGACCGGCCCCGTACCCCGAAGTCGCCATGCATGGCACTCGGTGGCATGCCTTCGAAGGCATTATGTGGCACGGCTTGTCCTGTAGACCCGAGCACAACACGAAGAAACGGGGGACAGGTCGGTCGCACATCCACTTCGTGCCGACGGTCCGCCGTCGTGCCGTGAACAGTGGGTGGGACCCAGACTCAGACATCATCATCTTCGTAGATTGGCACAAGGCCATGCAAGATGGTATGAAGTTCTGTTGGTCTGATAACGGAGTCCTTTTGTCCGAGGGAAACAACGGTATCATCGAACCGTACTACATTTCCCATGTAGAGGACCTGGCCACGGGGAAGCACTGGAACAATCCCGAATACATGGGGGATCGCCGGGCGCGAGTCCCCCCCGCCGTGCTGTCGGCCCTTGGCAGGTGGGCTGACGTTGGCAGTGCCAGCGTCAAACACCAGTGGCCCCGAGACCAAGAGGGCGTCGACCCTCCCATGGTCTACCTCCACAGGGAGGTTGGGGATCACTACAGTCCCGCCAAGCTGGGAAACCAGCCTGAGGTCCACCAGATCTTCATGATCACCGAGAGTGAGGCCGGGAGTGCGGCTCCAAGCCGCGCCCCAAGCCAAGGGCCTAGCGCCGTGTCTTGGCAGGCCATCAGCACCTCGGACTTGGACCAGATAGCGGCCGCATTGAACCCTGAACAGGTGGAGCAATTGGCGGATAGGTTATATCAACAGGACCCCTGGGCCGCAGGCCAGGGAGCAATGTCCGCCATGGCGACGCGAAATCGTCAGGCCATGCAGGGAAACCTGCCTATAAATGGACTCAGAGCTGAGATGCCTGAGCCGCAGGGAGACCCGCAGACGTTCGGCCGCATCTTTGGAGAGCCCGCTCGATTTGAGCAGATGCATGGGAGCCCCTCGCAGAGCATGCACACACCGAGGGGCATGACCCCAATGGCTACGCCACCTGCACAGTCTCCGTTCGGGACTCCTGGCCACCCTGCCACGAACGGCACCCTCATGGAGAGGATCGCAGCGGCTAGGGCCGAGCATGGTACAGCTCTCCTGAACATGATGCCACCCGGCACTCCAACGAGTCAGCAGGGAAACCTGCCCGGCACCCCAAGCCATCATCGGCCGCTTGCTGGACAAACCACAGTCGCTGGTGTGCCTGATGACTACCGTGCAAGAGTGGCGGCCGCTGCGCAGCAGGTGCAGAGCCATAATCTGCCTCACCCAAGTGGTCAGAGGTGGAGGCCGGCCTGGTCCTGGGAGCCTGAGGGTCCCAACCCAAGGGATCCTGCTCGGCAACGAGCCTTCATCCCAGCGTTCAATGCTCACCCGAGCATGGCCCAGGGCCAGAGGCCACCGCCAGCGCACATGAATCCGCCATTGTACCCTGATGGGTCCAGAGTCCCGAACAAGTTTGTTCGCGAATTGGCGGATCAGCTCCACAGCCTCACTAACGTGCGCTGTAGTGATCAATCTATGTATCCGCACATGGCCTTCACGCCTTCGCCGACGACGCCAGATGTGGCTGTCCAGCCCACTGCCCATTCGATATCGTCTGGCAGTAGAGGCGTGCCTGATTATATCAGGCAGACATACCACACTCAACAGGCATGCTTTAGGCGCAGACAGGCCGTGCAGAACGCACGAGATCATTCACGTGCAGCTGCACTTGAGGTTGTGAGAAACAGAGGCTCACCTTTGCGAGGAAACTCGCCTGCTGCGACCCCTACCGCCTCCGTGCCAAATGCCGGAGTGCCGGAGGTGCTGGATCCATCAGGAGCTCCCCCAGCTGCCTTCATGCCCTCCGAGACGGCATTGGAGAGACAGCGGCGGGTATATCCCAGAGCAGCAGATGTGGAAGTTTTCATTGGGATGGAAGATACCTGTGCGGTATGCCTCGAAGAATTTCAGCAAAGGGAAAGTGTTTACCGTTCGAGGTGTAATCACTTGTTCCATGAGGGGTGCTGGAATTCAAATGTGGTGGGCCATGTCGCAAACCAGCGCGAGGGAGATCCTCAGCAGCCACCATGCGCTATCTGCCGAGCACCTGGCATCATAGCGTCATCATTCCCGTGGACCGGCTCCTTCATTCAGACTCCTGAGCAAGCAGCGAGGGAGTTGCGGGAGTTGAGGAGCATGGTGGAGGAGATGACGGCCAGGGTGCTAGATAGGCAGACAGCTCAGCCCCAACAGCAGGGAAACCTGCCAGAGGAGGTGAGGCCGCCGATGGAGACGGGATACTTCGATCAGCTTATCCCGATGACGGCGCCTCAGCAGGGAAACCTGCCTAATACTCTTCAGATGTCTCCCCAGAGTGGGGGCGGGGCAGAGATGGCACTGGACCCTGACCAGCTGCGTGAGTTGCGTGTTCGGCATTTCCAGAATCAAATGGATAATGCACACACGACCTTTATGCTGGATGCCGATAATCTTGAGACTGATAGTCCGTCGTTTGACATCTCAGATTCCTCAGTGGCAACAGAAGCAACGGCAGCCAGGGCCGTCGATATCACAGCGACGAACGAGGAGTTCGAGGAGTGGCTGCAATACAGGGATCACCTCACGAATTAGGGGCTGCAGGATATTGCCCTTCACTCGTATCTGACGCTGACGAGACGCACGACCCGCGAGCAGTATAAGAGCATACGTGATGAGTATGCCAACTGGCGGGAGGAGCGCGGCGATCACGTCCAGCACGTGTCGTACTTCCAGTACATCGACCTGGTGCGTATGGCCGAAGGCAGGCCGTATGCCAGCGTCATGCGGGGCAACCCGCCAGGGAGTGCGACCGACTCGCGGGGAAACCCGCCTGACGGCACAGCCGACACTTCAGAAACTGTGCACATCAAGCAGCCGAGTAAGACGTTCCTGGATGATGGTGGAAATTCCATCCTCATCGATGTAGGCTCGAAGATCAACATCATGGGCGAGAACACGAGCCGCAAGTTCGTCCAGGCTGCTGAGGCACACGGCCGTACTTGTACGTTCGAGCCCCGCTCTCGTTTGAGTATCAACGGAGTGGGAGAAGGGTCGGCCCCAGCGGATACCGTAGGCACATTCAGTATTGCCTGCGAGTACCAGGGGTCGACCCAGCTCGATTCATATAAGACGAAAATTGTGTCAGGCTGTGGCAAAGATCTGCCAGCCATCCTAGGCCTCGATAGTACGCAGGACAAACGCACGATCATCGTGCTTGAACGAGCCCAGGAGAAGCTGATATTCCCTGGAAAGGGGCAGGTCAAAATGGAGCTCCCCGAGGGCTCCAAGATCATGCCGACGACGAAGTTGCCGTCAGGGCATCTGTCGATCAGGTGTGATCGTTTTGGAGCTGCGGGGCAACCCGCCTCGAGCTCAAGCAGCACGTCATTCCAGACGGTGCTGACGGGCGAGCCGACCCCGGCGCAGGAGCGCGAGCAATTGCAGGGAAACCTGCCTCAGGGGTTGATGGAGACGCTCGCCAAGGCCACTATGCGAGGCGACAACATCGACGATCTTGAATCGTTCGATTGCTTCGTTGCCAGGACACTGGCCCAGCATGGTGGAAGTATACCCATGGACGCTGTACGGTCCCGCCGGAAGATAGTAATGGGGTACACTAACCGTGAGCTGCAGACGGTCAGCGACGCTAGGTCCAAAGGCGTGCTGAAACAGCTGATGGATCATCCATCCATGCTAACAGCATTTGCGGAGCAATCCGCCTCTGAGGCCACGGCGCGCTGCAGTGCTGAGCTCCAGCATCTGAGGGAAGCCCAGATGCTGGCAGACATTGCAGGCACATCTTCCTCATCTTGAAGATGGCAGGGCGACGTCGCCCCCTCGTCGTCTTGCCTGTTGGCCGAAAAGCCGGGGGGTAACAAGGACAGCGGGGTAACCTGCCTTAGTAAGGACAGCGGGGTAACCTGCCTTAGTAAGAGGGCTTTTGTCATTGAAGATACGAGAGAGGCTTGCGCCGACCTCCGCACTCGAGGTTATATCTGTGATCGTATTTCCCACAATGAGCTTATGACAAGCGTGGGCACAGATTACCTGGGTGCGGTGATCAGTGGAGATTACACTCTCATATGGATTAGTACCCCGGGTGACTGGTATGTACGAACTCCAGGAAAGAGAGTGGCCCCACATTGGTCACGTATCCAGAACCTGTTGATAAAAGCCAAGAAACTCCGTAGGAAAATCATTATATTTGGTCCCCCAGGATACGCTTGGAAGTTATCTCCAGTACGTGATACCCTGGAAGATCTTAAGTTGTCAGTAATACGGATGCGTTTGTGTCATTTCGGGATTCGGTTCAATATGCAAGACAGTACACCGAGTGGTACTTATATGCAGGTAGCGTCATCAATACCGATTAGCTCGAAGCTGTGGGCATGTACATGCAAACAGGCAATACCACAACATGTGTTGGATTGGTACGGCCATACAGTACGGCACGCTGAATGGCGAGCTCAGACACGTACTACACTCATCCGTCATCTAAACGACAACATCTTGGGGAGCACCACAACGCACGGAAACGTGCCTGTATATTTAAACACTTATATACGTACGGACCATAACATCCATCACTACGTGACGACCAAAAAGGGAGGACCGAAATGGTCTGATGTTATCCGACGTGTAACGATTAACCTGGATACCAATGCGGTTATTCAGGATATCTCAGTTACCGATCAACCAACAGGGTATGATTGGCATGCACCACTACCTGCAGGGGTTGCCAACATCAGCACTCGGTTGCATTGGCAACCCGAGGAACCGGTCTTGCTCGGAAACGAGCCCACTCAATCACCACAGAAACCTCGACGCGTCATCATAGATGACTGTTCTCTCCCCCTCCCGACTCTGGCGATTGACGCATGCACCCACTCAACCACGACAATGGGCACACAGACCGGCGAACAAAACGAGCAAGTTTTACCTACAGAATCGCGTATCAAGCAGAAGGAAAGGCTCAAAGCCGAAAAGGAAGCAGGCATCAAGCCTCGCCGCATTAAACAGCACGTTGAAGACGGAAACGATGATTGTGGCGACGACTTGTCAGGACTCGGACAGGATCCTATGGCGACCTGGAGTACTGACGTCCCTATTGAGCTGATAAGCTCCGATGAGGACGATGACCTGTTCCTTACCCCCCCCCCACATCTATGCCCGACACACACACGCTAACATATACAGCATAGTCGCTACACTATGCTATGGTCATAACAACTGCGTGGATATGTTGGAGCTTTGTGGCGGCGAGGGTGGTATCTCAGAGCTTGCCTTCACAAGGGGACTCCCCTCAGGAGGCAACCTAGACAAGACTACATATGTCGACCTGGGAGACCCCTCGGTGCAGCGGGTTGTAGATCATTACTTCGCTATATGCTACGTACGAGTTGCCATACTACAACCCAGTTGCCGCGCTACAGGACCACCACCCTACTACAACTACAAAGTCAATCACAACACTTGGGAACAGCACCACAAAAAAGATTTACCACACATAACTTACTGTGGTAAAATTGCTGTAACCCAAGATGACGCTTGGAGGTGGTTTATACGCGAACAACCTACAGGAACATGGGTGGATGATATTTCCCCATGGAAGAAACTTGCCAACCGACCACACATTACAACCGTACGCATTGATCAATGTGCTACGGGACTCAAAGATACGGCTGGTGACTATATTAAGAAGCCGACAAATATCACCAGCAATGACGAGACAATTCTTAAACCCTTTGAGCGACTCAAATGCAACGGTCAGCATGTGCACGCACAACCGTGCAACAAAGAGCTTTCATTGGCACAAAAATACACTCGACGACTGCAGTCTGCCCTTGTGGAAGCCGTCTATCTGGCGAAAGCCATTGATACTACGCGCGGAAACGCGCCTACAAGTACTGCACATGCTTACCCTGCAGACCTTCCCGATCAAGCTGAACCAGGCGAAGGTATGAGACGCATCGGTGATCGTATCATCCCAAAGGTGGCCACCTGCCCGGCATGCATCGACAACGTCCGAAAGGACAGTCCTAGCCATAACAGAGACCCTACGCAGTGTAAGTATCATGATTCCATCTCTGTATATTGGCCATGTCCCGCATGCCAGAGGGATCTTACGAGAAGCAAAGGTGTTAAGAACCACCTCGATACCGAACCTGGTAAATGTCGCTTTGCTGAACCATTTAAACTTCCAGACGACCACGACCCCGAAGGCAAAACCGTGCCAGCTTGGTGGAAACCCTTACCTAAACCTGGTGAGGGCCAAGCTTCAGCTTCAGGTGGCCGCCAAGGCGCACACGCCAGGCCACCACGACCACGATCCTTCGGTAACGTTGATCCGACATCTGGTGCCAGCAGTTACGACATGCTACGAGACGCCCCCGAGCGTGGAAACACGCCTTCTGCGTCCTCTAGCGAAGCGCCACAGGTAGCGGCCCGTCGTGGCCGCCTACAAGGCGTACCACCACCTCCAGATGCAGTCGACGAAGGAGACCGACTGCGGAGAGCCACAAGGAACCCTCTTGCCTCTACCGGCTCTGGGGCTCCACGACAACCCGACTGGACGAGATTCGACATCCAACACAGTCTGCAAAATCTCCGTAGTCACGAACCTCATGTCGTTAAAAAGGAACTCCGTAAACTGCACCTGCGATGGCATCATGCGAAGGAACCCAAGATGAGGCTAATCCTCGACAAAGTGGGGCTGGATAACGTTCGACTGAACATGATCAAAGAAGTTTGCGATACCTGTCGGGAATGCAGAGCATGGGAACGTCCAGGAAACTCAACACTACCTTCGGTGAGCCTTCCTGGTAACTGGCTCGATGAAGGCGAAATGGACCTCATGTTCTACAAGAAACGGGCCATATTTCACATTATGGATCGTTGTATTCGCCTGGCAGCAGGCCAAGAAATTTCCGGCAGAGAACGTGACACTATCCTTGACGCCTACCACTACTGCTGGATTGCCCATCACGGACCCTTCAAAGTCTTATACTCAGACTGAGAAGGCGCCCTGAACAATGATGCCGCTAAGGCCATGATGGCCAATAAGGGCACGGAACTTCGTATCCGAGCGCCTGGCCAACACGCGACTTCAATTGAGTCACGAAACGGCATTCTCAGAGGCGTCCTCCACATGATTGAGGAAGAACTGAATAGACACAACATCCCTGTTGTATGCACTAGAGTATTGGCGGAAGGCATCTTCGTTACCAATGCCTTTACGTTTTACAACGGGGTATCGCCATACCAAGCACACACAGGACGTCAGCCCTCCTTTCTTCCTGACCTCGACACCCTTGACTTTCCCAAGGGACCCGAGACATCAGGACACGAACGAGAACGTCGTGTGAGGGAAGTTAGCCTAGAAGCCATAACTCAAGCCACTGCTGTGGCCAAGACAAATCGTGCTCTTAGGGCTAAAACGGCCCCTGATGGTGCTCGCCTTTACTCTGCAGGGGATTTGGTCGACTACCATCGACCCACTGCCACTAAGGACGATCATGGAGGCTGGAATGGCCCATTCCCGGTGATCCGTAATGTGCCTGAAAGAGGACACATTGTTGTCAAGGCAGGATCTCGTGAGGTAATTGTGATGTATCCTGATGCTCGTCACACACTATACATTGAATGTCTCCTCACACGGGAACTTGGCATGGATAATATGGCCATGCAAACCGTCCTTACATATGTGGCACACCTCGGCGGAGGGAAACCTGCCAAAGTTTTCGGCTATATCCCAGATTACAAGGGAAACCTCAATCTTTCAGACGACAGCAAGTTTCACCCGCGCGTACATCTAGCACTACAGTATCCCGTGCGAAACTACTTCCGAGTAGAACATGTAGTAGCAGTTAGATTGGCCAAAAGTGTGTCAAGCTTACCTGCAGTAAAGTACGCCACCGGGTCTACGCTGATCCACTATGACAACGATATCAGCCCAGCTTTCCACTACTACGAGTGTGTGGGCACTGGCCTAAACATTTCTCAGATCACTGGTAGCACTCATTCCAGACTTATTCAATGCTTGACTTCACGTGTCCCTTCCTTCGGATTGCACGACGACCTGGCTAAATATCAGCACTCAAGCAACACGTCTGGAGAACACGATTCGCCTGGAAACAGGCCTCCTCCAGATACCCCAGGTGCTTCATCGCCGAGTGAAGGCCGTCTGTCGACAATCTATGAGGAAAATGAGGAACATAATATCGAAGCTATGATGCTGGAAGAGTGGTACGACGAACTACGTATGGATCTTCATCCTACGACGACTACCGACGATTATCTCTACTGCGCCCCAACAACCATGCTGCCCGACCAATGTGTTTTGGTTTCAGCATCTGTGGACGAAGAAGATATCATATCATCGGACACGCTCGGAGACGAGCCCGAACCACGAGAGTCTGGTCTAGTCTCTCTCTGCTCAACCACACCTGACGAGAGCTACTCTCTTGACAGTGATGAATATGGTTCTTACGTTGAGTTATGTTTTACATCAGAAACGTCAACAGTAGTGTTGGATCAGACTCAACTTGCACAGCTCGACACTGATATGGTCGCAACGATGAGAGTATATGTATCCTCTGCTGCTAAACGCGCTGTAGTCGTTAAAGAAGATGACCTACTCACCAAAGCCGACATAGCAGTACATCCAAAGGAGGTTAGTGAAGCTTTGTATACTGAACTCAAAATCTGGATTGACAACCGATGCTTTGAGATGTATGATTTATCCAAAGCTTCCAACATCATGACATCCAGGTATGTATACAAGTGGAAGTTTCTAAAGGTGGGTACCGAGAACGTTAAAACCATTCGTCTCAGACTTGTCCTTCGTGGATTTATGGATACTGAAGCTTTCGACGTGGAAACATTCTCGGGAACCGCCCGAAGGCAGTCCCAACGACTCCTGGCAAGTGAGGCGGCATGCCATCCAGAGTGGATCTTAGCATCCATGGATATCGACAAGGCGTTCCTCAAGGGTTTGACCTATGAGGAACTTGCCCATGCCACCGGCGAGGAAACTCGCATGGTCTGCTTCACTCTTCCACCGGGAAGTGCCCAGGTATTTCGTACACTACCCGGCTTCTCATCTTATGACGAAAGCCGACACTGCCTCAGGTGCCTCAAACCAGGAACGGGTTCAAAGGACGCTCCAAGAGCGTTCTCTCTCAAACTTCGTACGACCACACGAGCTATAGGCCTTCACCGACCAGTTATGACCCTGAATTTGAATTCAGCCAGGATCTGCTAACGGCAAAACATGTCGATGATATTAACATGACAGGCCTAGAGAAAAATATAGACGACTATGTACAGCGTGTCGAAAAGGTGTTTGGCAAATGCAAGCTCAACAAGCACTCATACACGAACTGCGCCGTTCGCTACACTAAGAATGATCAAGGGGATGTGATCATGTATCAGGACGAGCACATCAAACAACTACGTCCTATCACACACCCAGAACTTACAGGAGCGGCGGCCGATGCCAAAGCCACGAAACTCATGACCGACATGTTCGTCAGCTTGCGAGGAGCCCTCGCCTATGCCCTTCTTATTCAAATCTGGCTCATGGTATACGTGGTCTCTCTCCAGAAAATCCAAGAGCCCACCAATCTGCAAGTCAGACGTCTGAATGCTGTGACGCGAAAGCTGATCAGCAGCCCGAAACGCATCACCTTCCCTCGGATGAAGCCCACGAATGAAGTTGACATCCACAGCGATTCGGGGTATCGGAAGCTCACCGGGGAGGAGGATGATGAGACCAAGGGCTACGGCATACGCGGGGCTAATGCACTACGGCGAGGAAACTCGCCTCAAGGCAAGTCCGTCGTTCACCTCTGTGACGGACTATGCAAATCACACCGACTGCAGGTGAGGTCCAGCTATGCTGCGGAGGCACTCGCAGCTGCGCATAACCTTGATGAGTGTTACCCTACGCTCATCACACTCCACGAGCTCAAGGCAGGAGCTCTGACTCCACGACAACTACGAGATATGCGCGAAGTTGGAGGCCTAGCCATCAACGTATCTCTTACCATAGACGCTGAGTCCGTTTATAAATCATTACCAAGCAAGGATCTTAAGATACCGACAGAGCGGACTCTGCTTGGACATATCAGTTGGATACGTGAGCTCATGGATATAGGTATAGCACATAACGTGCAGTGGTGTGATACTAGGGATATGACCGCAGACGGGCATACAAAGGGAAGCATCGATCGGGAGCTGCTTCTGGAAGTAATGTCGGGCACTCAGTCATTCAAGTATGACGTGAAGCAGTTTGTCCCCTTTCGGGGTCCCGAGGACAGAAACAAACCTAAGTCTAATCAATTTTAGTCTGTCCTTGTTGCCCCCCCGCGGTCCAATTTGCCAGCATGGGCGCCTACTACAGAGGCGCCCTTCTAGTTGCTCGGAAACGAGCCTTACATTTCACGCCTGGCAACGAGCCGGCTTTATATGACTCAGGCTCTTTGCCTTAATACCTATTTGCCCGGTGAGGTATGGCCCGTTTGGCTTACCTCTAACTGAGCCGATAGCCCTTCATCGTTCGAAGGGGCTATCTTGTATTTGCGTGAAATGCCTTGCGAGGAAACTCGCCTTACAGTCTGGTGTTAGGCCAGACTGTACACACTGTTTTCTTTCTTGCAAACAGTTGTGCGCGCGGCCTTTGCAGAGCCTAACGGCTGCGCGGCTATGCTCTCCGTCTCCCCCCCTCCCGACTTTAAGGGTAGCTCTTTGGGAGATGTTATAGTATCGGGAGCATGGCTCGCGCGCCGTTGCCTTGGGCTCAAGGCACGCGCGCCCTATTTGCCCAGACACTTACCTTAGTGTTCGCCATGTGCTGGAAAGACCGATACATCGATCTTATCCTATCATACCCGTCCATTCCCCATACTGAACCACCCCAGCAGGGTAATGGACGCTATCTGCCATTCGATTCCCCTGGGAGCGGATGCTATTTGAGTTACCAGGCTCACTTTCGACTCAGCGGAGTGATGTCCTACGCACATACAGAATACCCTCGCAGCTCCCTGGGTGGGGCACCTGCGCAACTGCCGTCAATTTCGTGTGTTCATGGGAGCTCCAATGGGCTGACATCTTACGAGGATCCAGGCGAGACCTTGCCGCCCCCGCGGGTCTGCCACCTGCGAAGCCGTCACCACTTTCGTGGGCTCCTGGGAAGGGGCCGAGCGGGGTGACGTCTCACGGGAATCCAGACGAGACCTCGTCGTCCCCACGGGCTTGTCACTTACGCAAGTGACGCCATGTTCGTAGGCTCTTGGGAGCTCCAGCGGTGTCCTATTGCCTGAGGGGGCTGGCACCTGCGCAACTGTCGCCACTGTCGTGGGCTTCTGGGAGGTCCAAGCGGAGACGCCCTCACGGCATTCACCGCGGGGCTGCAATCTGCGCGCGCAATTGTCGCCACTTGCGTGGGCTCCTGGGAGGTCCAGCGGGGCGACGTCTCACGGGGATTCAGACGAGACCTCGCCCTTATTCCACGCGTGATCGCGACCCTCGCAATTATCATCACTTGTGTTGGTTCTTGGGAGGCACAACGGAGTGACGTCCTATGGAGATCCAGGCAAGGCCTCGCTTTCCTCAACGGGCTGCGATCTGCCCATTGCTATTTTTTGCGTGGGCTCCTGGGAGATCCAGCGGGGCGACGTCTTACGGGGATTTCAAGCAAGACCTCGCCCTCCCCGCGGGGTTTGCGATCTGCGCAATGGTTGCCACTCTCGTGGGTTCCTTGGAAGTACGGCGGGGCGACGTCTTATGGGGATTCAGACTAGACCCAGCCAACCCCGCGGGGCGATCTCCGCAGTCGTCGCCGTTGTTGTTGGTTCCTGGGAGGTGCAGCGGAGCGACGTCGTATGGGGATCCAGACGAGATCCCGCCCCCCCTTGCGGGGCTGCGATCTGCGCAACTGTCGCCCCTTCCGTGGGCCCCTGGGATAGGCAGCAGAACTGTCGCCACTTCCGTGGGCCCCAGGGAGGCCTGGCGGAATGACGTCCCACAGGGATCCAGACGAGAACTCGCCCTCGCCCCCCCCCCCGCAGGGGTTGCCACCTGCGCAGTTGTCGCCACTTTGGTGGGCTCATGGGAGGCCCAGCGGAGTGACGTCCCGCGGGGATGCAGACGGGACCTCGCCCTCCCCGCGTGATTGTAATTTGCGCAATTATCGCCAAAGTCGTGGAATATTGGGGGATCCAGCGGTGACTTGCCCAAATGCGGACTAGGCCACGATCGCTGAGGGGGTTGCCCCCTGCGCAGCTGTCGCCCTTGTCGTGCTTTGTGCGACCTGAGTTGCCAAGGTGTGTGCGTGGGTGGGGGGCTGTGCGCGTGGCCCGTCGTTGGTTGGCGAGATGTTCAAGGGCGTTGCGTGTCTCTCAACGTGCTCTTCCGCATGCAGCATTATTCTGGTGAGTCGCCTCGCATGGAGAGACGCTTGGAGGCAAGAGAGTGGGCGCATACGTTCCCAAACAATGCTAGCACTGAAGGTGTTCCCAGTGCCTCGATTCGCCTACGTCCCTGGCATCGGTTGCCGGGCCTCGGTGGCTCTGTCCCTGACTGTCCCTGGGCGCTACTGGCCCTCCTGATGCCTGATCTGGTCGCTGACAGTTTCTTTGCTTCGGCCTTGTTCCCGGCTGTCCCCCGCGGTCGCCGCGAATTTTTGCTGGTTCGGCCTTGTCTCTAATGGACCCCGTTTCGGTGCCGCAGCCAATTCCCTTGCTCCTGCCCTCAGTCGCCGCCAACTGCCTTGCCTCGACCCTCTCCCTGGCTGCTCCCAGCCCTGGTGATTGCCCTCGTCGCCGCCAGCGGAGACGGGCGGCTGGCCTCGCGACGACGACGACGACGACGACGACGAGGACATCGACGGCGGCGGCGGCGACCTTGAGCCAGGCAGCGGACCCGTGCTGGTCGAGCGCGAGGACATCGGGGCGTCTCCTCCGCCTGGCTCTCCTGCGACCTTCCCTTGGTGCCCTTCCTCCTCCGTCTCATCCTCACCTTCCATGGTTCTCTCGGCCGTCTGAGGCGCAGGGCGCGAGAGCAATCGAATGGGCCTTGGCCCGGGAAAGTTGACTTCGTGCCAGCGAGGACCACGAAAAGTGTTTTTTGCATTCTGGATGTTGGGGGAACAATGTTTGTGATGCAATATGTGGGATTCAGTCTGTGTGGTGCAAGGCACGACGTGCAACCTACGCAGTGCAATCCACGCAGTGCAATCTATGTGCCGTTGTCCACGTTGCAGAACTTGAAGTCGTCGACTCCATTGTTCGCGCAAGCAACCCACCCTCCCACCCGCAACTTGGCGATTGTGATGATTGCTTGGCCATGGCTGGCGCGCATCTCTGCGGCCGCGCTGGCGCGCGCAAGCTCGCGCGCAGAGCGGCTAGTTGGTTTGGCACAACCGATGCGGCCGCGATGGCGATCACCGATGGCAGCGCCCCAACGCGAATCAAAGACCGCGCGGGCACCTCGGCGGGTCGGTGGCTCGACGGGGGGGGGGGCGCAGTACCATGATGAGTTCGGGGACAGCGGTAACGATGATGATAGTAGCGATGGTGGTGGCGATGATGACGGTGACGACGGCAAGGCTAATGACGGCGCCGATGTTGGTAATGCCGATGACGATGATGACGATGATGATGATGTTCATGTATTTATGGTAAAGGTGATTGGTGACGGTTGTAATTGCAGCGGATGCCGATGTCGATGACGCGAAGCGACGGCGCTGATGAGGGTGATGGTGAGGAGGTGTTCGCGCGGGCGCGGAAGCCCAGGAATTTTGGCAAACGTGCGGATGAAAAACGATTGGTTGGTACACGTGTTTGAATAGCTCTAGTTTGGAAAGCTTCGAAAACCATGGGATTGGAAAGGTTTCGACACGCCTCGTGTGTCCCGCATGGTGATATCTGAGACCGACTCGTACACTGGGCGCGCATGCTGGATCATCGCGGATGCGCCGCGTGGTGAGTTGAGAATGCGGCTTCTGGGCGGTATTGCTAAAATCATGCAGTTGTCCCACTAGTTCAGCAAGCGCGCGCGGGCAGAAAGTTTGCAAGGTCGATGGTTGAAAACCGGCAGGGGGCGTGAAGTTGTTACGTTGAGTTCTTTGCAGCACCTTTGATTTCGACGTGCGCGCGTATGGGTTCTGCGCCATTTGTTTGCGAGGGGCTCTCGAAAACATATTATGCGATGAGCGAGGGCGCGCATAGCATGATTTGACAGGGATGCGGGGGCGATAACAGGGCTGGCTGGGATGGCGCGATGCCATATGGAGAACCGACGAGGAGGCAAAATCACATGTAAGCTGCAATGTCCCGGGGGGGGGGGTCGATCAGTCTGGAGGTGGTGGGGTGGTAAATCCGATTCTGTTCTCGAAAAATAATAGATGGGGCACAACATGCGCAGTGCAACCTACGTGATGCAGCACATGTGACGCAACATATGAGGTGCACACTATGTCTGCACATTCCCCAAACAGTGCTTGCACTTCTGTCTTCGTACTTCTCTTCCAATGAACTGGCCCTGAGAGTCGGTTTGGAGGTTCCGAGCTTGCCGTCGCCGCCCCGTCGCCGCCTCATCGCCGCCCGTCGTGTGGGCCTGGGTTACGGTCCGGCTCCTCCCCCTCCTCCTCCTCCTCCTCCTCCTCCTCCTCCTTCGCCTCCTCCTCCTCCTCCTCCTCCTCCTCCTCCTCCTCCTCCTCCTCCTCCGTCCTCCTCCGTCGTCTCCCCCTCCTCCTCCTCCTCCTCCTCCCTCCCTCCTCCTCCTCCTCCTCCTCCTCCTCCTCCTCCTCCTCCTCCGCCTTCCCCTGCTGCCGCTACCTCCTCCGCGTCCACCTCCTCCTCCTCAGCCTCCTCCTCCGAGCGGCGAACGCGTCTGTCCGCGCGCCCGAGCACAATGATCGGGAGCGGGCGCAACCCCCCAACCCCGGAACCAGCGCACCGCTCAGCGGATCCTGGAGCTGAGGGGGTGCGCCCACCGGGGCTTATCAATTCCGATACACGGGACCGCCACGGAGAACGCGACTATGGTGCGGAGCGTCGCCCGCACGACCGCTTGGCCTGCGGCCTGGGCCCTGCAGTCCCACCGCCAAGCGCCACTCCAGAGCACTGCGGTCCCACCGCCAGGCACCGGCCCGACGCTCGCCCGCCGCCCAGCCGCGCCCGCGCGGCGCCTGCTCGTCGGCCCCGCGCCGGCCGCGCAGGCCCGCGGCCCTGCGCCCCGCCCAGTCGCGTGTCCCCGCAGCGCCGCGCCGCCGCATCCAGCAGCAGCTCAGCCCCGCGCAGAAGACCCCCGGCGCCCGGCTGTCCTTAGCAGCCCAGCCGCGCGCCGCAGCTGGTGGGCCAGCTCCCGCTGCAGCGCGCAGCTCAGCACCCGGTAGGCTCGCACAAGCTCTGCTTGTGCGCGTCCTCCGGGAGCTCTCGTTGGCCAGCGCCAGCAGCCAGGCCCGCGCCTCCTCGCCGAGCCGGCCGCCCGTCTCCACGGCGAACGCCGTGAGGCGCTCCCTAGGGTAGCGGGTGTGTTTCGCGCGCTCGGTCCGGCGGGCCGCCTCGCCCGCGCGCCTTGCCGCCGCGCGCACGGCAGGCTCGTCGCCTGCCGCCGGGTGGCGGACAGTCACGTCCAGCCACCGCTGGCCGTCGAGGTCGTCATATTCGACGTCCAAGATAGCCCGCTCCTGTACCTGCGCCTGGCCCCGCCGCGGCTCGCGGGCCCTGTCCCAGGTGGGCACCCGCTGCTCGTACAGAAGCAAGCAGTGGCACCACCTGCTTGAGGCTTCCCGCGGCGCGCGCCACGCCCGCGTGCCGCCTGACGACGCCTCCGCCTGGCTAATAAACGGCGGCGTGGACTCCTGCCAGATCCAGCGGCGCTTGGCACGGCTTTCTGCCGGCCGTCAGGTCTTGGCACGTCGCCGCAGCTCGCGCGAGCTCGACTGGAGCATTCTGGCCTTGGCAGCTGGACGCGGCTGCGGGTCGCCGTCTGCCAGTGCGGGTCCTCCAGCGCGCAGGCCAGCTCCGTGGGATACTGGAGGTAGGCGCCGGCCCTGGGCCTTCCCGCGGACAGCAGCGACGCTTGGCTGCAGTGATGCATTCGCCGCTTCGCAGCAGCGTGGGTTTCATAGCAACCAAGGTCTTCTGCTTTGTCGGGTGCCCCAGCAAGACCTCCAGGGGCGCCGCCTGCTCGGGGTCCGCGCCGTGGCGCGCCAGCTCAGCCCGGGTCGCGTCGAGCGCGGCAGCGGCCTGCGGCAGCGCCGCCAGCATGTCTGCAAGAGTGGAGACTCCTGAGACACCGAGGGCGTCCCGCACTTCTTCCGCCGCCTGCGTCCACGCCGCACAGCAGGCGGGCGCCCGCCTCGTGGCCGCCCACTGCGCGCTGGCCCCTCCGAGTCTTGCCGGCAGGCCAAGCAGCTCGCACACCTCTAGCCCGAGCGGCCGCCCCAGCGGCTTCTCCCAGCAGCCCCACAGCGCGGCGTCGTAGCAGAAGGTCTTCTCCCCCGCGGCCAAAGCCAGCTGCAAGTTGTGCTGGCTGGCGTTGCCGGCGTAGGTGTTGAGCAGCGCGCTCTCCGCCTGCCGTTTGAGCCCCCCTTGCAACAGCCGCTCCAGGGTGGCCCAGAGCTTCTCGAGGCGCGCCGTGGCCTCGTCCAGCCCGCTGCGATGCCCGCCGAGAGGGAGCGCCGTCCTCCTCCTCCTCCTCCTCCTCCTCCTCCTCCTCTTCCTCCTCCTCCTCCTCCTCCTCCTCCTCCTCCTCCTC
>CAUYUJ010013459.1:405798-413298 GCA_963575745.1 Prorocentrum cordatum
GGGGGGGGATTCCTACCCCCCCCCCCCTTGGGGAGATCCAGCGGCGCACCCTCGGATTTTGGACCCCCAGGTAGGAGAAACCAGGGAGGGGGAGAGGGACAGCGAGACCACCACCCATCCTGCACCTGGGCAGCAACGAGAAATCGCAACATATGAGGCATTATGGGGCACTGGCCATAGGGCACCACCCGTAGAGCACCAGGGCGAGAACGTGAAACCGCAGCAACAAGCAAGTGAAAGCCTTGTAGCGGAAGCTTTGCTCAGGGAGAATATGTTACGCATATAGTGATATGATGTGCGTTGGTACGTGTTGTTATTGCCTTGCGTTGCTCTGCAGCGCGTTGCAGCACATTGGGTTATTAGCATTGCGGTGCAGTCATTACGTTCCGTTGTATTCCCGCACATTGTTCTTAATGGATGTGCGTTGTATTGCGCAGGATGTCGCACCGAATATGTTTGTAGCATTTGACATGCTTATTTCACCTTCTTGCTGTGCTTGGACTTCCGTTTCAGCTTGTTGTTGGTCTTCCCAGGCATTTCTCACCGGAATAGAACACCCCAGTCGGGGATAGATCGTTAGCTTTTTATTCAACTCTCAGTGCGCTTGTGCGGGTGCACATACAAGGACTAAACACTCGGAGCACGCCTGAAGTACAGTGCACTCGTCGTTCAGAAATGAGAAGATGTGGTACACAATCTTGCTGCGCATGTGCGTACGAATTGACGCAATAGTCTCAACAACGCCCGAGTCTGAAATTGTCAGCCTGCACGTGTTTCGCGTCGCGTGAGCCTCTGGAAGCATCTGCGAGGAAAATGCGCCAGGTGTTCTGGCTCGCAGACTGGGGAGAGGTTGGTGATTTTCTGCCTGCTGACTCCGTCGCCGATGTCTACGTATCATGGCACTCGTGCGCAAAGCTATCGCGTCATGTGCCAAAACCAGCTCGAGTCACAGTCCTCGGCGCTGCCGATATCAGCGAAAGCTTCTACCTGAATACATCCGGCCATGTGGTGGAAAGGCGGCGCGAGAATGGCCCAGACAAGCAGCGCCCCCCTTCGTGAGGCACGGAGCGAGGCGATTGAGTCGGATCGCCCATGATGCATAGTGAACGTTGCGCGCTAGATACCAGAGAGCGCAGTTGTCCTAACATCATTTTATACCAAAATTGATGTTTTCAATGCGCGCCGTCGTAAAACAGAGATCGCACCAGGAAGCAAGAGAGCTGAAATTCGTCTAGACGGGTGTCTCGTCATATTGTTCCTCATTCCTCCTCGGCCCTTAGGAGGGGCTACACGCGATGTTCGCCAGCGTGGGACCCAACATTGTGTTGTTAACATTAGTTGTACGTATGCGGTGCGATCCACGTGGCGCAATCTACGTTGTGCAATATGCGGTGTGCGACCAATGGTGCGAAATGCATGCGGTGTAGAATTTTAGGAGCAATCTTCGTGTTGCAATATATGTGGTGCAACGCATGTTGTGGAAAATATGTTGCGCAATGTGTGATGCGCAGTATATGTGGTGCACAAGCTGTGTGGTGCGCAATCTACGTGGTGCAATCGACGTGGTGCAACCTATATGGTGCAGTCTATGTAGTGCAATATTCGTGGTGCACTTTATGTGTTGCAATGCACCCTGCCGAACTTGAAGTTGTCAACTCCACTGCTCGCGCAGTCATCCCACCCACCCACCCGCAGCTTGGTTTGCAAAACCCATGCCTGCGGCAGCGCGGCCTCCACCCTCGTCGCCAGGTAGAGGCGCCGCCCCAGACAGCACAGGGCCTTGAATTGGGCAGCGCTCGGCCGTCTCCCACAGACGCTCGCGGACCTGGCGGAACGGAAGCCTGCCTTCCAGTTCAGAACGATAACGGACGGTGACCACCGGCCCGCACTGAAGATCTTCCCAGTCTCTGTCGCTAATCTTTTCGTCGTTGTGGACCACGTTTGGCATGGTCAGATTAAGGTACGGTAGCGGCAGCAGGTCACGCTGCGGCCGACCTTCCATGGTGGCCGAATATTCGCGATGTTTTTTTTCATGCGGAACACCACGCACATAGCGACCCAGGGAGCCAGGAAACTCGCGAAACGAATTCAGGAGAATCGGGCCCACGTCGTAAGGCCTTCAGAACAAATCGCCAGCTGCATCTACCAAGTCACGCCAGCTAGCGAGCGGGTCCGCGTCAGCCTGCGAAACCCCTGGTGGCAAGACGCCGCCATTGTCGGAGAGGTCCTCAACGGCAGGCAGTTGCGGCGATAATGATGCCACTCCTGGAGCAGAAGGCGGCGGCGAGGAGCAAGGCGGTCCGCGCCCACAGGGGCCCTGAGACTCCAGGGCGTCGCCTGCGGCCACGCCGTCAGCGCTGACTGCCTCGGCGCGCCGCCCTACCGCGGCGTCGCGGCTGGGGCTGCCCTGGGCGCCAGCCCTGGCGGGCAGGCCCACCTCTGCCGCAGGCTGGTCCTGGCGGGCCACGCGGCGCTCTGGGCTCGCTGCCAGCGCCACGCGGCGCCCGGCGCTCCAGGGTGGGGGCTGTCCCCGCGGGCCGTCCGCAGCTTGGCCGGAGAGGCCTCGCGACTCGGGCCACCAGAGGGCGCTCCGGCGGGCACGCCCGCGGCAACCTGCGCCACTCCGCGATCGCCAAGACTCGCACCCGGGTTCGGCGCCCGCGCGGGAAGGGGGCGCCCCTGCCCCCGGCTGCCCGCGCCGCCGCCCTCGGCTGGCCCCGGCGAAGGGGGGCGCGCCCTTGGCTCGCCCCCAGGGGAAGCTTCCGGCCAGCCGCTACCGCGGCCTCTCCCGACCTCCCCTCGGCCCTTCGCCTCGAGAAGGCGACGGCGGAGCACGGCAGCGCGGTGGGCCAGGTCTTGCTCGGCCAGCGAGGCGAGAGACGGCCGCGCGCCCTCTGCGATCTCCGGCTCGCTCGCCACCTGTCACCCGCCGTCGATAAGGGTCACTTCCAGTGCCTTGAACCTCTGCATCAGCACGTCGCACACTTGTGCCAAAGTGCTGCTCTCCAAGCAAGTCCAGGGCTGTCGCCAGCGGCTGCAGCTCTACCCTGTTCACCCGCAGCTGCGGTACCGGGTGATGTCCGAGCACAGCCGCCTGAACGCGATGTTCTTCCTCGCATCGTCGCACAGCGCGCCGGGCCGCCTATCCGCCAACGGCCTCACGCTGCCGCCGCGAGATGAAAACACGGCCCGCCATCGGGATCGTCATCAGTGTCACTGCGGCTGACCGAAACGCTCCGAGCACAGCGACGCCAGCGGCCGGCTTGGCCCCTCGGCCCGCCGCCACCCGCCGCCAGCGCATGGGCAGCAGCAGCAGCAGCGGGCGTCAGGCGCTCAGCCTGGAGCCTCCCGCGAGCGCCTCAGCAACACAGGCGCCCTCGCCGCCGCCGCGGCCGCCGAAGGCATTCGGGCGGATCCGAGGCCCCACGAGCGACCGACCCGAACGCAGGCGCAGCCACTCCACGTGGACGACGGCACGCCCCGGCCGAGGCGGCCCCAAACAGTGGGGAAGGCCGCCCGCGCGCAGGTGGAGGGGTCCTGCCGGCCCTGCGCCAGGGCATCCAGGCGCAACGCTTCATAGGCCAGCGAGGCGCCTCTGAACTGGGCACTCAGGCGCACGCCAGCAGGCCCAGGGACCCCTGCGTCATCGACCTCGAACTCTGCGGCGCCGTCGGTGCCAGTTGTCGCGTCGAAGGTCGGCAGCTCCACGTTCATGGCCTGTGTCCGCCCACGAAGGCTGCCACCCGCACCCACGGGCCGCCCGCCCGCGACCCCACGGACGCCCCAGCCGCCGCCAGCCCGCGGCCGCCCCGCACGCCCAGCTGTCCCGCAGGAGCCCCCACTTCCGAGGAGGCAGAAACTGCGGCGCACGCCGCGGGCCTGTCTGCACGGGGCGAGGAGCTCGCCGCCCGCGGCCCGCGAAAGCTGCCTGCGAGGAAGAGACCGCTCTCGTCACGCTGTTCGATGGCACTCGGGAGGGCCGCAGGGTGCTGGAGACGTTGGGCCTCGTGCCCGCGGTGCACCTTTCCCTCGAGACCGCGGGCTGCGCGCGCGGCCCGCAGGGCCTACCCGGGGACGCAGCACCTGGGCGACGTGACGGCCGCTGACCCGGAGGCCCTGGAGGGTCTCCTGCGCGCGCGGCGGCGCATCTCACGCTTGCCGGCGATCGGCGACCTCCCCTGCCAGGCGCAGCACCTCGCGAGAATCGCGGAAGGCCTGAAGCAGGCGCCCCCGGAGGCGCAGGTCGACTTTCTGGGCGAGAACGTCGCGTCGGTGGCCGAGGCGTACGTCCTCTGCCTCAGTTCGTTCTTCCATCGCATCTCTGTTGAGATCGAGGCTGGCGACCTCGGCCACTGGGCGTCGCAGGACCTGCCCCCGCCTTCCAAGGCCGAGGCGACCGCGGCGACAGCCAAGAGCCGGGAAGTCCGACGCGCGCGGCACGTGACTGAAGACGACGCGGCCGCCGCTCAAGGAGCGGCTTCATCGCGGGGCGCGCTGCCCTGGCGCGGCCGATGGCGAGCCGCTGCCGACGCTCGCGCGGTGGACCCCCCGCAGCCAGCATCGCCCCAGGCCCGCGGGCATCGGGGCGCGCTCGGCTGCCGAGCTGGCGCGGAGGGAGGCCGCAGGCTTCGCGTCGCCGCCGCTCCATTCCCGGGACAAGCGGCGACTTCATTGGCCTGGCGGCAGCGTCGAGCCCCCGCCCGCCAGCGCCCGTGAGCGGCTGGTGGGGCTCGCTGAAGTCCACCTCCGAGTGCGAGGCCCTGCGGCGCCCGCTCATCGGCAACTCCTTCCAGCGCAAGGTAGTGGCCTGGCTTGTCAGGCACTGGGCCGTGGCCGCTGCGCTACCGGCGTCGGCCCAGCGGGGCCTGGGCCGGCGGCCCCAGGCCGCGGGCCGGCGGCGCGACGCCTCCGAGGCGCGGCCGCGCGCAGGCCAGCGAGAAGATGTTGGGCGCCTTGCGGCAGCCGCGGGGCCCAATCTACGTTGGGCGAGGCTCTCGCCGCAGGCAGCTGGCCCTGTCGCGCAGGGGCAACCCCTTGGGCGCGCACCCAGACCGCCCGCGCGGCGACGCGGTCGCCCTCGTATGCGAGTTGGCTGCAGGCGCAGCTCGAGCTGCCGGCCGCGTTGGAGGAGTGTGAGGGATGTGCAGAACTGGGGGTGAATGCGCCTGCGGACCCTGCAGCTGGGGCCTTCGGTGGAGGTCGTTGTGGGGCCACGACCCGTGTGTGGGGTGTACCTCATGGGGAGCGAGTACGCCATGCGGACCCTGCCGCTGGGGCCGTCGGTCTAGTTCCCTGCAGGGCCACGAAGCTTGTGAGGGGTGTGCCGAATTGGAGACGTGCGCGCCAACCTTGCAGGGTGTCCTGAACTGGGGGCGGAAACGCCATGCGAGCCCCCTGCAGCTAGGGCCGTCGGTGGAGGTCGTTGTGGGGCCACGAACCGTGTGAGGGGTGTACCGCATCGGGGGCGGCCATGAAACGATTGAGGGGTGTACCGGGCAGCTGGGGCCTTCGGTGGAGATCGTTGTGGGGCCACGAAACGTGTAAGAGGTGTGCCGAACTGGGGGCGGCACGCCATGCGGACCCTGCCGCTGGGGCCGTCGGTTTAGTTCCCCGCGGGGACACGAAGCGTGTGAGGGGTGTGCCGAAGTAGGGGCGGGGCGGGTCAACATTGAAGTTGGGGCCTTCGGTGGAGCTCCCAAGTGGGACCATGAAACGTTTGAGGGTGTGCCGACTTGGGGGCGGGTACGCCATGCGGACCTTGCCGCTGGGGCCGTCGGTCTAGTTCCCTGCGGGGCCACGAAGCGTGTGAGGGTGTGCCGAATTCGGAGGCGGGTGCGCCTGCGGACCCTGCAGCTGAGGCCTTCGGTGGAGCTCCCTGTGAGACCATCAAACGTTTGAGGGGTGTGAGCTGGGGGCGGGGACGCCATGCGAGCCCTGCAGCCAGGGCCGTCGGTGGAGGTCGTTGTGGGGCCACGAACCGTGTGAGGGGTGTACCGCACTGGGGACGGCCATGAAACGATTGAGGGGTGTACCGGGCAGCTGGGGCCTTCGGTGGAGATCGTTGTGGGGCCACGAAACGTGTAAGAGGTGTGCCGAACTGGGGGCGACACGCCATGCGGACCCTGCCGCTGGGGCCGTCGGTCTAGTTCCCTGCGGGGCCACGAAGCGTGTGAGGGGTGTGCCGAATTGGAGACGTGCGCGCCAACCTTGCAGTCGGGCTCTTCGATGGAGCTCCTTCTGCGACCACGATGGTGTGTCGCATTGGGGGCGGGGGCACCATGCGAACCTTGCAGCTCGGGCCTTCGGTGAAGGTCGTTGTGGGGCCACGAAACGTTTGAGGTGTGTGCAGAATTTGAGGCGGGTGCGCCATCGAGGCAGGTGAGAGATGTGCCGAATTGGAGGCGGGCGCGCAGACCCTGCAGTTGGGGCCTTCGGTGGAGCTCCCTGTACGGCCACGAAACGTGTGAGTTTTGTGCCAAAGCGGGGGCGGGTGTGCCATACGGACCCTGCAGCTGGCGCCTTCGATGGAGCTTCTTGTGGGGCCACGAAACGTTTGAGAGGTGGGTGCGCCTGCGGACCCTGCCTCTGGAGCCTTCGGTGACGCTCCCTGTGGGGCCACGAAACGTTGGAGGGGTGTGCCGACGAGGGGGCGGGTACGCTATGGACCTTGCCGCTGAAGCCTTCGGTGGAGCTCCTGGTGAGGCCACGAAGCGTGTGAGGGGGTTGCCGACGAGGGGGCGGGTACGCCATGCGGACCCTGCCATCGGAACCATCGATGGAGTTCCCCGTGGGGCCATTAAACATATGAGAGGTGTGCAGAACTGGGGGAGGGTACGCCTGTGGACCCTGCAGCTGGGACCCTCGGTGGATTTCCTTATTGAGCCACGAAACGTGTGAGTGATGTGCCGCATTGGGGGCGAGTGCGCCATGCAGGCCCTGCCGCTGGGGCCGTCGGTGGATCCCTGTGGGGCACGAAGCGTGTGAGGGGTGTGCCGAATTAGGGGCGGGTGCGCCAACACTGAAGTTGGGGCCTTCGATGGAGCTCCCCAGTGGGACCACGAAAGGTTTCAGGGGTGTGCCGACTTGGGGGCAGGTACGCCATGCGGACCCTGCCGCTGGGGCCGTCTGTCTACTTCCCTGTGGGGCCACGAAGCGTGTGAGGGGTGTGCCGGGTGGTGGACGGGAGCGCCTGCGGACCTTGCAGCTGGGGCCTTCGGTGGGGCTACCTGTGGGACCATCAAACGTTTGAGGGGTGTGCCGAACTGGAGGCGGGGACGCCATGCGAGCCCTGCAGCTTGGGCCTTCGGTGGAGGTCGTTGTGGGGCCACGAACCGTGTGAGGGGTGTACCGCAGTGGGGGCGGTACGCCATGCGGACCCTGCCGCTGGGGCCGTCGGTGGCATTCCCTGTGGGGCCACGACGCGTGTGAGGGGTGTGCCGAACTGGGGGCGGGTACGCCTGCGGACCCTGTCGCCGGGGCCTCCACTGGGTTCCACGCCTC
>CAUYUJ010013459.1:420798-443100 GCA_963575745.1 Prorocentrum cordatum
AGGGAGAGTGGCCACGCGGAATTCATGGAGCGGCCAAGCGAAAGTTGCCATTGTGCCGTGTGTGTTGTGTGTTGTGCTGTGTTGTGGTGAGTTGTGTTTTGTTGTGTTGTGTTGTGGTGTGCTGTGCTGTGTTGTGTTGTGTTGTGCTGTGTTTTGTGTTACGTGGGTGTGGGTGTGTGTGTGTGTGTGTCTGTGTGTGTTGTGTGTGTTGTGTGTTGCGTGTTGTGTGTGTTGTGTGTTGTGTGTGCGTGTGTGTGTGAGCGTGCGTGCGTGTGTGTGTGTGTGTGTGTGTTGTGTTGTGTGTGTTGTGTGTGTTGTGTGTTGTGTGTTGTGTTGTGTTGTGTGTGTGTGTTCGTTCGCTCCCCCAGTGGCCGAGGGGGTGGTGTTTGGTTGGAGCACGGTCCCCCGTGCAGCAACCCAGCACCGACACACACCCGAACGCACGCTGCTATAAAGCCCCAAAGCCCCATCCGTCAAGGACCGGCCCCTCCCAAGCCCTGGTGGCACCGACCGTTGCCAAAGACGCGCGTCGCATCACGCGAACACGAACCAGTTCCGACGACACCGCCAGGCTGACCTGCGTGCATGTTGCCGTGGTGTGCTGCCCGCTGTGGCGTGGAAGGTGGCCAGGCAATTCTGGGGGACGTGACGCGGGCGCACCGCACCGCACGATTCCGCACAAATGCTCTACAGAGCGTGTAGGAGCGCGGGTGGGTGAGAGAGCGTGCCTTTTTCCACCCTGGATTTTGTCGTACCAAAGCGACTGAACGGGGAGGTTGAGATGAGCCACAATTCACCGACGTGCCATCGCTCCTGAGCGAGGCCCACGGGACAGCGCTAACGACCCCGAGCAGGAAAGGGCGACAAACGAGAATGCCGGAGGGGAGGGAAGGAGGAGGGAGGGGGGAGGGAGGACAGGGGACGCTCAGGAAAGCTCATCGACCGAAGTCCCGCTCCGCCAGCACGGCGGGCAGCAACACGACGTGCCCAGCGAGCGAAAGCGGACACGGCGTAGCTGACAACCAGCAGAGACAACCGCACGTCCTCCCAGCGCCGAGTCTGCGGTGATCCTGGCGAGCAGCCTGCGCACAGCAAGCCCACAATCCAGACACCATGGATCGGCCGACGAGGAGGTGGAAAAGAGAAGCCACACACGAGCATCCAGCACAGATCTAGCAACGGGCGACCGCTTCCGAACAACAGAACAGACGGTGAGGTCCCAGGAGACCCGCCACAACACCATCGCCATCCCACAAGAGCCTGAAATCACGCTCCAGCGGGCCCAAAACTACCAAACCAACCACGCGCGCAGAAGCCCGCCCTAGGAACTTAGCATTCAGGCAGGCCCCCTCCATTCGAAACTTGAGACTCGTCACCAACCCTGTGGCAGGGCGGGCAAGGTCAAGAGCTACACTTGCAAACGGATCAGCCCAGCAATTCCCGATCCAGTCCTGCACGTCTCCCCCGAGCTCGATGGCCTGCTCAACCGTCTTATGCGAGGGAACCCATCGAAACGACGGCGGCCTTCTGCTTCGGCAAGCGACAGCGACAGTGGCACGGAGGGCCCTCCAGAGAGCAGCGTGACGGGCGGAAGCGGACGCATCAATCGGGTTCCACCTTTGCCCTTCGAGCACGAAGTTGAAGTGGCCGGAAATCAGACACTCGACCTGGGAGGACAGACAAGTGGCGACCAACCCAGCGTACCTTTTCAGCCCTGGCCACTGTTTGCATGCCTTGGAGGGACCCAAAAATCGCCTTGCAGGGCAAACCATCTTCCCGCAACTGCACCACAGACCACGAGCAACAGAAGATGTCGGGAACATCCATTGCAAGGCCACCGCGATCTACGTACAGGCGACCTCCCGGAGGCGCCTCAGAGCCACCCCCACGGTGCACAAAATCATGGCACATGGGCGGGGCCTCGCAGGGCGGAGGCCTCAGGAGAATGGCGCCGGCGAATGGAAGGGCATCATGCGGGTCCTCTTGGGCCTTTTCGAGGGCTTACTGATTGAGGGTCCCACGGATCCTACAGGCGGTTTCAGGAAGTTCTTCAGGGTGACGTTCGAAGTCGAGAGGGGCAGGACATCCATGCCATCGATGCCCGTGCGTCCCACGAAGGGCTTTGCACGCAAGACAACGGCCATTGGCAATCAACCCTTTTCTGAAACTTGTTCTGCCGAGGCCACACCGCATCCGTCCACAAACACTGCAACGGTCTACGTTCTGACGGCAGACGAACAGCTAGTTCAATGCACTGACGAATAGCACGATAACAAAACTGCTCTCCGTTGTGCACAGGGATGCGCGCCTGGGGGCGCGCCAACAGCCAGCGCGCAACGCCCCGCACCACTTGGTCACGGACATCCCGAGGCGCCATCTCCTGCAGGTCCAGGATGATGTGTTGATCCGTGCCAGTGGCGGTAGCTGACACCAGCTTCCAAGCAATGCGGTGCGGTGTAAGCCAGAGCACTGTCACAGACCCTTGCACACGACTCCAGCTGGGTTGACTGCAGCTGCACATCCCCAAGCCCCCATGTCCCGCTCCAGGCATCAAGCTTTATACGGCTCTCCCAGAGCATAGTCGCGTACATGTAGACGATGTTGGTCGTCGCCGCACAGAGGGGGTCATATTGCGCCTGGTCCTGCATGGGACAGTTGATCTTCTCACCCGCGCGCGCAGCTGAGCCAGCCTGGCCACCTCCTGCTGTCGTCGAAATCTGGCGCCAGCCAGCTCATGCCCAAGGTTGCGGAGCCATGGCGATGCCCGCGCCCCTCGCGCCCTCACGGCGCGATGGAAGGCACGCGAAGCTCTGCTCGACGAAGCGACGCACCCAAGCTTCTTGACATGGATGGGCGATTTGAGCCACTCCAGCTCGAGCGCGAGCTGGTTCATGCCGCCCCCAAGCCCCTCCGAGAAGCGGCGGCGCTGCCACGCCCCACGCAGGGATACGTCGTCAACCAGCTGACGCGGCTGCAAGGCGGGGCAGAGTGCGCCGTGCATGAGCACGGCCAGCAGCGCTGCGGCATGGAAGCACGCCGCCACGATCCCTCGGTTTGACTCGAAGAGGTATGATTCGCCGCCGTGAGCCCGAATTGCACGAGGCCGGCAGCACAGCTGCACGAGGAACCAGGCGAGCTTCTGCGGGAAGCGCACTTCCAAGGCTTCCCTGACCAGCATTGCTGGCGCCACCAGCTCGAAACATTCGAGCAGGTCCACGATCATGGCGACGAAGCTTCTCTGCCTGGCGATGGCCATCTCCGCGGCAATGTTGCGCCAGAAAGCGGACGCCGAGGAACTCCTGCCCGAATCTGCACCCCAGGAGCGGGCAGCACGGCGGGCGGCCCCCCGCCCCGCAGCAAGTGGCCACCTCGAGACCCCATAACATCACCAGCGCGTTGGTCAGGCCGATCCATCTGACGCCACCACCTGCCTTCGGTAGCCTCACCTAGATGGCGGCAAGGCGTCAAGGCAGCCAGCCCCAAGTGATTCTCACGGGCGCGGAAGGGCATCACGAGGCCCAGCAGGGCTTCGTCAGACCAAACATCCTCCCGTTTGGGGCGGAAGCCCGTCTGCCTTGACCGAGCGGATGGCTCCGCGAAGGTCATGGACCGAATGCGAGGGCAGCGCGGGCCACACTTCCCGTCCTGCGGGAAGGGCTGGGCAGCCCGCGGGCCGCGGCGCTCCCAGATCGCCCGCCACTCCGCCGACTCCGTGTCGGCAAGATCACGAGGATGACCATTGGCACTGGCTCTAGGACTTCCACCGCCTGTCTGGCCGCGGCGAAGCGATGCGCTTGGTCTGCGCGCGCTCCGACTCGGCTTCGGCGGTAAGCAGGTTAATATTGGCGATGACCGCTCGCACCGTGTCCTGCAGCGATGTCCAACTGAGTACCCCCACTCCGCCCTGCAAGAGCTCCCCGGCGCCTGCCCAGCTTGCGCCTGCGAGTGCGCATGTAGAATGACTCGAGGTCTAGGAGGACTTTGGCTAGGCCGGTCACCTTGCGATAGCGCTGCAACCACTGGAAGACCACTCCTCTGGCAGCCCCCGATGGGAGGCCCGTGCGATGACCAGCACGATCTCCAGAGCGTTGATCCATACAGTGGCGATGCCCCTCGCACGCTCGAAGGTGCACGTCCACGGCGTCTTCCCAATCAACTTCGCACTGTTCACGCAGACGCTGTAGGAGAGCACGATAGCTGTTGCGGCTGCGGGCCCCCGCGCGCCATTAGATGTCGCATAGCTTCCAGGCCCGCCGCCACCTCCCGGCCTCTTTGGGAAGCGCCTCCGCCCACTCGCCACCGTCGAAGTGCACGTTGAACTCGGGGTATCTGAATTGCTCCGACGCGCGCGCCACGCACCACTCGAGCCAGTCGTCAAAAACGTCCTGCTCCGTCTGCTGCTGGTTGAGGGGGCCTCCAATCCAGTGTCTGGCGTAGCGGCTGATGCCCCTCTGAAGTTGTTGCCCCAGCCGTTGCGTTGCGACTCGGCCAGGGCCCTTGCCCCGATCAGCAGGCGCATCCAGCGAGCGCCCCTGGGCCCCTTGCGCACAGTCCTCAGGGCCCGTGGACGTCGGCGCGCCAGGCTGCGCCATCGAGGAGGAAGCGCCGCGGCTGGCCACCCACCCCGACCATTCGAAGCCCCCGACTCCCCCCCCTGGGGCGCACAGGGTACGAGGGCCTGTGGCGGGCGGTGGCGCGTCCGCCCTGGCCGCGCTGGCCGCTGCGCCATCATCGCTGCATATATTCCCCAACCAATGCACACTCCCGAACATGTCGAGGGTGCTAATCTCAGGGTCGTCCCGCGTCGGCGCTCCAGGCCGTGCCATCGGAGACGGAGCATCGCGGCTGGTCACCCCCGCGCACAGACCACTCGAAGTTCCCGACTCCCCCTTGGGGCACACAGGGGTTGAGGGCCTGTGGTGAGTGGAGCGGGGTCCGCCACGGCCGCGCCAGCCACTGCGCCGCCCTCGCCGGCAATACTTCCCACCCAGTGCTCGCCATCAGGCAGATCGAAGGGGCCCACTTCAGGGTCGTCCAGGGTGGCGCAGCTGACGACGGCCGGCACCTGGTCGCACGGTTCTGGCCTCCGTGCCGGTTGCGTCGGAGCTCCAGGCCATGCCGAAGAGGACCTTGCCATTGTCGCCATGCCTATATCCGCGCCGTAGCTCATGACCAGGTCGAACATGTCTGGATCCTCCTCGCTAAGTTGGGCCACGGTCTTGGCGACGGAGTCACGGGCGCTGAGGATGTGGTTGACCAAGCGTGAAGCAATTGCCCGCGCTAGCACTTCAGGCCCACGTCGATCCCGTCGTCCTGGCGGCCGTCACTGGAGCTGCTGGGTCCCGCTGCCTGGCGGGCCCCTCTCGGCCGATGCGACGTGCTTTCCGATGCCCAGCGACGTCGTGCTTGCCAGCCAGCTCCCCTTCAACACCGCGCAGGACGAGGTCCCATTCCACCGCCAGCTGATGGAGCGAGCTCGCACGGTCAATGGATTCGTAGACCCGCGCCCATCCTGCCCAAGGGCACCGAGCATAACCGAGAGGCACCTCACGAGGAAAGGCACGTGGTCCATCCATAACACGTCGCATCAGTCCGACCGTGGGCCCGGCCAATGATGTTCACAGGGCAGCGCGGCCACAAGGCGGCGTCGACGTCCACGTCGACCTCGAAAGCGGCGCCGAGCAGCGTCGATTTGCGGGCCACGAAATAGTCAGGGATGGTGGCAGGCACTGCTTGCATATAAGTGGGGCTTCGGGGCGCCACACAGGTTGCGGACGCGAGGCACAGCCAGCTGCGCCCCAGCAGTTCCCCCGGTTGCGCGTCAAAGCCGCCGCCCATGATCCACGACAGGCCCGTCCTCGCGCGATGGCCAAGTCCTGGGCGACCTGCCCTCCCCTGTGCGCAGGAAGAGCGCCACGGCGATGAAACCCCCAGGCGAGGCCGCGCGCACGCGCGCCGCAAGCGCCCGTCCTTCTACGATGATGCCATCCTCCAAAGGCGGGGCATTTGCCACCGCGATGTCCGACTTTGCCAAAGCTGCAATTCCGCCCTCAGCGGCGCCAGCGGCAGTGCCCAAAGCGGGGCACCGTGCCCCACGCTAGCCAGCGTTTTGGGCATCTCCTTGCACATCAGGACGCTTGACCAGCCCTGCGTAGTGCTCCTGCGCCAGCACGACGTCGCTGGCGCAGTAGGTCCAGCACATGCATGCCATGCGGATCCACAGTCACTATGGTTATCTGCAAACAACACCGCGTCATGTCTGGCGAAAAAAGTCATTCATTGCTTGCGCGATCGCTTGACCACCTTCCACTCGGGCTCGGCCGGGCGGAGACGTTCGATTGCAGCGCGGGGGCCCTCCTCGGAAGCAGACTCAGCACCAGGCATATTACGCCCCAACTGCTGCAGGAAACCCAGCAGTTCCTCAGCCGAGGCCTGATTGATGGACTCCTCCTCGAGCTCCTCTTCGCCACCATCCTCTTCCATGCACGCTGCGCCTGGATGGTCGGCGGCGCTTGCTGCTGCTGAGGCTGCTGCCGTGGCCTCTTGTTGTGCCGCCTGCTGCTGCTGGGCCCGTTGCGCCTCCTGCCCAGCACGGCGCCGGCGCGGCTTGCCAACCGAGATTGCCACCTCGTGCTGCAAGGGGCCACGAACACCAGCAGCCAGCAGTACTTGCTCCAGCTTGGGCACGTTCCAGCCAACCTCGGCGCCGCCGCGGTCGCCTGTCGGCGGAGCGTTGGGGACCTGGGGCAGCGCGCCATAAAGCTGCGCGCGCTGAGCCTCGAGCTCCAGCAGGTTCTTCTGAGCCTCCGCCAAGGCCTGGTTGTGCTCGAGGAGCTCCGCCCGCATGGCGTCCAGATTCGTTTTCTTGGCTTCGCGAGCCGGCTGCTGCTCGGCGATCTGCTGCTCCACCCTCGCGATCTTGAAACCGAGCGCTTTGAGCAGCTGCGACGGCGGCTTCTCTTCAAAGATCTGTGTACTCGAAATGGGCTGGTCTGCTTTGTAACTCTCCTCCGGCGCTGCCACCTCCGGAGTGCCCATGCCCTCCAAGTGCTCGGCGTAGCCACCGAGGTCGTCCAAGCGTTTCTTGATGGTCGGCTTAGGCCCAGCATGTTCTTCTCCGTTTGATTGCCGCAACTGCGGGGGCCACCTCAGGAGGCTCGGTTTTTCGCTTGCTTGAATTCTGCCGCGAGGGAACGCACATGCCTGTGCATGTCCAACAGCTGCGTCGCCAAGCATCCGCGTTCCATGGAAGTGGACAAACCCGCTGACTCGGGCCCCCCCGTACATTCTGCTCCTGGGTAGCCCGCAAGTGTCGCAGGCCAGCCCATCAGCAAAGCTGATGCAAGTCAGATGGTTGCGACCGAGACAGGACTTGCAGCGCCATTTCTGTCGACGCGACGCGCGTTTGCCCCCTCCTGCACCATCACCCACTACCTCCAGGCGACTTCGGCACCATTGCTTCGCAACAGCACAGGGCGAGCGGGCGCCGCCCAGCGCGGCAAGCCGGGAAACAGGAGCGGTCAGAACAGCCGAAATGAGAGTCGCTTCCCAAGAGAATTGGCTCAAGCGCGACCCCTCGCGCTCGACGACGCGTCCTCTCGGACTCGCAGTCTTCGGGAGGCGCATGACCTTGAGCCAAAATGGCGACGGATGCGCGTGGATGGCTTGAGCCACAATAGCCAGGATTGGGCCGCGGGGCACAGTGCCCCGCGGCCCAATCCCTGACTCGCTATACATCGGACCCCGTCGGGCGATCAAATGGCACCCAGCGTGGGATCACAGGTCCAACGCCCGCGAGACCTGGCCTGAGGTCGTTTACAGGCTAAAGATCGACTGCGGGGCCTTCTTCGTCGAGGGCTGGAACGCCCCCAGCGACGCCAGGGGCAACCGGACCCCGGGAAGAGGGGCCTACAACCCCGACGGGCATGACGCCTTCTGCGAGGAGCTCGTGAACCAGCTGCAATGAATAGCTCGACATCCGCAGGGTCTGTAGAGCACGGGGGGCCCACGTGAAGTGGAGCGCCGCCAGGGACCGCCAGTTGCGGCGCAACGAGCAGCAGCGGGACATGGGCAAGGGCAAATGGAAAGGTCGCGACACGGTCGGGAAAGGCAAGAGGCGCGCAGACCCAATTTGGCCCAACAACGACCAGTTGAGGCAGCGCCGTCCAAACACGGCAAGCCTGCCCGGCATTTGAGACCTCTGCTCCAGGGCCAGACCGGGGCACCCAGCTGGCCCCCCAGATGGCAGGCCTTCCAGCTGGGAATCTGACGCGGCGTCGCCATTGTTCAGCCCAGAGCCCTTTGGCCATGGCGCAGAGAACGGTCTCCCCCACGCTGCTCTCGCCCAGACCGCAGCGCACCCAAGACAGTTCGGGGCGCCCAGCCACATCAGCGCGGCCCCCCCATCGCCCTCTCAGTCGCCCGGCGACCCTAGATGCCACCAGCCAACTACCCCGGCGGCGCGTGGCACTTCTCTCTTCACTGTCATTGGTTCCTGTCATATTTGATCTCACACCGATTAGGTGCCCGAGCCGCGTGCTGTCCACCCGGGCGCGCTGTCCACCGGGGCAGCGCGCGGCCCCCCACGGCTTCGGCCGCTTCTTCTGAGCAGCTCCCGCACCGACTAGGCGCCCCTAGCCCTGGCCCGCACTGTCCACCCTGGAAGCGCAGCCTCACGGCCTTAGCCACAGCTTTGTTCCAGGCACGCCGGGTTCGCAGCCCCCTGCCAGGCAGCTCCGGGCGCGCTTCAGCTACCATGGCCCGCCACCCGGGGCAGCGCGCAGACGTTCGCAGCAGCGCAGCGCGCGGGCCGCCCACCTACCGCCCAGGCGGGCGCCGGCGCCGGCGCTGCCGCCCCGCCTGCGGGGATCTCCCTCCAGGCGGGGCGCTCCTCCTCGCTCTCTCTTCCCTCCTCGCCGCCCTCTTTTTCCCCCCCTCCCCCCGCGCGCCGCTATGGCGCTCGCGAGGCGGCCGCCGCTTGCAGCCTCCCCGCACGGTTGGGCACCTGGGCTTGGTCTTGCCGCCCGCCCCCCTCCACGGGCTCAGCATTTTGCTGGTTACAGTCCAAACTTGACTGATGGCGAACTTGCCGTACGCTGTCACGCGCCACCCACCTGGGCGGCCTTGCGGCCCTCTTGTTGTCGTCCAAGTACCTCGCCCACTTTATCGGCAGCGTCACAGCAGCATTTGATTTCCACGCACTGGGCCCCGTCATCGCCCGCGGGTGCCCCGGCGCCGCGGCCTGGCAGCTGCCATGGATCTCGCTGACGGGGCCGGCCGCGCCAGCGCATTCAGGTGAGAATTTGTCCACCTCTGTGTGGCCTTTTCTTCCCTCCCTTCCGCGGCCGCGTCGTCTCTTTTCTCCCGGTTCCTGCACGCTGGCCAATTCGCTTCTCTGTGCACCCGTTTAACTCGAGCGCTGGTGCAGCCAACTCTGCCACGCCGCCGACGAAAAGTGTGTGTATGTGTCTATGTGTGTGTCTCTGTGTGTCAGTGTGTCTGTGTGTGTGTGTCTGTGCGCGTGTCTGCGTGTGTGTGTGTGTGTGTGTGTCTGTATGTATATGTGTGAGCCTGTGTCTGAATACGCGTGGGACTTTGTGTACGTTCGAGTTGTTGGCCCACCCACTAGTGTTGCACATCGGTGGGGAAAGACATGTGTTCGCGCGCATGCGCAACAAAGGAACAATCCAGGTTCATCAATACAATCGATCGCCATGGCCACTTTGTTTGAGATGGTAAAGCCCAAATGCTCAACATACAATCTCAACAGGTGGGGGCATTGCACGCGGTCAAAAAGAGGAGCTTCGATCGCGTCAGCGAATTGCGAGTCGAGTGACTGACGAGCCGATGTGCGCGCAGCATGGTGTAAGCGCTGAGCCAGCGAATTCCGCAAGCGAATTATATTTTCTCATAGGGCAGGGGAGGAAGCCCCTGGCGGTCAGTGATCTGGCAGCTATGTGGCGAGCGCCTTTCTTGTTGCGATTTCGAGTCTTCGTCGCAGGTCGTCGCTGTCGTCGGCGACGTCGCCGTCGTCGCTGTCGTCGCCTTCGTCGTCGTCGTCGGCATTTGCTCACCATGCAATTAGATTGTTCGGGGGTCGGGTTCGTGTAGTGTTCGCGTCCAGGCTCCGACGTACGATGCCTCCGCTCCGAGGCGGGACGCCTCCTCCTCTGCGCTGTGTCCTCCAGCTGGGCTCACCTGCAGCACGCTGTCTCCTCCCAGTTCGCTGCTCGAGGCCGTGTTCCGAGGTGTCCGAGCCTTTGGCGGGCAGCGGTCCTTCCTCCCCGCCATCCCTCCCCGGATGGCTATGCGCTGCCCACAGCCCGTGTGGCACGCGCGGCGATCCAAAGCGAACCCGCTTGAGGGTTCGGCCGCGCGCGCCCGTCCCCACCGGTTTCGACTTACTTCGCCTCGCTGCCGCGCGCGAGGCCGCGACCGCCAAAATGTGTCCGAGCATGTGCAGCGATGTGGAAAGAAGAGGTGCCCAACGAGGTGGGGCTCTGAGCCAAGGTCTGTCGTGAAGTCTGCGCACAAAGTGTTCGGAGGCACTTGAGTCCCAGAGGGCCGCCCTCGCCAGGAGTCCTTGTCTGCGCCGTCTGTCGCACGCTCGCTGGGCAACATCACGCGCTGAAGCCGCCCGAGGGATCCCATTTGGACGGCCTTGGCGATTCCCAAAGTAGGCAGGTAGGCACCAAAAGGCGCCAGGTTGTCGCATATGGGCTGGGTGTCGTGGCACCGATTGGGCAGAAGTACCTTCGGGCGTCTTGAAGCTGCATGGGTGAACCTGAGGACGCGTAGCGACTTTCTCAAACACATGTTTACCAACGTGGACCTCGAACAGTGAGTTTGCGGCCTGTGGATGAGCAAGCTACATGGTGTAGGCTGTGTGGTGGAGGCCATGTGGTGTAAGTTATGTGGGGCAAGCTAGGCAGTACACCCAATTACCGAACTCACACGCTAAGGTACTCTAATGCTCGAGCGTACATCCACCCACCCGCAACGTGTTGGCATGGATTGGGCGGGCGAGTGATGATGATGGTAAAGACAACGGCGGAGACGATGATGATCATGATGATGATGATGATGATGATGATGATGATGATGATGGTGATGATAAGGGTGATGGTAATGGTGGCGGTGTTGGCGATGATGATGAGGGCAATGGCAACGCCGATGACGATGGCAACGATGACGTCGACCACGTCGATGATGACGATGGTGATGATGATTCTGGAGATGAGCGAGCGAGCGACCATGGCGTTACCATAAGGTGTGCCAACATGCATGCTGGGGGCAGGCTGTGCCAGGGGTCTGGCTTTGGCGGAGCACTCACGGCGAGCGGTTCGTTTATGTTGTACAGTCATGAGAGATCAAATACGTACGGATAAACGAAATCGGCGTGGCGCGCGGATGCCGCCACACACGCCTCCATGCACGACAGTGGTGATGATGACGGCAGTGATGATGATAAAAATGATGGTGATGTTGATGTTGATGGCGGTGGTTGATGACGATGGTGATAATGTTGATCACGATGTTGTTGATGAGGATGGTGCGAAAGTGAGCGCGCGCTGCAATTCGCAGGGCGCGCCTGTGGTTCTATATGTCCGGCGGGCTCAACACTTGGTTTCTATATGTTCGGAGGGCTCTATGTTGAAATGTAAAACATCGTGTTGTTCAATGGTTTAAACATGCGCGCGGCGACGCATGTGGACGCGCATGGCCACCTGGTAGCATGCAATGGGGACTATTGTGAAGCGCATGTGTCAGATCAATGCTTGTGCACACCCGATGGTGATATTTGGCATGGATGGCGGAGAGATCAGTACCGGCCGACTGGGGGTTTTATGATTTGATGATTTAAATGAGCGGTCGTGCAGACTTGAGTTCAAAAAGCAAGGAAGTAACGCCGAATGGTGTTTTTAATGTTGGCCTCGGCTGAGGGTGGAGTTGAATGCCCTCCTAGAAGATTCAAGAAGAAGAAGAAGAAGTTTTAACGAATGACTTACAGTGCTCGAGCAAACGTCCCGCCCTTCCACCCGAAGCATGTTGGCACCATTTCAACTGACGCAGGGACCCGATGACCATTCCCAGGCAGATCCCTGGCTCGGGTGGGCGAGTGATGTTGGTGACGACGGCGTCGGTGACGACGGTGACGATGATGATGAATATTATGACAACGATGATGATGTTGATGATGATGATGATAATGATGATGATGATGATGATGATGATGATGGTGATGATGGTGGTGGTGGTGATGGCGATGATGCTGAGGTCGATGACAAACACAATGATGATGACGATTCGTGATGACGACGGCGGCGCTGATGGCAATAGTGATGGATATGACGGCGATGATGACGGTGGTAGGTGATGATGTTGATGAGACCGCTAAGGAAGCGCGTGTGCGCGCGCAAGACATCAAACATGCGTTCGTGCGCACATTGGTCTTTCACCGGTTGCTGACCACTTGTCGATTGAAATCAATGGGCAAGCATCGTTTCGCAATGGTATGTCACAGGGCCGTTGGGAGCGCTATGAATGTTGGAAGATGTCGACGTGCGCGTGCATGTGGCCCGCATGCTTTCAGAATACAAAATGTTTCACAAGCTTGTATGCAACAAATGTGTTGAGGTGTTACGAGCTCGTATGTGAGATGAACGTTCTTGCAGAATTTGAAGTCGCAGTACCCAGTGCTTAGTTTTTAAGGCCAGCCTCGGCATGGGTGGAGAGGTAAACCTGCGTGTTGGGATAATCAGTACAGGAAGCAACGAGTGCAAGTTTCATTGTGCAAAGTATATGGTGCAGTGCATTTGCCACCAATGATGTGTCAACTCTACGAAGACGCCAACCTCCCATGCTCGTGCAAGCATCCCACACGCCCACCCGCAACTCTGCTTGTAGAACCCATGCGGCGGCGATCGCGATGTTTCCTTAGCTCTGGCTGGCGCGCCCTTGCGGTCGCGCTGGCGCGCGAAGGGCCAGCTAGTCTGGCGCGATCGACGCGGCCGCGGTGGCGCTGACTGCTGGGGCTTTCCTAGCGCGTCTTGCAGGCCGCGCGGGCACTTGGGCACTTCAGTGCAAGTCGGTGATTCGGGCGGGCGCGGTATCATGGCGACGTTGGCAAAGGTGGACTCGATGACGATAGCAACGGTGCTGGTGACGACGATGGCGATGACAACGGCGAGGCCAATGACGGCGCCGATGATGATCACGCTGATTACGGTGATGGTGTCGACGCGTCGGTGATTAACCTTTGGAAAGGGTTTCGCCATGCGCGCTGCCGACGGGCGGGAGTGGCCCGCACGCCTTCCTTTTGACAAGGATCGTGTACCCCACCACCACCAGCAAGCGCGCAAAAGACGCTTGAATGATTTCGACACGCGCGCGCGAAAGACCGGCTTGGTAGCACTTGCTGTAACAATGTTGAACACCGATGGTTATCTTAGACATTCGCAAGAGCGCGAGCGCATATTCTTTTTAGTAATACGAGTGTACGAACAAGAGTAATAATAATAATAACAACAACAACTAGAACAACACTATCACTAACCAGAATTATTGTCATAAGCATAACATTTTACATTACATGAGGTGGAAAGTTGGAATAATGGGTGTTTCATACGTTTTCAGGAGCCTTGATCTTGAAATCCGCACGGAACCGAACGGTATTCAAAGAATTCCGGCTTGCGCGCGCGACGACGCGCGCGTGCCGATTTCGTCACATCGTTTGCAATGGATTCTTGGACACTGCTGACGAGTGCGCGCGCGTAGTATCACTTGAGACGGATGAAAGGGGAGGGCACTACCACTTGGGCTGGGATGGTGCGAGTTCGCATGTAAGAATGTACAGTTCAAGGCCTTCCGGCTAGTGCCGCCGACCCAGAAAGACGACGACGACCACGAAGACAACGACAACAAAAAGTTGATGACCCTGCCACGGGCTCAGGACATGGAGCGGGAGAAGGGGAGGAGGAGGAGGAAAAGAAGGAGGAAAAGAAGGAGGATGAGGAAGATGGGGAAGATGAGGAGGAGGAGGAGAAGGAGGAGGAGGAGGCGGAGGAGGAGGAGGAGGAGGGGCAGAGGGAGGGGGACGGGGAGGAGGGGGAGGAGGAGGAGGAGGAGGAGGAGGAGGAGGAGGAGGAGGAGGGAGGCGAGGAGGAGGACGAGAGGAGGAGGAGGAGGAGGAGGAGGAGGAGGAGGAGGAGGAGGAGGAGGAGGAGGAGGAGAAGGAGGAGGGGAGGAGAAAAAGGAGGAGGAGGAGGAAGAAGGAGAGGAGGAGGAGGAGGGGGGGAGGAGGAGAGGAGGAGGAGGAGGGGACGAGGAGGAGGAGGAGGAGGAGGAGGAGGAGGAAGGGGAGGGGGAGGAGAAGGAGGAGAAGAGAAGGAGGAGGAGGAGGAAGAGGAGGAGGAGGAGGATAACGAGGAGGAGGATAACGAGGAGGAGGATAACGAGGAGGAGGATAACGAGGAGGAGGATAACGAGGAGGAGGAGGAGGAGGAAGAGGAGGAGGACGAGGACGAGGTGGAGGAGGAGGAGGAGGAGGAGCTGAGCCGTTTGTCTCCTCGGGCGCGGGCTGAGAGTGGGGTTGGGGCCAGGGCCCAGCGCGGAACCGAGGCTGGGGCGGGGGCTGGGGCCGGGGGCTGGGGCCAGGGTCCAGCCCGGGGGCTTGGGCTGGGGCCAGGGCCGAGGGCCAGAGCCCTGGCCGGGTCTGGGACTCGGGCCGGGGCCGGGGCCGGGCTCAGTATCGTTTAACAGACCCCCATCCCCATCCCCATCCCCTTCGAGACCCCCACAAAATTACCCCCCCAGTTGGGGATACACCCCTCGAAACCCGAACAGAACGGCCCATAACCCCATCTAGGAGGGTAAATCGGCCAGTGGGGCCCAGGCCACGCCCGTGGGGATAGGGATCGCATATATCGCGATGCTTAGGGGCTGGGGCCAGGGTCGGCGCCAAGGCTGGAGGTCCTCAGGTCCCCTGCTGAAAGGGGGGCCGCCCCCTCTGTCCTTTTTCGCTTGTACACGGGGGGGGGAACCGCCAAGGGGTGGGGGTCACGACTCCCGGCGCACCTCCCGGGACCCCCTCCCCCTCCCGGGACCTGCGGGCCCCCCCCCCCGGGACACCCCTTTTCGGCGGGGACGGGACAAAGGGAAGGGGCTGCCCTTCGACGTAGAATTATGACATTGTTCGATCCCCCTTGTATCGGTATATTCCCCTTGTTTGTTCGATCTCCCTTACCACGACGACGATTCAAAGGAGACTGGCGTATTTCAGTTTGGATTGGGCTGGCCTCGCGTCGAAGGGCCTCTCACACACGCCGACTGGGTCGGCGGACTTGTCCCAGGTAAGGCGCGTTAAGGGTTGCAGAATCGACCAAGATTATGGAAAGGTGGTCAGGTGTGAATCACGTGATGGCCACTAGTTCAAGCTTTTTGCTTTCGACAAGGGCGACGGACGGCCGCGCATGGCTTTGCACGGCGGGTTGGCGAGCGCGTGGCCCCCATGCTTGCCCTACGCCGCTCCCTCCTGCCAGTTCCACGGCCTCGGGGATTCCGGAAGAGGGGGGACGTGCAAGATATGACACGATATGAACAGGGAGCGTTGAAGTAGTCTTTGTCATCATCCTCTTGCTCCGCCCCTTCCCAAGGCGTGGCCCAAGTGCATTCCGCTACCTGACCATCGGACTTCTTATATTGGCTGCAGATATCTCAATTCCTTTCTAGTTCAGATTGGGTTGTGCCCCGCCCAAGCTCAGTAGTGATTTTCTTCCGTGAGGGTTGGTTGTGATGTCCACAATCACGCATCATATTGGACAGGCTTTTCAGGATATTCTGAAAATAGATATCGCCAAGCGAGGGGCCCGTAAGGCTGCCTCTGTGGACAAGGAAAACGCCCAACGCAGCACCCAAGAACTTCGCAGTGCTACAGGGGACACCAAGGGTTCGAATGTTGACCCTCTCGGAGAAAATGGCTCTTCCTTGGGATCTTCAGGTTCCGCGTCCTCCGACATTTCCAGACTCCTTGCACAACTGGAAGCCTTGCTGGACAGAAAGTCGTTCCTTTCGAAGAAAAGTCCGATGCGATCTCTGATAACATGCAGACGTTCAAAAAGGATGTTGCTCAGGAGCTTTCGATTGCAGCTGAGGGGGTCAACAGCGATGCAGCACAGATCGAAGCATTCAAAATTGAACATGAGACGTTCAAAGCCCACGGAGACAAGATTCAGTTGCTCGAGACATAGCAAAAGGCGATTAAACTGCTGCTAACAAGGCCCCCCCTGCAGTTGGGGCTTCTTCGCGGAAAAAGGGCCCCCCCTTGGGCCAGCGTCCTTCGTTCAGAAAGAGACATCTTCATCCTTTCAAATATGGGTCGGGATCTTAAGAAGCCAGAAGCCCTTGAGAAAGCCAGGGATTTTATCCGTAGAGCGGGGGTCGCCCAGCCCGCAGACACTGTCGCCCTCCACGGCTACGGCAGTTGTGTCGAGATCAAGTGGGCCTCGGTTGTTGAGGGAGTTCAAGCTGCTGAGGCAATCCGCCAGAAGGCCTTCTCTGGCCACGGGGATAGGCTGATACGGCGCGGTCAGATCAGCACGAGAGAGGAAAGGGCTCCAGGGAGGCTTTCCAAGACGGTGGCAGACGCCGTTATAGCCGCCATGGAACGGAACACCAATTCCTTTGCGATGTGTTCTCGCACTCGCCAGATCTGGGTTGAGGGTCGCATCATCGGAGCGGCTGTTGCAGGGGAATGGAAGTGGGATGATGTTTGTTTCGAAAGAACCCCAACGGCCCAGTACAAGGAGGCAGTTCGCAAGGCGGTAGATGAAGCCCGCAAGACATGAGGGGAGCACGAGCACGTTAGGGGACTCGTCTGCGCACTGAACGCGCAGGGCATGTGCGCGGATGATGCTGCAATTCAAATTATCTTGGGCTTACTCGAGCTGACATGCTGGGGCATCATTGCACTGTTAGAGGTGGACTTTAGGAGCGGCCCCGAAGAGGGTCATGGGGAGCTCTCTCCTACCTCGGGTGGACACGCTTTCCTCCGCCATTACCCTGGCCCTGGGCGTAGGCCCATGGGTATCCGGATTCACCATTATCCCGGAAAACGCGTGTATGATGTCATCTGCGATTGGAGGTCTATTCGTGTTGATCTTCTTCCAGTTGATCTGGAAGGTTTCCAGTATCCTGCCCGCTCCTTGCTCTTCTCCCATCTTGATCATTATCTCTTTGTGGACTCTCTAGATATTGCGATTGCTTGGAAGAGCTCGACCCAGGGCTTCCATTCTCTCCTGGCTGGGGGATATGAATGCCGATCAAGGAAATGGAGATCCCAAATTTGAACCCTTTTCTTGGCGCATGTCGCCATCTCAAACTGGGCTGGGCCTTAAAGATTGTCGGAGGCCAGCACGCCCTTTTTCCTGGAGACCTGACGGGGGCCAAGCTCTATCCCAGGACCAGTCTGCCATTGATCACGCGGCCTTGGATCGGGGGGATTCTCAATCTGATAGCTTCCCACTGCGGGCTGGGACTCCAGGGGGCCCCGCATCGATTGGCCACGATGCGGTGGCATTCTCTTCCACGAGAAAGCCCCGCAGGCCGTTGCTCTGGGCCCCCTTCTGACATTTTTGAAGTTCCCAACATGGCTGAGAACGTTTCCCCCGAAGCGTCGGAACTTACCCGTTTTGATCGGGGCGAGCGTCTGGATTCGTGCACGGTAAAATTATGGGGCCCGACCGACGCGGTCTCTTCCTCCAGTTTTTGGGAGTCGATCCCAGGACATGCGCGCGAAGCTACACAGGCCCCGCCCAGGAAAATCAGACGACGCGCCCTTCTGGATCAAGTCATTGAGAGCAAAATATCGCTCTGAGTGCAATGAGAAAAAACGCGTTTCGATCGGCGCCCTGCTATTGAGAGCCCTCAGGATCATTAGATTAGCCAGAGAGTCTAGTCGGATTGACCTTTATCATCTCAGACAGTTCCGGTCTGCCCCCCCCGCAAGACTCTCTTTCCTATTCTGGGTTTTGCACAAGATGGTCAAAAGATCTTTGATCATGCAAAATGCACCCAGCTGGTCTGCCAGGAACATTTGGCCAGGTGGGGTCTCTCAGATGCTGACAAAGGGAAGATGACGAGATGCTTCGTAGCTTGGGCTTCTTTGATGACTTTGAGACACCGGTTGCTCCAGACATTTTGGATGAGGCTTTGGATAATATCAAGGCCCCCCGTAAGACAGATTTCCATTTGGGTTGCGTCGCCATTATCAAGATCGCAGGGTGGGCGAATAGGACCAACCCTCGCATTCAAGCGGCCTTCGGTTCCAACGCCTTCTGGTCGGGCATCATCTTCCAAGGGCATCTGGGAATCAAAATCAAGGGCTTCGGCCCGCCCCCTCAAACTCGGGCCGCCATCCCTCGGCCTACGATTGCCAAGACCTGCCATGCATACATTGCTCGTTCCATCCGACCCGCCTTGGATAACTACACTCAGTCAAAAGGAATGTATTGCCTTATCTATGGGTTTAAGTAAAGGATGCCAACTCCAAGAGCTTCACACTTCAGCTTATCAGATTCTGGAGTGTGGCCGCGATCATCTGAACGCCTGAATGGCGGGCATCACAGACATCAAAGCTCATCGCGATCAGATACGCCGTGGATTAGCACTCAGAAGCCTCATTGGGAGACGGGTCCGTCGCTTTCTAGCAGTGGGTTGCCTGAGACTTCATAAGAACCCCAAGGTCACCATTCTCCTGTTAGACTCAGAGACGGACGTGGTCGACCGCCGAAAAGGGTTGACGCAGGGAGCTGGCACGGCATACACGCTTGAAAGAATCACCGTGGAAGTCCGTTTCATCTGCACCCTTGAAAAGATCCACGGGGCACCCCTTGGCATCCATTTTAGGAGCGAGACCTCGGGGATTGACTTCTCTCCCCCCGTCCTCAGTTGGCCAGACAACATCTTCACGATAGGTCCTAGCTTCGAAGATCTAACTCGGCTCGCGAATGCCCTCGGACGGGTTCTCTGGGAGTTGCATGGGCTCCGTCTCAAACCAGACACGGAAATTCTCGCCTCCTAACCCCACGCGCTCGACAGCTACGTCAGGACGGGCGCATACGGTTCTCAGTGGGCTGTCGTCTTTGAGGCTAGGGTTATTGGTTTAATTTTGTCTTCTAACGGATCATGTAATGCGGATGTTCGCGGGGGGGCTTCAGCAGATTAGTAGCGCGTTCTGGTCCAAGAGCAAATCTCTTGCGAGCGGCAAAAATCCCATGAGATCACGACTCGGGAAACTCAAAAGTATGACTTGCGGCATCATCAGGTCGAGAGGTGCTGCTTGGGTTCCTTCTAAACATACTTCGGACTTGATTTCCAGAACCCAGAACAAACTCATTGCAATCATGCTTAAACCGAAAAGACAGCCCGGGGATATTTCCGATCCGTTTAACCATAGGAGGAACAGGGAAGTCAAGCAGTACAGGGGCGTCTGTCGGGTTCTCGTTCATTCGGAATCAGCCAACAGCTGGCTTGCACACACGCAGGGGCGCCCGGAAGACCATTCCTCCAGGCTTTTCCGCTACTGTTAACATTGGGCTTCGGAGCATCGGTGTTTGGTAGCCTAGGAGGTAGCCGAATTAATTCCAGAACTCACAGGGGCCATGTTTTGCGATGCGGCTATAGGTCTTGGACCTCTCGTTTCTCTCCCGAGGGCTCTCGAGACAAGAAGGCGCGCCATCAACTGGCTAGGGGCATAATGAATTGGGTTATGAATTATCAGATCTCCTCCTCTCAGTAACTACACGGTTCTAGTATGCGCTTCGCTTTTGTGCGTTTGTTCATTCCGCCTCTGATCAGAGGCCTCATCACGACAATCTCTTCTTCAGCAGATCTATTTTCTCCTGGCCTAGACGAGGTCTGGTGTCCAATCGCTTCCACTGTGCCTCTGGGTTCTTCCTTAACCGCGCCCACTTCTCCTCTGGGTTCTTTCGATCGCAAGGCTCTGGGCCGCCGGGCATGCAATCGCAAAATGGCCCCCGATGGCAAGGAGGGCAACGAAGACACTCCATTGCGTTTTGCTCAGAAACAGAAGCTTTTAAAAGATGAGCTGGAGAAGCGCGGGAAGACCATCATGGAGCCATTTTCGAAGTTCTCACCACCAGTTTTACCCGGGGCCCTTTCTGCCTCCACCTCCGCCGATTGCACCTGTTGCCACCGAAGAGGCTCCGAAGAGGCCCGCCAGCAGGAGCCGCAGAAGGTCGCCGATTGCCAGGCGCAGAGTGGCACCGGGTGGTCATGGCCCAGCAGGAGGGGGCGCTGGCCCCCCTGGGGGCAAGAGCACGACCGCTGCACAAGACTACGAGTCAGCTGGCCATGCTGACGCTCAGAGAGGCTCTTCCAAGGGGGGGGCACATGGGGAAGCCAGCGGTTCCAGCTCTACCGATTCCAGCGAAGAGCCCGCGGGTGCTAATGCGATTCCCAGGCCTCGAATCCCACCAGCCATACCGTGGGGGTACTCCGTCAAGCCGTGGATCAGCCCGATTGGCCCGCCCATTCCCAAATCCCAGATCAGGAAGGATGAAGATGGCTGTCCGAAATTTCCTCCGCCAGATGGGTTGGATCACGACAAAGCGGACAGGGGCACTTGCATTCTAGTCTTTTGTCCTCAACTTACCGCTCGCGTCATTTTCCGCTCACGCGATGCTGGATCAGGCTCTACTTACACGGTGAAGGTATTTACCCCTTTTGGCATCGACAATCAAGGCCTTCTTCTCAGCAACTTAGGAATTCCCCCCCCCCCCCAGAGATGTGTTTCCCGAGGGCCAGCGATGCCCCCGACACTCTTCATCACTATGGGCTCGCCTTTGCGGAGCGGTCTCAGGTGAAGCGACGCGGCTGCCCCTGTGAGACGAGCGACGAAGCCACAGAGGTTGGCCCACAGATCTTCCCCCATGCCGAATCGGCGAGCAGCTCCAAGAAAATTAAGGGCGGCGAGGTCCTGGCCCCACTGCTCAAAATAGGAGCGGTGGAAGATGCGAGCGATCTAGTTCCAGTACACTGCGGCCCTCAGGACGCACCAGCGAGGTGCCATCTCTTATGCAAACCAAAGTCAGCATTCTGAATTGGGTTCCTTATGGTGGGTTCTCGCTTCCTCCACTCTTTCTCATTATCATTATCATTATCTTAATATGATTGGGTTCCTTCCAGTTCACCACTCAGTCACGCCTCAGCTGAGGTCGTCACATTTCCTGGGTTGGCACGTCCTCTAGCGTCGCCCTTTTCAGGCAAATCGATGATTCAGACGGCTTGGCCAAGGCTGCGCCTGGAAGAATCCCACCTCCCGCCTGTCCCAGTAGATTTTCTCTTCTTCGTGGGATCTGGGGTTCCTCCTCGGCTTGCTCCCATCTTTGGCGCGCGACTGGAACGGCCTCTCAGGGCGGGTTGCTTAACTCGATTTTTTCTCTGTGGGCATCCTGGGTACCCTGCCCCGCGCGGGCTCTAGTATGCGTAGCTGCCGGTGTGCTTTCTCACAGCCGCTTGATGCTCGAAGTTTGTACATGTACCTTCGCAGACCCTGTGCACTTAGTCTGCTTATGCCACCTGTTCTGCCACTCTACCCCCTACCCAACGATCCCACTGTCATCAAACATGGCGCTGGTCCTGGGCATTCGAGACCAAAACACTGTCTGGCGACTGACGACTTGTTATCCCTTCTGCGATCTCTCCGCTGTGGTACAATCGTGCGTACTCTTTCCCATTCATGAACACTATAGCGCCCGGTTCTCCAAAGAACCCTCCCGGAGAACCCGGAGAACCCCCGGAGATCCCCCGGAGAACCCGGAGAACCCAGAGAACCCGGAGAACCCGCGGAGAATCCGGAGAACCCGGAGAACCCCCGGAGAACCAGGAGAACCCGGAGAACCTGGAGAACCCGGAGAACCCGGAGATCTCGGAGAACCCCCGGAGAACCCGGAGAACCCGGAGAACCTGGAGAACCTGGAGAACCCGGAGAACCCGGAGAACCCGGAGAACCCCCGGAGAACCCGGAGAACCAGGAGAACCCGGAGAACCCGGAGAACCCGGAGAACCCGGAGAACCCCCGGAGAACCCCCGGAGAACCCCCGGAGAACCCGGAGAACCCGGAGAACCCGGAGAACCTGGAGAACCCGGAGAACCCGGAGAACCCGGAGAACCCCCGGAGAACCCCCGGAGAACCCGGAGAACCCCCGGAGAACCCGGGAGAACCCGGAGAACCCGGAGAACCCGGAGAACCTGGAGAACCCGGAGAACCCGGAGAACCCCCGG
>CAUYUJ010013470.1:0-27308 GCA_963575745.1 Prorocentrum cordatum
ATCATCAGCATCAGCATCAGCATCATCAGCATCGTCATCATCATCACCACCACCACCACCACCATCATCATCATCATCATCATCATCATCATCATCAGCATCATCATCATCAGCATCATCATCATCATCAGCATCATCATCATCTTCATCATCATCATCAGCATCATCATCAACAACCTCACCCTCATCATCATCATCAGCAGCAACAGCATCGTCATCAGCATCAGCACCATCATCATCATCATCATCAGCATCATCATCATCATCATCATCATCATCAGCATCAGTTTCATCAACATCAGCAGCAGCATCATCATCATCCTCATCATCATCATCATCATCATCATCATCATATTCATCAACCTCATCATCAGCATCAACATCATCAGCATCATCAGCATCGTCATCATCATAATCAACATAAGCATCATCATCAACAGCAGCATCATCATCATTAGCGTCATCATCATCAGCATCAGCATCATCAACATCAGCATCATCGTCATCATCATCAGCATCAGCATCAGCATCAGCATCATCATCAGCAGCAGCAGCATCATCATCATCAGCATCGTCATCCTCATCATCCTCATCATCAGTTTCATCATCAGCATGACCATCATCATCATCACCAGCAGCAGCATCGTCAGCAACATCATCAGCACCATCATCATCATCATCATCATCATCAGCATGATCAGCATCAGCATCATCATCATCGTCAGCAGCAGCAGCATCATCATCATCATCATCAGCAGCAGCAGCAGCACCATCATCATCATCATCATCAGCATCAGCATCATCAGCAGCAACAGCCATCAGCATCAGCATCATCAGCATCATCCTCAGCATCAGCATCACTATCAGCATCATCATCATCGTCATCATCAGCATGATCAGCATCATCTTCATCAGCAGCATCATCATCATCATCATCATCAGCAGCATCACCATCATCATCATCATCATCATCATCATCATCATCATCATCATCATCATCACCATCAGCAACCTCATCCTCCTTCTCGTCCTCCTCCTCCTCCTCCTCCTCCTCCTCCTCCTCCTCCTCCTCCCCATCCGCCTCCTCCTCCTCATCTGCCTCATCGTCCGCCTCGTCCTCCTCATTATCATCCTCCTCTTCCTCCTCGTCCTCCCCGTCCTCATCCTCCGCCTCCCACATCCTCCTCCGCCTCCTCCGCTTCCTCCTCCTTCGCATCCTTCTCATCATCATCATCATCATCATCATCATCATCATCATCATCATCATCATCATCATCATCATCAGCATCATCATCATCATCATCATCATCATCAGCATCATCATCATCATCATCATCATCATCATCATCAGCATCATCATCATCATCATCATCATCATCATCATCATCATCATCATCATGATCATCATCATCATCATCATCATCATCATCATCATCAGCATCATCATCATCATCATCATCATCAGCCTCATCAGCAGCATCAGCAGCATCAGCAGCATCATCAGCAGCAGCATCATCATCATCAGCATCATCATCATCATCATCATCATCAGCAGCATCAGCATCATCATCATCATCATCAGCATAAGCATCCTCAGCATGATCATCATCATCATCATCATCATCATCATCAGCATCATCATCGTCATCATCATCATCGTCATGATCATCATCATCCACATCATCATCATCATCATCATCAGCATCATCATCATCATCATCAGCAGCATCATCATCACCAACAGAAGCATCAGCATCATCCTCAGCATCAGTATCATCAGCATAATCAGCATCCTCTGCATCAGCATCAGCATCATCATCACCATCAGCATCAGCAGCAGCATCATCATCATCAGCAGCATCAGCATCAGCATCGTCATCATCACCTTCCTCCTCCTCCTCTTCGTCCTCCTCCTCCTCGTCCTCCTCGTCCTTCTTCCCCTCCGCCTTCGCCTCCGCCTCCGCCTCCTGCGCTTCCTCCTCCTCCGCCTCCTCCTTCGCATCCTCCTCCTCCTCTTCCTACTCGTCCTCCTCATCCCCCTAGCCCCCTCGTCCCCCTCCTCATCCTCCTCCTCCTCCTCCTCATCATCCTAATATCCATCCTCATCCTCCTTATCCTCCTCCTCCTCCTCATCCTCCCCCTCCTCCTCCGCCTCCTCATCCTTCTCATTATCCTCCTCGTCCTCCTGGTCGTCTTATTGGTGGTATGATTCGTTGTAGTCTTCTCATTCGTATGAGTTTTCGCATTCGCAACATTATAGTAGTATAGCTGTGTTGGCGTAATAGTATTCGTACGTCTTATGAGTATTAATAGTATGAGTACTCGTATTGTTCGTAGTTGTTCGAATTAATCGTCGTATGGTTCGGTGTATTATTCGTATTCTGAATTTGCGTCTTCTTATGTGTCTGCTTATGATTAAGCTGATGTGCATGGTGTTGCGTATGCTTCTGCGTCTGCGTATGCTTCTGCTTCTGCGTCTGCTAATGCGTCCGCTTCCGCTTCCACTTCCGATTCCGCGTCCGCTTTCGCGTCCGCGTCCGCCGGCCGCGTCCTCCGTCCCTCCTCCCCTCCTCCTCTCCTTCTCCTCCTCCTACTCCGCCTCTCCTCCTACTCCTACTCCTCCTCTCGCCGTCCTCTCCCCTCCTCATCTCCTCTCCTCCTCAATCATCATCATCATATCATCATCATCATCATCATCATCATCATCATCAGCAATCGAAATCAAGCATTACCATCACCACACCATCCACCATCATCAGCTCATCAACATCATCATCATCAGATCAGCAAGCATCTTCATCAGCATCATCAGCCATCATCATCATATTATCATTTAATCATTCATCTAATCATCATCATTCATCATCATCATCTTCATCAGCATCATGCATTCAAACAACCTGATCACCTCATCATCATCAGCATATCATCATCATCATCATCACCATCATATCATCAGCATTCATTATATCATCATCAGCATCATCATTCATCCGCATCATCATCATCATCATCAATCATCAGATCATCATCATCAGCATCATCATCATCACAAATATCATCATCAGCCATTCATCATCAATATCATAAATAACCATCATCATCAGCATCATCATCAGCAGCAGCAGCATCGTCAACATCATGCAACATTCATCATCAGCATCATCATCGCATCAGCATCATCATCATCAGCAGCAGCAGCACCAGACATCATCATCATCATCATCATCATCACCACCACCACCCACCATCATCATCATCATCATCATCATCATCATCATCATCATCATCATCATCATCATCATCATCTTCATCTTCAATTCATCACCATCCGCCTCCTCCTCCACCTCCGCCTTCTCCACCTCCTCCTCCTCCTCCTCCTGCTCCTACTCCTCCTACTCCTCCTCCTCCTCCTCCTCCTCCTCCTCCTCGTCCGCCCTCCCTCTCTTCCTCTTCCTCTTCCTCCTCCTCCTCCTCCTCCTCCTCCTCCTCCTCCTCCTCCTCCTCCTCCTCCCTCCTCCTTCCTCTTCCTCCGCCTCCCACTGAGAAGCCATGGTTGGAACTCCCCACTGGGGACACGAAACGCGTGAGGCCAGTGCCGAAACGGGCGCGGGGTGACATTCGAGCACCCCCCCCCCCGTCTGGAGGCCGTAAATGTAGCTCCCACTGAGGGCACGGAGCGGCATGCAAGCACCCCCACCGAGGCCGTAGGTAAAACTGCCTACACTCATGAGGGGTGTGCCAGAATAGTCACGCAGACTGAGGGCAGTGGCAGGGAGAGATGGATGGAGGATGAGGTAGAGGTGAGGAGGTGGGACGCGCGGCAATGCCTACTCCAAGCAAGTACCAAAACACCATGAGGGTAGCGAAGAACAGTGAAGACGCAGTTTGTTTGATCAGGCTGCGGTTCTTGAAGAGTTTTGGGGTCTCTTGAAGCATCTCTCGTGGGCATCCTGGGTCAATTTGGAGTCCTTTGGAACATCGGCCAGGCTTCCTGGGCCATCTAGGAGGCCTCTGGGAGCTTGGCACCCCTCTTGGGCCGTCTTGGACACCTCGTGTTACCCGAAGTCCAATTGCTGAAACTCTTGAAGTCCAAAAGGCGGATGTTAGAACACACATGTCAGGAAAAAATATGAAGCGGCACTGCTGGAGCCCCTTGCTATTGTTGAATGCTTCTGTCGTTTACAACTACTTGCTGCTGCGTTATGTTGTGTGCTGCTGCTGCTGACTGCGTATTTCTGGTTACTGCCTTGTGCCAGTGTGTGGTGGTGCTTGCTGTCGCTTGGTCTATCTTTTTGTGGCGGCACACGAGGCAAGAAGGCCTCCATGTTGCAGCCTTGCCCTAACCAAATCTTGCACGCCGGTCCTTTGAAGACATGCGGGCGTGCAACTCTAGGCTCCGAGTGCTGGCCGAGATATGCTTCCGTATCCAGACGCCCACGCCCAGAGCCAAAACATGAACGGAACGCCCAAACCACGAAGGCACGAGATATGTGCAGCCATGATTGGGCAAAAAAGGTCAGGCAGTAAGTAGGTCACTGCATCCAGTACCTCTCAGGGGCATTTTCAGGGTGTAGACGCGGTGCACAGGGTGAAAGGGCTTCTACGCTGCATCCTTGCGCCACCTAGACTCCCGCACGCCAGTCCTTTGCGGGCACACGGTCGTGCAATCCCTGGCTCCCGAGTCATGGCCGAAATATGCTTCCACCTCCCCCAAGCCCGTGCCAAGGCCAAAACTTGAAAGAGCACGGAATGTCGAAACCACGACGGCACCAGATATGTGCATGCATGGATGAGACATTATAATGCAACAAAGTAAGTCAGATAGACTACTGCGTCCAGCAATTTGTGCAGCACGCGACCTCAAAAAAGACTTCTGAGAAAAACGTGTGCGCATATTGATCGAAGATCCGTGTACATTAGCCGAACATACTCGCCCGAGGCCTAGCAAATTTGACGTGCAGGGAAGACATTCCAAACATACACAGAGGTCCTAAAACATCGGCAGCTCGCGAGAGGATGTCCCCGACCGCTGGGCGCTGGGGATCTCAGCGATGCAGAGACCCGACGCGGCAAAACGATAGGAGCAACAAGTTCCAAAGGCACCTCGGACATCATCTCGGGAGACCACGAGGTGCCCCTACCCGCTGCTCCCCGAACCCCCTCCAGGAGTGCGCTCTGACCAGGACTCCGCGGGGCGAATCCGGCGGTGGCGACGAGGGCCACCCAGGAGGCCCAAGAAGGGGAAGACGAGGGAAGGAAGGGCAGCGGGATGGGTACCTGTTCCTCCTCAGAGCTTCCCGGGGCACCGCGTTGCATGCTCCTTCTGGGGACCTTCCCGGAGCCACTCGCTCCACTCGTGCGTCGAAGCTGCGTCGAAGCTGCGTCGAACCTGCGTCGAACCTGCGCCGAACCTGCGTCGAGCCTGAGTCGAACCTGAGTCGAATCTGAGTCGAACCTCGGTCGAACCTGAGTCGAACCTGAGTCGAACAGATCCGTTGGGTGGGCCCCGGGAAGGTCCCCAAGACGAGCGTCGAAACCGCGGGCGTGCTCGAGCGCTCTCTGCGGGTCCCGAAGCGGCCGCGCCGAGCGACGGCCGCAGCAGAGGAAGGCCACGGCGGCCCACCGCGGGAGCTCGCGCGCCGGCGCCGTGAGCGCACGGAATCCCTCGGCCAGGGAGGCCCGCCGCGCGGGCGCGGGCCGCCCTCAGGGCAGCGGCGGGGGCGGCCCGCCCATGTGGTTCGTGACCTGGTGGGCCTGTTTTCCACCACCACCACCATAAGTAGGAGGGGGAGGGGGTCATCCTCCTGCTCCTCCTCCTCTTCGTCCTCCTCCTCCTCCTCGTCCTTCACCCCCTTCCCCCCTCCAACTTATGGTGGTGGTGGTGGAAAACAGGCCCATCATGACCGTATCCCAGCAGTTCATCCACTCGTTGCTGCCCTTGAACGGGTGAAACGCCGCAGACCAGCCGTCGTTGCAGTTGACGCCGGCACAGACACCATCGCTGATGATGGAGAAGTCGTCCACGGGGCCCACACCCAGGTGGAGGAGACACTTGCCGAGAAAGAGGTCTTCTCCCCACGAGTACCAGTTCAGCTCGCTCCTGCAGCGATCCTTCCCGTCCTTGTAGGCCTGGAGGCCCTGCCTGGTAATCGCCTCCAGAGACCCAAACATCATCGGAAACTCTGGGTTGTTCCCGTCGCCCCTACAATTCCTGACGTACACGTTGGAGCCCGTCTGGTCCTTCACGTGATCCCTCAGCCTGTCCGCCACGATGACGGCGTCCGGGTCCGCCTTGATGCCCCAGTCGAAGTCCAGGAGCAGGGTGCGACCCAGGACCGCGTCCCACGCGTTCATGAACAGCTGCGCGTTCCCCGCCGTGCCGTCCTTCGAGACGCCCACGGGCGCGCCGGGGAAGCTCAGCGTGTTCACCTCGCCGAGGCGCCCCCCGGGGCCCTGGCCGACGCTCCACTCATCCTGGAGGAAGAGGACGAGGCACAAGCATAGACTCTCGGGGGTCCGCGCGGATGTCGCAGATCGGTGCTGGGCCCCCATGCCTGCGGCAGCGCCGGGGGCGCCGCCAGAGGACGCCAGCGCCGTTCCGAGAAATCCGCAGGGAGCTCCGAAAGTTCATGCTTCTGCAGTTCCCCTGCTTCGATCCTCGCTGACCACCGCGAAGCCGTCGCAGCCGAAGATGCCCGCGCCCGCCGCGAGCTGCGCCCGCATCACTTCGCCCTCGTAGCCCCACTGGCGGGCGACGGACCAGCAGAACAGCGAGGTCTCGCTGCGCGGGAAGGCCTTGCAGGGCCTCGGGCACTCCGTGTCGTTGACGTACTTCCAGAGGTACTCCTGGGGGGCAGAGGCTGTGCCCATTTCCACCGCACATCGGATTTTGTTCGGGCTCCCCCTCCCCATGGAAGCCCGACGCGCAGTGGATATACATACATATATATATATATATATATATATATATATACTAGAACCACGCGCGCGCTTCGCGCGCGCTTAGGTTCTAGCTAGGAGGCGAGCTTGAGTCAACGAAAGTCGCAGGGAAGGGGGCAGGGGGAAGAAGGCCAGAGAGCGCTGAAGGATACAAATACTGGAACCCTCTTGTGATTTTGTGGGGGGCCTCGTCCGGCCGCTCGCTGGGAGTTTGACGTAGCTTCTCGGGAGCCTCTGAACCTGTCGGGGGCCTCCTGGAAGCAGGTTCGAAGCATTTTGGGGGCCGATTTGGGGCTTCTCGGGGCCTCCTTTGGGCCTCTTGGGGGTCTCCTGGGGCCTCTTGAGGGGCCTCCTTGGGGCCTCCTGGCGGCCTCTTGGGGCGGAAGGCTCGAGCTTGCGGTTCGTGGTCCCCCTCTGGGCCCCCTCTTGGGCCCGTCTTGGGGCCCTCTTGGGCCATCTTGGGCGCCTCTTGGGCCGTCTTGGGGCCCTCTTGGGCTGTCCTGGGGCCCTCTTGGAAGCTTCTTGGGCCGTCTTGGGGCGGTCTTGGAGGCCTCTTGGGCCGTCTTGGACGCGGTGAAAGCCCAAGATGCGAACATGCGAAAAATATACGTTTTCCCATAGGAATGGCACGATTTTTGTTTCTTGGACCTCTCTTGGGGTGCCTCTCGGAACGTCTTGGGCTGATTTTGGAAGCCTTTTGGCGCCTCTGGGCGGCGTTTTGGCGCCTCCTGGGATATGTTGGGCCGGAAGCTCGGAATTCGAGAGTGGCTTTCTCCTTCTGGGACCCCTCTCGAAGTCGTCTTGGGGTTCTCTTGGGCCGTCTTGGGGCCGTCCTGAGCCACTCGTGCGCAGCCTTGGAGCGCTCCCGGAGGCCTCCTAGGCCGTCTTGGAGGCCTCTTGGGCCGTCTTGGACGCGGTGAAAGCCCAAGATGCGAACATGCGAAAAATATACGTTTTCCCATAGGAATGGCACGATTTTTGTTTCTTGGACCTCTCTTGGGGTGCCTCTCGGAACGTCTTGGGGTGCTTTTGGGAGCCTTTTGGCGCCTCTTGGCGGCATTTTGGCGCCTCCTGGAGCCTCTTGGGCCGGAAGCTCGGAATTCGAGGTTGGCTTTCTCCGTCTGGGACCCCTCTCGAACTCGTCTTGGGGCTCTCTTCGGCCGTCTTGGGGCCGTCCTGGGCCACTCGTGCGCAGCCTTGGAGCGCTCCCGGAGGCCTCGTAGACCGTCTTGGGCGCCTCTTGGGCCGTCTTGGACGCGGTGAAAGCCCAAGAGGCGAACATGCGAAAAATATACGTTTTCCCATAGGAATGGCACGATTTTTGCTTCTTGGGCCTCTCTTGGGCTGCCTCTCGGAGCGTCTTGGAGGCTTCTGGGACCTTCTTGGTGTCATGACAGGCGTCTTGGAAGGCATCTGGAGCCATCGGAGCGCGTTCCGAAGCCGCCTGCGAACGATCTTGGACGGCGTCCGGCGGTCCGACGAGCCTCCGGGCCCCCCGGGGCCCACATTTGTGGTCGAGGTCCCGGCCGCGGGCCCCCGGACCCGGTGCGCCTTTATATGTATATATATATATATATAAATAAATAAATATACTGAGAAAGAGAGAGAGAGAGAGAGAGCGAGAGAGAGAGAGAGAAAGAGAGAGCGAGAGAGAGAGAGAGAAAGAGAAAGAGAGAGAGAGAGAGAGAGAAATACAAGCCTGGCCCCTAGAGGCCTCACTTATCCATATCCACTGCGTCTCCGGCTTTTGACATCAATCCCGAAGAACAGGACGCAGTGAATATGATAAGAAGAAGCGCAGTGTCAGCCAGCGGGGACCAGAAACTGTAAAGTGTCGCAGTGTGGATGTGTGAGCTGTGTGATGCAAGCTATGCGGTGTATGCTATGTTGTGCAATATACGTGCTGCAAGCTAGAGGCGGCAACAAAGCGGCAACGGGCAGCAACAAACCTCGCCAGACCCACCCAGCGCACGAGGCGGCAACGGGCGGCAACGAGGCGGCAACGTGGTGAAGCCTCGCCAGACCCACCCAGCGCACGAGGCGGCAACAGGCGGCAACGAGGCGGCAACGTGGTGAAGCCTCGCTGGAAACACCCAACGCACGAGGCGGCAACGAGGCGGCAAAGAGGCGGCAACGAGTCGGCAACGAGGCGGCAACGGACATCACTGTGGCGAAACCTCGACCAACCCACCCAGCGCACGAGGCGGCAACGAGGCGGCAACATAGCGCGGAACCTCGCCAGAACCAACCAGCGCAAGAAGCAACAACGAGGCGGCAATGGGTGGCAACGTGGCGGAACCTCACCAAACCCACCCAGCGCACGAGGCGGCAACAAAGCGGCAACGGGCAGAAACGTGGCGGAACATCTCTGGACCCACCCAGAGCACGAGGCGGCAACGAGGCGTAACCTCGTCAGACCCACCCAATGCACGAGGCGGCAAAAGACAGCAACTTGGTGAAACCACGCCGAGCCCACCCAGCGCACGAGGCGGCAACGAGGCGGCAGCAAGGTGAAACTTCGCCAGGGGCCCACCCGGCGCACGAAGCGGCAACGAGACGGCAACGGGTCGGCAACGAGGCGGAAACGGACTTCAACGTGGAGGGACCTCGCCAGACCCACCCGGCGGACGAGGCGGCAAAGAGGCGGCAACGAGGCGGAACCTCACCAGACCCACCCAGGGCAGCATGGCGTAAACTCGCCAGACCCGCCCAGCGCACGAGGCGGCAGCGGAGCGGCATCGGGCGGCAACGTGGCGCAAACCTCGCCAGACCCAGCCAATTCCTGGGGGAGACAAGTAAGAAACCATATAAGTGATAGCACGGTCATGTGAACAGGCTTATACTTTGGGAGGTCCGCGCGGATTTTGGATCTGCTAGACCCCGTTGCCTTCCCGGCGCGCTGAGCGCACCGGGGGCGGCGCTGGAGGCGCCGCAAGGGGGACCGCGGCGCCGATCCAAGAAGTCCACACGGATCTCCCCCAAAAAATGTTCATACCGCTTGTGCCTATTCGACTCCTGGAAATCGTACGTGGACGATTTCTCCGTCAGGTTCGGGTACCACTCTGGATGCTCCCGGATGCCAGACTCCCTCGCGAACACCAGGCTCGAGTAGCATTTGCTGTTCACTGGCACCACCTGGCACTCGCAGGCGTCCAGGCACTTGCTTTTTTTCTCGTTCTGGTGCAGCCAAGTCTGGACCTCCTCGAAAGAGGACCACATGGTGAGGCCGTCACGGCTGCCTGGATTATCCCGGAGATCGTACAAGACATCCAGGACCTCCTTGTAGCAATCGTCGCCCTCCCCCAGCACCATGCACGGCGTCGTCGTCGTGGTGGTCGTGCTGGTGGTCGTGGTCCTGGTGGTCTTTGTGACCGTCTCGGTGGTCGTGGTGGTCTCCGTGACAGTTCCCGTGGTCTCCGTGTCGGTGACGAGGAACGGCGCCACCCGGCTCCAGCCCTCCCAGTCCTTCACCTTCTCCAGGCGCGCCTCCGCCCTGCACAGCGGCCCGTCGCAGGGCGCGGCAGCCGCCGCCCCGCCCCCCGTCGCGTTCTTCTCCCCGCCCACCAGCGGCGGGGAGAGCTTGCGGTCGGCCGCGGAGGGCCCCTCCTCCACGTCCTCCGTGAGCAGCCACAGGGCCGCCGCGACGGCCAGCGCCGTCGCCCCCGCGCAGAAGAGGCAGCAGGGCCGGCCGAGGCCCCGCCGGGGCGCGGGGAGGCGGGGCCCGCCCAGCAGCGCCCGGGCCTCCATGCCGCCCTCCTCGGCGGCCTGCAGGCCCGCCTCCTCGCGCGGCTCCATGGCTTCGGGCGACGGCCGGCGGCCGAGTGCGAGGGCGCGCTCCCCCGCACGGCACCCCCCGAGGCCCCCGCCGCAGGCGAGTCCCTGCAAGCCGAGGTTGGGACACGCAGGGGCATGCTGCTGCTATGGGTTCCCCTCGGAGGCGCGCGCCCGACCCGAGCAGGTAGATGATCCATTCGGTAGCGTATCGCCTCCCGAGCGGTGTGGCCAGAAAGCGCCCGCGAGGACGCACACACCATAAGATTTCTCGGTGCGCGCGTCGCCCCTGGGGGAGCGACGCACACATAGCATTAGTATGTTGGGGCGACGCCGAGAGATGGCTACGATGCCGCCTGGACCTTCTTGCGCGCCCCTTGGAGCCTGTTGGGCCATCTCGTGCACTTCGTCCGGCAGTTCCGGAGAATCGCGAAGCCTTTCGGGACCCTCTAGGGTCGTCTGGGGCCTCTCTTCGGGACCTCTTCGACCGGCTTGGGTGATGCCTGGGTGCCTCTCGAAGACCTCATGGGGATCTTGTGAGAGCCTTTTGGATCGCATTGGGGCGTCTCGGTGCGTCTTGTAGCCATCTGCGGGCTTTGTTGGGCCGTCTTGGTACTGTCTTAGTCCTGGGCCGTCTTAAAAATCATATAACGAAGCTACATTGGGCCGTCTTGGCCTCATCCCAACGCGTTCTTGACCCGTAATGGGGCCTAAAGGAGCCCCCTTGGGCAACCTTGGGTGTTTTTTTAGCCCCTCTCGGGCAAGATTTAGCCCTGTGAAGGCGAACAAATCCAAAGTGGTTTGGCAATCTAGATTGTCTGGGGCATCAATTGGCGCCTGTCGGAGCTTATCTGGAACCATTTTGTGATGATGCGCGTTGCTAATGGTTGTTTGCCGCTGAATGGGCCTTTTTTGTCGTGCCTCTGGGACCTCCCTGTTCCTGCTCGTTTGCGTTCGCAGCGATAGCCATCGTGTCGCTTGACGCATAACTCAGCAAACCCACGCTACATCTGCATAGCTTTCGCGGCGAACCAGCGAAGTACCGCCACGAAAACACGTCACATTAAAGTACACGCAGCGAGGACCGAATACATTCGAAATGTGTTTTGCGAAACCTGGCGAAGCAAATGCGCCGGCAGTGCTACTGTTTCAGCCGCATGCTGAAACTGTGCCATCAATCGCCACTGTTTGCTGCTGTTTGCCATATATCGCCGCTGTTTGTTGTTGTTTGCTGCTGCGTGTCCATGGCTGTTGCTTGACTGCTGTGTGCGGATATCTGCTGCCGTTTGGGCCATTCAAGACACATATTGGAACCTACGTTGTGGCCTTTCGCGCGTTCCTTCCAGCCTCGGCGAGGTTGTTGGGCAATCCCGAAGCCTCCCGAACAGGTCCGAGTTTAGTCCAGCAGCCAGTGCGGCAGCGGTTTAACCTGAGACTTCCTCACAATTAATTCAGGAATCCTGCTCTCGCCGAAATGCCAACTAGATGTTTGGTCTGGACGGACACAATCACGTGTAAATTACTCCGACGGTGGAACCCCACATGGGAATATGTTTAGTTTGCCCTTCGCCTTTTCCTCCTCGCCCCGGCGGACACCCCTCTCTCGCCCTCTCCTCCTCCACCTCCTCATCCTCCTGCCCCTCGAGCGCACCCAACTTCATCATCATCCTCATCCTCCTCCACTTCCTCCTCCTCTCCTCCTCCTCCTCCTCCTCCTCCACCTCCTCCACCTCCTCCTCCTCCTGCCCTCCTTCCTCCTCCTCCTCCTCCTCCTCCTCCTCCTCCTCCCCCTCCTCCTTTTATGTATCATCCTCCTCCTTTCCCTCCTCCTCCTCCTCCTCCTCCCCCTCCTCCTCCTCATCCTCCTCCTCCTCATCATCATCGCCCTCCCCCATACCCCTTCCCCCCTCCTCATCCTCCTGCCTCGCCTCCATGTGCACCTCCCCTCCCCCCTGGTCGGAGCAAACACATCGATTTTCCTCAGCGCCGTTGCCGCCTCGGCCAGCACGCGCGCGACCGCCGGCGGCTAGATCGCGAGGCCTTTGGGGCAATCCCGCAGGCGCGGTAGGACATCGACAGAGGACGCGGCCCCGGCGTGATTTTCCGCGTCGCAGACGAAGTTCCAGGGCCGAAAACAAGACCGCCTCCCCCCAAAAAACTTGGGTTAGTGGCGCCGTACCCACGAGCACGCAGGGCAGACTTTGCAAGGTTCCCCCCTGCGCCCGATTCGGCCTCCGATTGGCTACAACCGGCGACCCAGACGCAAGGGACCCCCACTGCGCCCGATTCGGCTGAAGATGGGTTGCCACCCCTAACTCGGAGACAAGGGTTTCCCCCCGTCCCCGATTCGGCCGAGGACGGGTTACCACCCCCAGCCAAGACGCAAAGGTTCCCCCCTGCGCCCGATTCGGCTGACGATGGGTTACCACCGCCAGCCTGGAGACAAGGGATTCCCCCTGTCCCCGATTCGGCCGAGGATGGGTTACCACCCCCAGCCCGGACGCAAGGGTTTCCCCCTGCGCCCGATTCGGCAGACGATGGGTTGCCACCGCCAGCCCGGACACAAGGGGTTCCTTCTGCCCGATTCGGCTGACGATGGGTCACCACCGCCAGTCCGGACGCAAGGGTTTCCCCCTGCGCCCGCTTCGGCCGAGGATGGGTTACCACCCCCGGCCAGGACGCAAGAGTTCCCCCCTGCGCCCAGCCACCGTCGTCATCCTCAATCCCTGTTCCCCCTTTCCTCCTCATCTGATGGGTCGAGCGAGTGGCCCTCTTAAGAGCACAGAAAAAACCCGCTCGGATTGGCCCGCGAAGGCTCGCATGACCTTTCATTCCTGAGGAGCCCAGCAATGACGACAGCTACGAGATCCCGAGGACGCGCTCGGATTCTAACATGGAGCTGCGGGCCCCATAGCGAGGGGGCTCCCGCTCGAGACTTCCTCGCGACTCACTCACAGACGAGGCTCCTGCCCAAGACTTCCTCAAGATGCAAGCCTGGCTGGGGAACGGAACCCAGAATTGGCAACAGGCTTAGGTTTCGCATAACCCGCTCGGATTACCAATATGCAGCGCGGGCCCCATAGGGAGGGGGCTCCCGCCGGAGATTTCCTCGCAATTCACTCATAGATGAGGTTCCCGCCGGAGGCTTCTTCAAGATAGAGGCGCGAGGGGCCCAAAAATGACGAAAGTTACAAGATTTGGATGACCCGCTCGGATTGCCAACATGAAATGCAGGCTCCATAGGGAAGGGGCTCCCGCTTGAGACTTCCTTGCAAGTCACTCACAAACAAGGCTCCCACCTGAGGCTTCTTCAAGATACAGGCGCGAAGGGCCCAAAAGTGACGAAAGTTGCAAGATTTGGATGGCCCGCTCGGATTGCCAACATGAAGTGCGGGCCCAGTAAGGAGAAGGCCCCCGCCTGATATTCCCTCACAATTCACTCACATACGAGGCTCCCACCTTAGACCTCCTCAAGATGAATGCTTGAGTGTGTGAGTGTGTGAGTGTGCGCGCTTGCGCGCGAGTGCAAATGAGCGCGTGCGTGATGTCGATGATGATGGCGACGATGATGAGTGGGTGAGTGAGTGAGTGAGTGAAGGACTGCGTGATGATGAAGACGCTGGTGATGATGATGATGCTGATGATGATGATGGTTGTGATGACGACGATGATGATGATGAGGGTGACGATGATGATAATGATGATGATGATGTGATGGTGATGCTGAGAGGTGGTGGGGGTGGGGGGTGGCGATGGTGATTTTTACGCGACCGAGGAACCCCACACACTTAATGTAAATATCGTGTGTTTGCTCTTCATTATCATATATGCGCAATCCTGCGTTCTAAACCCTCGTCGCGAATGTTGCCCTACATTGCCATCCAACACGCTATTGAGTGAACCTCCTCCCTCTTCCCCGCGTTCTATCCTTCATCGGGAACAAGTTCGAGGTGGTCACCGAGGTCCGCGCCCTGGGATCGCAACAACCAATGAGGCGATGCAAAACGATGTGCCACAGCTCGGGCAGTCAGGGGGGCCCACTGTGGAAGTTTGTGAAAATCACACCCCCACGCCTCCTGCTGCGTTCTCCCGCACCCCTGCCTCCCTTTCTGCCCTCGGTCGGTCTACTCTTTCTAGTCTCATGCAGTTGCCACGCGTCTGTCGCCGCGTCTCTTCGACGGATAATCTCTAAGGCGCGCGCGCAGAAGGCTTGCATAGCAAACGTGATACGCCTGCGTGCGATATGCGAATGCCCTTCGATGGAAAATCTCTGGGCTGCGGCTGCCACGACAACCAAAGCTGGGCGGACGCTCCGAAATCGTCCAGGAGCGGCACGGGCCGCGCGAATTCGACGCGACTGGACAGCGCTGCCTTTGTCGGAAAGACTATGGCGGCCGTGCGCTCCGACGACCTCACGCCGCTGGCAAGACCCAGTGGCGTTCCAGAGCGAGGGCCTCGATCTCCCGCGTCTCCGTGGCCATGCGCTCATCGAACTTCTGCAGGGCTTTGAGAGACCACCCCCTGCGCACCCCCTCTGGTGTCGAGAATATGTCATGTCTGCTGTGCTCTGGACGACCGTCACGGATAGCGGCCGCGGTGAGAGACCACCCCCTGCGCACTCCCTACGGTGTCGAGAATATGCCATGGCTGCTGTGCCCTGGACGACCGTCACGGATAGCGGCCGCGGTGAGGGACCACCCCCTGCGCACCCCCATACGGCGTCGAGAATATGCCATGCCTGCTGTGCCCTGGACGACCGTCACGGATAGCGGCCGCAGTGAGAAACCACCCCCTGCGCACTCCCCATGGCGTCGAGAATATGCCATGCCTGCTGTGCCCTGGACGACCGTCACGCATAGAGGCCGCGCTGAGAGACCACCCCCTGCGCACTCCCGACGGTGTCGAGAATATGCAATGCCTGCTGTGCCCTTGGGCGGCCGTCACGGATAGCGGCCGCGGTAAGAGACCGCCCCCGAGCACCCCCTTATGGTGTCGAGAATATGCCATGCCTGCTGTGCCCCTGGACGACCGTCACGGATAGCGGCCGCGGTGAGAGACCACCCCTGCGCACCCCCTATGGTGTCGAGAATATGCCATGCCTGCTGTGCCCTGGACGACCGTCACGGATAGCGGCCGCGGTGAGAGACCACCCCCTGCGCACCCCCTATGGTGTCGAGAATATGCCATGCCTGCTGTGCCTGGACGACCGTCACGGATAGCGGCCGCGGTGAGAGACCACCCCCTGCGCACCCCCTATGGTGTCGAGAATATGCCATGCCTGCTGTGCCCTGGACGACCGTCACGGATAGCGGCCGCGGTGAGAGACCACCCCTTGCGCACCCCCTATGGTGTCGAGAATATGCCATGCCTGCTGTGCCCTGGACGACCGTCACGGATAGCGGCCGCGGTGAGAGACCACCCCTGCGCACCCCCTACGCTGTCGAGAATATGCCATGCCTGCTGTGCCCTGGACGACCGTCACGGATAGCGGCCGCGGTGAGAGACCACCCCCTGCGCACCCCCTATGGTGTCGAGAATATGCCATGCCTGCTGTGCCCTGGACGACCGTCACGGATAGCGGCCGCGGTAAGAGACCACCCTTGCGCACCCCCTACGGTGTCGAGAATATGCCATGCCTGCTGTGCCCTGGACGACCGTCACGGATAGCGGCCGCGGTGAGAGACCACCCCCTGCGCACCCCCTATGGCGTCGAGAATATGCCATGCCTGCTCTGCCTGGGCGACCGTCACGGATAGCGGCCGCGGTGAGAGACCACCCCCTGCGCACCCCCTATGGTGTCGAGAATATGCCATGCCTGCTGTGCCCTGGACGACCGTCACGGATAGCGGCCGCGGTGAGAGACCACCCCTGCGCACCCCTATGGTGTCGAGAATATGCCATGCCTGCTGTGCCCTGGACGACCGTCACGGATAGCGGCCGCGGTGAGAGACCACCCCTTGCGCACCCCCTATGGTGTCGAGAATATGCCATGCCTGCTGTGCCCTGGACGACCGTCACGGATAGCGGCCGCGGTGAGAGACCACCCCTTGCGCACCCCCTATGGTGTCGAGAATATGCCATGCCTGCTGCGCCTGGACGACCGTCACGGATAGCGGCCGCGGTAAGAGATCACCCCCTGCGCACCCCCTATGGTGTCGAGAGTATGCCATGCCTGCTGTGCCCTGGACGACCGTCACGGATGGCGGCCGCGGTAAGAGACCACCCCCTGCGCACCCCCTATGGAGTCGAGAATATGCCATGCCTGCTGTGCCCTGGACGACTGTCACGGATAGCGGCCGCGGTGAGAGACCACCCCATGCGCACCCCCTTATGATGTCGAGAATATGCCATGCCTGCTGTGCCTGGGCGACCGTCACGGATAGCGGCCGCGGTGAGAGACCACCCCTTGCGCACCCCCTACGGTGTCGAGAATATGCCATGCCTGCTGTGCCCTGGACGACCGTCACGGATAGCGGCCGCGGTGAGAGACCACCCCCTGCGCACCCCCTATGGTGTCGAGAATATGCCATGCCTGCTGTGCCCTGGACGACCGTCACGGATAGCGGCCGCGGTGAGCGACCACCCCCTGCGCACCCCCTACGGTGTCGAGAATATGCCATGCCTGATGTGCCCTGGACGACCGTCACGGATAGCGGCCGCGGTGAGAGACCACCCCCTGCGCACCCCCTATGGTGTCGAGAATATGCCATGCCTGCTGTGCCCTGAGGACGTAAGGATAGCGGCCACGGTGAGGAGACCACCTTTTGCGCACCACCTATGGTGTCCGAGAATATGCCATGCCTGATGTGCCCTGGACGACTGTCACTGACAGCGGCCGCGGTGAGAGACCACCCCGTGCCGCCCCCCGTATGGTGCGAGAATATACCATGCCGGTGCTGTGCTGTACTGTGCTGTGCGTGCTGCGCTGTGCTGTTGTGTCTGTGCTGTGCTGCGCTGTGTAAGAAGGAGAGAGCGGGGGGAGGAGACGCGGTGCGCCGCGGCAGGGAAGGAAAACAGGAACCCCACGAAACATGTGTGGAAAAACACTCCAAAAACACTCCTGCGCACCCCCTATGGTGTCGAGAATATGTCATGCCTGCTGTCCCTCTGGTTCGAGAATCGTCATGCCCGCTGTGCCCTGGACGACCGTCACGGATAGCGGCCGCGGTGAGAGACCACCCCCTGCGCACCCCCTATGGTGTCGAGAATATGCCATGCCTGCTGTGCCCTGGACGACCGTCACGGATAGCGGCCGCGGTGAGAAACCACCCCCTGCGCACCCCCTCTGGTGTCGAGAATATGCCATGCCTGCTGTGCCCTGGACGACCGTCACGGATAGCGGCCGCGGTGAGAGGCCACCCCCTGCGCACCCCTATGGTGTCGAGAATATGCCATGGCTGCTGTGCCCTGGACGACCGTCACGGATAGCGGCCGCGGTGAGAGACCACCTCCTGCGCACCTTCTCTGGTATCGAGAAAGTGCCACGCCTGCCACGCTCTCCGACCCTGGCACCCATAGAGGCCGCGCTGAGAGACCACCCCCTGCGCACCCCCTGTGGTGTCGAGAAAGTACCCAGTATGGTGTGCATGCGTCTTGAATGTATGATGCAGTGAACGCGCCACGCGTGTCTCACTCGCGTGCCCTGCGGCTGTATGTTGAGAAAGTGGAACGCCTGTTCTGCGCCATGGCCCGCATAGAGCCTCCTGCCATGCAGTGCGAATCCTACACGCACGTATGTGATGGGGGGTACCTCATATGGGTGCCCAGTGTGTTGTGCATGCGTGTCGAATGTATGATGCAGTAAACGCGCCACGCGTGTCTCACTCGTGTCTCATGTACGTGCCGTGGATGTGTTGCGCGTAGGTGAATGGAGGAAGCAAGCGGAGGAGGGGAGGAGGGAGGAGGGGAGGTGTGTGTAATGAGACGGCGCGGGTGCGACGCGGCAGGGAAGAAAACCAGAACCCCACGAATCATGTGGGGAATAATGATGATGGTGATGATGATGATGACGATGGTGATGACGATGACGATGACGATGTCGATGGTGATGATGATGATGGAGATGATAATGATGATGATAATGATGAGAATGATGATGGTGATGAGGATGATGAGGATGATGAGTATGATGAGGATGAGGATGGTAAGGATGATGAGGATGATGATGAGGATGAGGATGAGGATGATGATCAGAATGCTGATGATGCTGTTGATGATTATGGTGATGGTGATGGTGATGGTGATGGTGATGGTGATGGTGATGGTGATGGTGATGGTGATGGTGATGGTGATGGTGATGGTGATGGTGATGATGATGATGATGATGATGATGATGATGATGATGATGATGATGATGATGATGATGATGATGATGATGATGATGATGATGATGACGATGATGATGATGATGATGATGATGATGATGATGGTAGTGGTGGTGGTGGTGATGATGACGATGATGAGGAGGATGTGGGTGGGTTCCTGTTCCTGTTCCTGAGCGGGGTGTCCAGAGAAAACACGACCCCACTTAGGACGTGGGGAAAAACATTGGAATGCACAGAAGAGTCCCACAGGACGGACGTGGAGCCCGAGGATGTTTCGTCCGGCGATCGCTTCGCCTGAGAGTTCCTGACATCGTGCTCGGGAATCGTGCTCTCGCCTCAATTCCCGCTACGCTTTTGGTCCCGACGGCCAAGATCCCTTTCAAAAAATCGGCGGTGGACAAACCTCCCTTTAGTAAACCTTCCTTTAGTGAAAACGGCCTGGGACCGAAACCGACGGACCTGGACCCGCAAAAATGACGGCCGCGACGCCCTCTCGCGAATCGAAGACGACCAATTCGCTAATCGACGTGTCAGGGTAGGAGGTCTGCCCACCCCCGGAAAAAAACACGCATAAGGGTGCGCATGGCCGTGATCTCGCCGCCTGGCCCCTGTAGCCGATCTCCTTCTCCTCGACCCCTCCCTCCACCTGTGCTGCGAGTAGGGGTGCTTTGCGCGGTGGTACTTCTTCAGTCAGCACACCAGAGAAGAGTCGACAATGGCACGACTCTCGACCTCCTCGCGGCAAAACGGTCCAAGAGGTCCCCAAGAGGGTCCAGAGACGATCCGAGAGGGCGCTAAGACGGCCCAAGAGGACCCCCAAGACGACCAAAGTGCCTTCAGCAGGGCCTCGGAAGGGACCAAGAGAGGCCCATGAGGAGGAGCGCGAAGAGACCCTGGGGAGTCCTCCCCCAAGACGGCCCCAAAGACCTCCAGCATGCCCAAGAGCCCCGAAGGAGGCCTCGGAGGGCCCCTGAAGGCCCCCGGGGGCCCTGAAGAGGCCCCAAGAGGCCGCCTGCGAGGCCCTCGAGAGGCCCGCAAGAAGCCACGCAACAGACTCGGAGGGCAGCAGGGCTGTCAACACTTCCCCCTGGGAATCGAGGATCGGGAGGGATCGAGGATCGAGCAGGTTCTGGACGTCTGGGCCGGCTCTGGAGCTTCTGGAGGGGCGGGTCTGGGGAGGTCCGTTTCCTGCAGAAAAGAATAGGGGAGGAGAACGACTCCCTGGGAACTGCACGCAGGCTGCATGACAGAAACGCGCAAATGATACATACGAAGCCCGAAGCCGCGCGGAGGAAGGAAACGATTCCGTATGAACTGCACGCAGGCCGCACGCCGGAGAACCTGCCGCCCTGCCCACCTGGAGGGCTCAGGGTGGCCCTTCTCCTCCTCCCTCCTCCCTCCCTCCTCCTCCTCCTCCCCCTCCTCCTCCTCCTCCTCCTCCTCCTCCCCCTCCTCCTCCTCCTCCTCCTCCTCCTTATTACTCTTCTTATTCATAGTATTATGATCCGTGCATTCTTAGTATTATGATTAGTAGTATTAGCATTAGCGTTAGTATTCGCATTAATCGTAGGAAAAGTATTGTTAATAATCCGCCGGCCCCCTTGTGGGGCCACCAGGCTGTAGGCGCGGGTTCGCAGTTTCCAGTACCAGTTTTAGCTTGTAGTTTCCAGTGTTACAGTTCTGCTTCTTGCTGGTTACTGTAACTAGTTGACTTCTTGCTGGTTACTGTAACTAGTTGATTGACCGCGCGAGGGGGGGGGAGGCCCAAACAAGACTTTTAGCGTCTCCTGGACGCGTTGTCTGAATTGCTGGGGGGGCTCGAAATCGACACCCCTCACGCAGATCCGCGGGGTCAGGGTCCAAAAACACAGGGGATTTGCCACATTTCTGAAATTCGGTGCCACCCCTCACGCAGATCCGCGGGGTCAGGGTCCAAAAACACAGGGGATTTGCCACATTTCTGAAATTCGGTGCCACCCTTCACGCACATCCATCGCAAGGCGTGGTAACCCAAACTGCGAGAACTCCCTCGGCCCTTTAATCGCAAGGTGTGGTAACCAAGCCCGTAAACCATACACGTCTTACCAATCGCCAGGTGTGGTAACCACTCTTGTGATCAGTTGGTTTTGCTGATTGCGAATCGGCTTCGCATGAAGTTTCGATACTGCTTCACGACAGCGCCAAGGCCTCATGACTTAGCTCTTCCATGGCCCATTCTCCGAGAGAGGGGGCCGGCGGCAGGGGGCGAAGCCCTTACGGATATTAATACTACTGTGGCTACTATTGTTGTACTACTACTACTACTACTACTACTACTACTACTACTACTACTACTACTACTACTAACTCTACTGCTACTACTACTACTACTACTACTACTGCTGCTGCTGCTGCTGCTGCTGCTGCTGCTACTACTACGACTACTACTACTATTCCTCCTCCCCCTCCCTCTCCTCCTCCTCTTCTTATTACTCATCTTGTTTGTTCTTATCATTAGTGGCAGTATTATTATTCATAGTATGACTATTCCGCTTATTATTATGACTCTCATCCGAATTACTATTCTGATCATTGGGGTTATTACTTCCCTTCCTAATTTTTCTTGTTCCTCCTCCTCCTCACAGGCGAAGTCTCACCTGCAGCGAAGCCGTCGGCGCCTTGCACCTTAAGAGCCTGCTTAGCAGCGTCGAGCATGACCGTGCCCAACAGAGTGCTCTGACAGGCATGGCCATGCTCGAAGGCGGGGGTGGTGTGAGCAAGGTCATGCTCATGGTCATGCTCGTCGGTACTCTGGCCGTGGCTGATAGGCATGGTCGTGCTCGTCAGTGCTCTGATAGGCATGGTCAAAGCCCCCCCCGAGGCGTGAGTGGGGGTGGGGGCGGGCTGTCCCGTTGCGAAGAGTGGCCGTGAATCCGACCTGCTCGACGATGGTGCAGGTCTCCCCGAAGAAGAGCACTGAACACAGGACGAGGCCGATAGAGCGCGCCTGCGTCGAGACCTTCGTCACGAGGGCACCCCACGAGCTTCACCAGCCAAAAGGGGGAGACCGCGACAAGTCAGGAGAACGCACGACCGTGCCGCACGACCGCGCCGCTGTACGCGACTCCGGCGAGGGCCTTTTACTCCATGCATCCTGCGAAGACGGTGGCTATGAGGACAAAGCATAGGCTGGAGTGACATTACATATGTGTATATATATGTGTATATGTATGTATATGTATGAATCTTCCGTCGAAGAGGGACGAGTCGTCCATCAGCACCTGGGCGGTGACCATCTTGACGGCGTCGAAATGTATTCGACGAGGGCATGAGAGCCACACCGACAACGAATCTAGCTGCAGTGTCGCCACCAGCCCCAAACAGCATGAGAGCATGCCGTAGAAGCCTCCTGGGCGCTCCTTGGGAGCCTCTCGAAGTCCTCCGGGGGCGTCCGGGTACTTTGAGACTGTCTGGGCGTGTCTTCCGAGAAGAAGGCGTAGCGGGGAGTGCGAGGACAAGACCCGGACGTCGACGGGGAGTCGGGAGCCCCCGATGCCTGGGATAGTGAAGGCCTTCAGATATGAATTATCAGCTGTTTCTGGCGCAACTGAAAAGAGACAACTAAAAATGGACTATGAAAGGCTTCGTGCTGACAACGGTGGAGCAACAAACCAGAAGGCGGCACTGACGCGCACACTTCACAGAGCGAATGCTGCGACGAACCCGACAGGAAGTGTGACACTAATGACCACTGACAACGACACGGGACTGCAAATGGCAATTGCAAATCTTGCAGGGTAAGACAATCATAATCGCTGAATTTGCGCTTGACTGTCAATGACGCCACAGCAGATACGAACTATCACGATCATTGCCAATAGAATGCATGCTTCCGAAAGCCGCAGAACTGATCTTCTCAGGCCGGGAGACGTAGTCCTCCAGATCTACCTCCTCACTCAGATTCATCTTCGAGGTAATGGTCTGGAAGATGAGCCTCTTCTGCCTACGGTCAGGCAGTGGGAACTCGATCTTGCGGTCCTCGCGCAGGGCATAAGATTCGGTACTACCACTTATGCGACACATAGAGTGATACGAACAAATCTCGCGGCCAATGTCCAAGGTGCACCGCGAAGAACGAAATAGAAAACATAATAAACCGCCCAGACACGGAGATGGAGTTCCCGCATCTGTATGTTCAGGCGAATGCGACGACCAGGGACCGACAGAACACGTGACACGTTTGCACGAAAGCGGTCTCGAAAGAACAACTACAGTAGATACTGTGAGGAGAACCTCGCTGTGAAACATCTGGGGTCACTTTCATCGTCGACATTCCAACTTCCCCAAGGTCCCCCAAGGCTTCTGCGGGTCGCTGGGCCATTGGGGGATTAGATCTTTCGTGGGGCACCTGCCTGCCAGCTAGGCTTCTCATTGGATGCGCCTACTGCACTAGCATCGTCAGGCCTCGGAGCGCTGCAGTCTCGCTGCGCCCTGGCGCGATCCTACGCCCCCCTGGAAGCATACTGCAAACCTGGCTTCCATGTCTTGCGACCACCCCACCCCCGCGGGACCCCCGATCTCAGTGTTGAGTCAGCAGCGGCCGACCGCGGAAAAATCGGATGGCGCGGGTTCCCGCGCGAACACTCCAGTTGAGGGGCGCGGGGAGACGGACCGCGCGCGAGTCGCATCCCTTTCCAGGCTGGTGCAGCATCAGCTCGCGCTAAGACTGCCGCCAAGGGCAGGCACGGCTGCGCGGACAGGCTCGGCGACGGGTCGCGCGGGCTGCATCTCTGAGCCGTGAGCAGCAGACGCCCGAGGACATCGGCAGGAAAGAGCGTGCGGCGCCCCCGGGGCGCGGTCGCAGGGCCAAGCCGAACGGCTTACGCGACACGTGTTCACGAGGATTTGACGGTCGGTGCGCGCGAACTGGAGCAGAACCAAGGATTGCAACGAAGGATTGCAAAAAACCTTCGAAGGATTGCAAAAAACCTTCGAAGGTTTTTTGCAATCCTTCGAACCAGGATTTTTTGCAATCCTAGGTTTTTTGCAATCCTTCGAACGAAGGATTGCAACGAAGGGTTGTTTGCAATCCTTCGGTTTTTTGCAATCCTTCGTTCGAGTGGACTCCAGCAAGCTGCAGCCGCCGAGGACCGAGGATGCCGACGAACTCCGTGCGGCAGCCCACGGCCCGCGGGGAAGCGCCTCCGAACTCAGGGGCAGAGCCCTTCTCGCTTTCCAGCGCCGACAAGATCGACCCATGCAATGTAGCATGGGTCGATGTTCCTGGCAGAGAAGGGTCCCGGACCGCTTACCCTGGGACAATCAATTTATCCCGAATCGTTCTCTCCAAGGCTCGACCTGAACAACGCTGCTCGTGTTCGTTGTGGCTCCGTTCTCCCTCGTTCTGGCGTAAGTCCGCCTTTGCTGCAGGACGACATCGAAACGGAAACGGCCCCCCGCGCGCCTGGAGTTCCCTCACCGCTCCCGGGCCGGGGAGGAGCCCGAGGGGAGGCCGGGCGCGGCGGCAAGACACCGCAAGGCCCCTGCCTCCCTCGGGACCCCACCTTCTCTCCGTCTGGGGGGGGGGGGCAGAGCTCGAGCGGCGGCGACCCGTGCGAGCCCCCATGCCCCTCGACGAGCTCTCACACACAGAGCACGAGTGCCTCTCCTCGGGGTCCTTGGACTTCGGTGGCCCTGGAGCTCGAAGGCGGCCCCCTTGGAGGCCGCAGGCGGCACATGGTGCACCGATGCCGGGCCCAGGGTGGGCCTGGCCAGGATTTCGGTGGGGCGGGCTGCTGGCGCCCCCCGACCTGGAGGAGGAGGAGGAGGAGGAGGAGGAGGAGGAGGAGGCGGCGGAGGAGGAGGAGGAGGAGGAGGAGGAGGAGGAGGAGGGGGAGGAGGAGGAGGAGGAGGAGGAGGAGGAGGGGGAGGAGGAGGCGGAGGAGGAGGAGGAGGAGGAGAAGGAGGAGGAGGAGGCGGAGGAGGAGGAGGAGGAGGCACGTGCACCGGTCCTGGGCCCAGGATGGGCCTGGGTCCCTGGGCTACCCGACGCCGCGCACCGCGCCCCGCGCCCCGCGCCCCGCAAGCCGCCGCCCCCGGAGAGGGCGCACCTCTGCGACGCGCTGGCCGCGACGCGCCGGGCGCGGTTGTCTCTGCGCTCCCGCGCGTGCACGGAGAGTGTCCACACAGGTCGCCAGGTGCTCTGGAGCTCACCACGAGGGGGGCGGTCTGATTCTGGCGGGAGGGTATGAGTTGAGCTTACTCGGAGGATCAGGTCGGGCATGTCCCCCCAATCGGATGTTGGGCGAAGAACGAAAAATAGTCCAAGCATACCCCCAAAATGCTCAACAACAATAATAATAGATCGAAAATCGTCCCCTGACTATTTTTGACTATTTTCGAATACTCCTCCTGTAGAGGGACAGGCCCGACTTAATCGGAGGCTTCAAGAGGAGGGGGGCTGGGCAGGAGGCCGCCCCTTTGCATGGCTGATCTTGGAGGGGGGGTCTGTGACTGCTCGTCTGGGAGGGTTGGGACCCCCTCGCCTCCCTGACACGACACGCGGAGTCCCCGGTCGAGCGGCGCGCCGCGTCCGTGAGCGCTTCGCGGCAGCCTCGGTGACCCCCGCCTCGCCGCGTGCTCGCTGCCACGAGGGCCCGCAGGGGGCTCGCATGTTTATGGTGATGGGCCTGCTTTCCACCACCACCACCACCACCGTCAGTTGGAGGGGGGAGGGGGTACTCCTCGCCCTCTTCTCCCCCTCCTCCTCCTCCTCCTCCACCTCCTTCCCCCCTCCAACTTATGGTGGCGATGGTGGAAAGCAAGCCCATCATATGGGGGGGCGCGACGGGGCCGGGGGCGCCGTGCCGCTGGATCGGCCGCGCCGAGGAGAAGTGGCAGCGGAGCGCAGACAGGGCAGCCGGCAACACCGCGAGGCGGGATTCCATCGACGTCCACGGCCTGGGGACCGACGTCCTGGGGGCCCAGCAGGCAGTGAAAATGGACACATATATATTTATATACACACACATCTATGTATATGTATACATAGATATATAGAGAGAGAGAGAGAGATAGAGAGAGAGAGCGAGAGATAAGCCCCCTGGGGCACACGTGTATCCTTATCCACCACCTGCGGAGGTCCGCGAGGATCGGTGCCCCAGGCGACGGTATGGATAGGTCCCCGCCCCCGAATTCAGATCGAATCGATCGACGCGACTGTGAACTGCGGGCCGCGCCAGAACTGCAGGCGTAAGCCAAAACGGCCCAAGGCAGCAACGCATCATGAGGATGCAGGGGGAGGATGCAAGACCTCTGGGCGTCCTTGAGGGTGCACGAGGAGAACAAATTTGGCTAAGGATTCCAGAAAATGATGCAAGGATATCAGTGGAAGCTAGCATCGTCCTCACGATGCACGGCAAGTGTAAGCCAAAAGACGGCGATCCTGCAGTTCCATCTCTTTGAGCAGTTGATATTTGATATGTTTCGAGAATGTGTGCTCCCTCGGCTGGCGTCCGTCAAAGCCTCCGCATGTCCACGCGTGCCTAGGACAGAAATCAAGATGGCTCTGCCAAAGGCCGAAGTCCGCTCGAGCAAAATCCCCGCTCGCACCCTGGTGGTGTCCTGATCAGTCTTCCGAACCAGGCCTACTCGGGGTTCCCAAATGGTGGGGCGGAACGGAACAAAACGCCGACCACGAGCCGCGAGTGCGCCAGGCTGTGTGCCTCAAGGGCTCAGCGGAAATCGGCCAGCCCACCGTGTCAGTCGTCGCCCGCGGGCTCTGTCCCCTTCTGGCATGCAGTCATGCACTCTTCGGGCCCAGCGTTCCGGGAACCTCTCTCCCAACCATTCGCTCCAGCGTTGCGGCCGCGAGCGACGCTCGTCAACCCAATCGGCCAGCCCGAGGACGTCCACTGGGCGTAGGCGGCGAGCCCAGGGGGGAGTAGAGTGGGCAGGCCCTCTCAAAGGCGGCCAGGTTTCTCAGGAGCCCTCGTGCCTCCTGGGAAGCCGTCTCCGTCTTCGGAGAAGGTTCCGAAAACTCCTCGTGAGGCCCAAGGCCTTCCGAGCCTTCTGAGAAGGCCCGACCCCTCTGGGGAGCCCACGAAAAACGTACGCGCCAAGCCACGCACATGAATACGGCCCCCCAGTCCGCGAGACCAGCCTCGTGCTACAAACGCTCGCGCAAAGCGCACCCTCGAAACCAGCGTGGCTTCATGCACGTGTACGCCCTGGGGAAGGAGGAGGAGGAAGAGGAGGAGGAGGAGGAGGAGGAGGAGGAGGAGGAGGAAGCGG
>CAUYUJ010013470.1:27408-42408 GCA_963575745.1 Prorocentrum cordatum
CGGCGGGGCTGCGCCATCATCTCCTTCAGCGTGTGCACCAGCATCAGGAGGTTCCTCGAAGGCCGCTCCCTGCTCCTCCACTCGAGGCCGCTTAGCCGCAAGCCTCTTGATGTGCAGCGCGTGGGCGGACTTGAGGCCGTCGACCTTCTGCTTGGCCTCGGCGAAGAGGGTGCCCGCCATCGCCGTGAGCCCTGCCTTGAGCTGTTGCACACGTGACTCGATCTCGATGTTGTCCGACTCGTCAAGCTCCACACCGTCACACTTGAGCAGGTCCGACACGCTGATGTCAAAGACCTTCGCGAGACGCTCCTGATCCATGATGTCCCCCAACTCAAGCTTGACCGTCGCCGTGGGTGGCTGCTTAGCTGCCTCTTGAGACTCAACCAAGTCCTGCAAGGGAGTCGAATGCTCGCCTTCTGCATTGGTGAGCTCCGCGAGCAGCTCCAGCACCACCGTCTTCTGATTGTTGAGCTGAGCTTCGTACTGTTCGTACTTCTCAACTGCCGACTCCAACCGCTTGTTGATCCCGTGCACTTTCCAGTGAGCCCGATTGAGACGAACTTGAATAGCTTCTTCTGCCTGCTTCGGCGCGGTGAGGGCCTTGGCTGCACGACGATGAGCTGCTGCGCCTGCAGAGTCACCCATACGTTCAGCGAAGCCTGCCATGGTCTCGTACTCCGCGGCGGCGAACTTTGCCGCAGCAGCACCAACAGGAACGGGTTGCTGACCGCCTCCCTTGGGGTGGCCACCTCCAGCACCTTTCTGTTGCTGCCCTGCGTCGCCACCGCCTGGACCCTTGCCCCACGCAGGGCCACCGTTGAGCTGCCCGTAGCCAAACAACTGACGCGCTGCATCACCAGACCATGCCGAAGTTGGGACTTGCTTATAGGCTCCACAGTGTTTGCAATAATAGAACCGAGCGGCATTCTTGGCGCAACCACAAGCCTGGAACTTCCACTTCTTGCCTGGCAGCTGGTTGTCTGCCTGATCCTGCACACCGCCGCCGCCCTTGCAGAACAAAGGACCAGGCACCAGAGGAGGCCAGACATCGCTGTACGACAAGCCCTTGCCTCCGCCTTTTGCCTTGCCCCACGCCATGTCGAGGGAGTGGCTCTATGGACTGACCACCGACCAGCGCACAGCCTAGTCGTGGTGAAAGCTGCGATGCGTGGGGCGGACCACGCACCGCTCAGCCTGGGGCGAACCAGGCGAAAGTTGAAAGCTGGCCGCGGACTAGCGGTATCCACTTTGTTCCCAGGGGAAACCAAAACCTTGAGCCAAAATGGCTACGGAGAGGAGGAGGAGGAGGAGGAGGAGGAGGAGGAGGAGGAGGAGGAGGAGGAAGGAGGAGGAGGAGGAAGGAGGAAGGAGGAGGGAAAGGGGGAAGTGAGGAGGGGGAGGAGGAGGAGGAGGGAGGAGGAGGAGGAGGAGTGAGAGGAGGAGGGGAGGAGGAGGAGGAGGGGAGGGGTGAGGGGAGGAGGAGAGGAGGGAGGGAGGAGGGAGGGAGGGGGAGGAGGGAGGGGGGAAGGAGGGTGGGGGAGGGGGGGGGGGGAGTGGGGAGAGGGGGGAGGGGAGGAGGAGGAGGAGGAGGAGGAGGAGGGGGAGGGTACCTCGGTCCGACCGTACTGGGCTCTCTGCCTCTCGGCGACGCTCCAAGGCCAATGCCTCCCCCCGGGCGACCCCCCTGGACCGCTGGGCCCGGGAACCTCACCCGCCCGAGCGCCGGCAGCCGAGACCCGCGCTGCGCCGAGCGCGGCAGCTTACCAGCCAGCGAGGTGGCGTAGCGACCTTGCGCCGCGGCGTACAGCCAACCCGTATCATGAGGACGCACGATAAGGATGCAAAGGCCTTGGAAGACCATGCCGACACTTTGCGAGCGGGGCGCGGCAAGCGAAAGCGGCCAAGGATGGGGCGAAGAGGAAGGATGCAAGGGTAACCTTGGCAAAATTGCCCATCCGTACTATGCGGGTTGACTGTAAGCGGGCTGCGAGCGCGGCACGCTGCATTGGAGACGAGAGCGTCCACGCGCGGCCTTACACGGGCAGCTTACGCACCAAATTCGGCGCAGGCGGCACCTTTTATGAAGAGGGAGCGTTGGGGTGAAGGGTTTATTGCAACACCGCTGACGCGTCTCGGATTTACACTGGTCCTTTTCGTCCTCCTCCTGCTCCTGCTCCTGCTCCTGCTCCTGCTCCTGCTCCTGCTCCTGCTCCTGCTCCTGCTGCTGCTCGTCCTCCTCCCCCTCCTCCTCCTCCTCTTTCTCCTTCTCCTCCTCCTCCTCCTCCTCCTCCTCCTCCTCCTCCTCCTCCTCCTCCTCCTCCACCCCCTCCTCCTCCTCCTCCTCCTCCTCCTCCACTCCCTCCTCCTTCCTCATCTCCTCCTCCCTCCTTCCTCTTCCCCTCCTCCTCCTCCTCCTCCGCCTCCTCCTCCTCCTCCTCCTCCTCCTCCTCCTCCTCCTCCTCCTCGCTCAAGTGGGCGTTGGCGCGCCGGCGACGCCAGCGAAGGCGTTCGAGGCTAAATCCTCCTCCTCCTCCTCCTCCTCCTCCTCCTCGCTCAAGTGGGCGTTGGCGCGCCGGCGACGCCAGCGAAGGCGTTCGAGGCTAAATTCTGCGACGTGGAGGCACCGAAAGACGCGGCAACGCCACGGGACCCTGCGGACTTCAACCTTGAACGATCGGGTCCGCGATCGATTCAAGGTTGAACGATCGACGCGGTGTCCAAAACCTTTGCGTGCGCCGACGCCGCGCAAACCTACCGTACCCCCCTGAGGGAACCCATCGTATCGACGATCTCTCGAGAGGGGTGTCGAAATCGGTGGGTCCCCCAGGTGAGTGAGGGCCACAGCTCCCCCCGTTTGGGTCTGTCTTAGGAAGCAACGCCTGGGAGGTCTTCGCGAGAGATACTTACGGCGCTTACAGGAGCTCGACCACGAGAAACAACCCTAAGAACCCAGGACGTCCATTGATTTTTGGTGTGGGAACGTCACGCTTTCCATAGCAAAATCATCGAAACCCAAGGAACCCAGGGCACCCTGGAGGCAAGCAGGGTGCTTCTTGGCACAAGCTTCCACTGCAGGCCCTAATTCTAAGGACCGCTGAACCAGACGAAGCCGGATTTGAACCTAAGACTACGCCCGATAGGGCCGGATGGAACGGGACTCACTGAGACTACCCATCGGTCGGAAGAAGTAGGTAGAAACATGAAGTAGGTAGGAAGACGTTGAAAATAGATTGGGTTTCGTCCGCCCCCTAAGAAGGACGGAAAAGGTGAAGCTACTCGATCATTGAAGTAAGAAGGCGCTTAAAGTGTATTGGAATCGGGGAATCCAAAAAAACATACTTTTAACGACAGATGGGTACGCCGGATGAGCCCAGCAGCTTTCGGCCACGGATCTGCCAGCGCCGATGCTGAGGCTCAGCCGCCCAGGAGTTACACCCAGAGGCATGTCCAGGGTGCCCCCGCTGTGGCGCCGCCCCGTCGGAGGTCCAGGCGGCCCGGCCGCAGCAGGGCGGGGTCGAGGGTGTCGGCCCGGTTGGTGGCCATGATCACCTTCACGGTGGTGTCCTTGGGCCGCACAATGACATGGTAGTGCTATGTGTCCTCCTCGGAGGCGTGAGTCCAGCCCGAACATATAGTATGCCCACCTTGCAGTGTATCGTTTCCCGAGCGGTGTGGCCAGAAAGCGGCCGCCACGACGCACATACTGTAAGATTTCTCGGTGCGCGCGTCGCCCCTGGGGGGGCGACGCACACACAGTAGTAGTATGCTGGGGTGGCGCCGAGTCCTGGTCGAACCCGTCCATCTGGTTGAGCAGCTCCAGCAGAATGCGCTGCACCTCGAGAGCCGCATGAGAGAGCGCCGTGATCGAGCCATCAGGACGAGCGAACCCGACGGATCTGCAACCGCAGGTCCGTCCCTGTTTGAGACACGTTGGCCGTGCCAACACCTCATGCCAGGCCATCTTTGACCTGCAAAGAGCACAGCTGGAAAGCATCGAACATGCAAGCATACCGAAAACAGTTCGAAGTCAGCATCTAACACGAGCCAACCAATATTGAGACAACATTGGGGACAAGGTATCACGATCGAAGCCCAAATCAGGCCACAAAAGACCCCCAAGAGGCCCCCGGGAGGCCGACAAAACCGCCTCCAAGATGATTCCAAGAAGTCTCCCAAGAGATCCCCGCAGGCATCCAAGAGGCCTCAGACCTACAACCAAGGCACGGTGGCGGGATGTGCCGAAGTCCACTAAATCCGCCGCCCCCTTGTGATTTATGACAGGGGTGCCTGGCGTGCTGGATCCTATCAATTTTGGTCCGGCCACCCGGAAAGGCTCTCAATTCCTCAATTGTTCGCTCAAGATGGCCCAAGATGGTCTCCAAAATGGCCACGTTGGCCCAAGATGGCCTCCAAGTTCGCCCAAGATGGCCTCCAAGACGGCCCAGGAGAGGAGGAGATGCCTCCAAGTCCGCCCAAGAAACCTCCAAGACGGCCCAAGACGGCCCAAGAGGTGCCCAAGAGGCCTCCAAGACGGCCCAAGAGGACTCCGAGAGGTCCTCCAGGAGGGCCCGAAGAGGCTAAAATCATTGATTTTCCTTAGGTGTTTAAAGGTTTTTCGTATTTGCTCCTTTTCGGCGTTCCGACGACCCAAGACGACCCAAGAGGCCCCCAAGAACGCCCCCACAGCGCCCAAGAGGCCTCCAAAATGGCCTCAGGACTGCCCAAGAGGCCCCCAAGACGGCCCCAAGAGGGCACAAAGACGACCCAAGAGGCCCCCAAGACCGCCCAAGATGGCCTCTAAGACGGCCCTGGAGCACCCCAAGAGGGCCCCAAGTCGGCCCAGAGAGGCCCCCCAAACGGCTTCCGACGGCGTCAGACGGGCCAGGAGCCCACCAAGATGGCCGAAGTTGGCTCGAAGCTGGCCCAAGACGGCCCAAGAGGCCTCCAAGAGGGCAAAAAAAGCCAGAAACAGTGATTTGTCCTGCGGTTTTTGAAGAATTTGGGCATTTGGCATTTGCTTCTTCTCGGCATTCCGACGGCCCGAGAGCCCCCAAAGATCGCCCAAAGATCGCCCAAAGATCGCCCAAGACGGCCCCAAGATGGCCCCAGAACGGCCCCAGAGACCCCCAAGACGGCCAAGACGGCCCAGGAGACTTTGAAGACACCCAAGATGGCCTCCAAGACGGCTCTGGAGCACCCCAAGAGGCCCCCAAGTCGGTCCAGAGAAGCCCCCCAAACGGCTTCCGACGGCGTCGGCCGGGCCAGGAGCCCACCAAAACGGCCGAAGATGGTCCTGAGATGGCCCAAGACGGCCCAAGAGGCCTCCAAGCGGGCCTCCAGGAAGGTCCGAAAAGACCAAAATCACTGGTTTCCCAAAAGTTTTTGAAGGATTGTGGCATTTCCTGTTTTTCGGCCAGCCCGAGACGGCCCAAGTGCCCCCAAAGATCGCCCAAGAGGCCCAAGACGGTCCCAAGAGGCCCCCAAGACTGCCCAAGAGGCCTCCAAGACGCTCACGATGGCCTCCAAGACGGCCCAAGACGTCCTCCAAAAAGGCCCGAAAGGGTCAAAATGGCCTCCAGACGGCCAAGATGACCTTCAAGATGCCCACGTGTTCCCCGAAGGCTTTCCAAACCGATTCGGGGAACACATGGTCCGATAGCTTGGCAGGGCTGGCCTCATCGTTCGGCCACACAGGCGCTTCCAAAAGGCAGGGGACGGCGGTGATTCGCCGCAGGCGTCTTCGATCCGCTGCCCCCAATTGGCTTGCCACAGGGGTGCCTGGCGTGTTGAATCCTACACGGCTTGGTTTTGGTTCTCCTCCACAAAAACTCCCCCTGGGGCTCCGGCCCAGCGCGCCGGCCACCCGGAAAGCTGCCGAAAATGTACACGTCGTAGGTTTTCGGGCTGTGGATGGCGTCCAGGACGGCCAAGAGACGGCAAAGATGGCTCAAGATGGCCTGCTAGTTCGCCCAAGATGGTCCAATCTGGCCTCCGCGACGGCCTAAGAGGGCCCAAGACTTCTCCAAGTCCGCCCAAGAAGCCACCAAGACAGCCCAAGATGGCCCAAGACGGCCCTAGAGGCCTCCAAGAGGCTTCCAAGACGGCCCAAGACGGCCCCCAAGAGGCCTCCAAAGAGGTCCACCAGGAGGGCCCGAAGAGAACAGAATCATACATCCATTGATTTAAGGATTGTGGCGTTGCTTCTTTTCGGCCGTCCGACGGCCCAAGACGGCCTAAGAGGCCCCCGCGGCCGCCCCAAGATCGCCCCAGAGGCCTCTAAGACGGCCCCATGACGGCCCAAGGGGCCTCCAAAACAGCCCCAAAGGGGCCTAAAACGGCCCAAGAGGTCTCCGAGACGTCCAAGATGGCCTCCAGGACGGCCCTGAAGCGCCCCAAGAAGGCCCCAAGTCGGTTCAGAGAGGCCCCCAAGACGGTTCCGGATGGAGTCAGACGGGCCAGGAACGCCCTCCCCTCAAGCGGCCAAAGAGGCCTCCCAGAGGCCCCCGGGAAGCTCCCAGGAGGCCCCAAAAGTGACCCAAGAAGCTCCCAACAGGGTTCCTCATTCTTCTCCTCTTCCTCTTTTGTTGTCCCTCTCCCCATCCTCCTTCTCCTCCTCCTCCACGAGATCTCCGAAAGGTTTTGACAACGGCCGGGGGAGCGTATGGTCCAATAGGATGGCCAAATTTGGCCAAACGTTTGGCCACACAGGCAGATCCAGAAAGGCAGGGGGCGGCGGCGATTCGTCGTAGGCGTCTTCGGTATCAACATCCATAAATACATCCCGACGCATATTCATTTTGCAAACGCATGCGAATGTTAATGTAATCGTACGTGTGTGTACGCAAAATAGAAGACGACAAAGTAAAGAAATTCGCATATACATAAACAAACACTATAGAATCAGATGTAGAACTATGTTTGTATACGCGCGCAAATGCAAAACATTTGAATGTGTGCATCATAACGTACCATACAAAGATACGAACCTTATACAGAACAAGTACAGCACCGACAACGGTATAGCCACCAGCACAACCACTAGCGCAACCACCAGCCCCGCGCCCGGCGGCGGCGGTACGCAGCCTCGCGGTCGGCACCGGTCTGGGAATCGAAGCGCTTGGTGCCGATGGCGTCGATCTCGTCGATGAAGACAATCGCCTGGCCCCCCGCCCGCACGCTGCAAGCCGCCTGCTGGGCCCTGCCTCGTACCTCCTCGTCTTCCTCCCCCTCCTCCTCCTCCTCATCTTCCTCCTCCTCCTCCACATCTTCCTCCTGCAAGCCGAAGACAGGTCGAGAAACACACGCGCGCGCCCGCCGCTCCCTGTCCGCCGCCGAGAACGCAACGAAGATGAACGCCGCCACGACGAGCGCCGCCCCAGCCCGCCCCGCCCAGCGCCGGCCGGCTAGCTGGCCAGCTCGGCCGCCAGCGCGGCGCGCGGGGCGAGCTCACCACCCAGCCGAACGCGCTCCGCACCTGGCGCGCGGTGGCACGGTGGAGCGCGATGCTCAGCTCCGCGCCCCAGCGCGACGCCAGCGCACTCGCGGCCGCCTCGGCCTCGAGGCCGTCGCCCAGGCCCTGGGCTCGGTCGCGCGCGAGCCAGCGGAGGTGGCGAAGCGCGGCCCTGCCAAACCGGCCGGCCGTCTCGTGGGCCAGCGGCAGGACTGGCCAAGGGGGGTGCCTCGGGGTAGCGGCGGCGCTTGTCCGCTTCCCCCCCGGCGGCGACTGCGCCGTCTGAGTCGGCGGCCGCAGCCAGGGCGCGCGCGCCCCCCAGAACGCTGTACCAGACGGCGACGTCCGCCAGCATCTGGGGGCAGTCGCCGCGCTGCACCTCCAGGTCCAGCAGCGCCTCCTCGCGCTCGACCTCGAGCGGCGCCCCGCAGGCGCTGCAGGGGCCACTGGGCAGGGTGTCCGCGAGGCCGCGCGCGGCGCAGCCTGCTGCGGCGCAGTGCCCGCGCCACCGATCCCCAGGCCGGGACTGGGACCTGCCGGGCCGTGCGGAACCCGCACTCCTCCTCCTCCTCCCCCTCCTCCTCTTCCTCCTCCTCCTCTTTCTCCTCCTCCTCCGCTGGCTCCTCCTCCATCTCCTCCCCATCCGTGTCCTCCTCCTCCTCCTCCTCCTCCACTTCCTCCTCCTCCTCATCCTCCTCCTCCTGCTCCTCCTGCTCCTCCTCCAACTCTTCTTACTAGTATTAATATTATCAGTATGGTTATATCATTAGTATAACGATTAGTAATATTGTTAGTAGTAGTAGCAGTAGTAGTAGTAGTAGTAGTAGTAGTAGTAGTAGTAGTAGTAGTAGTAGTAGTAGTAGTAGTAGTAGTAGTAGTAGTAGTGTAGTAGTAGTAGCAGTAGTAGTAGTAGTAGTAGTAGTAGTAGTAGTAGTAGAAGTAGAAATAGAAGTAGAAGTAGAAGTAGAAGTAGAAGTACAAGTACAAGTACAAGTACAAGTACAAGTACAAGTACAAGTACAAGTACAAGTACAAGTACAAGTACAAGTACAAGTACAAGTAGAAGTAGAAGTAGAAGTAGAAGTAGAAGTAGAAGTAGAAGTAGAAGTAGAAGTAGAAGTAGAAGTAGAAGTAGAAGTAGAAGTAGAAGTAGAAGTAGAAGTAGAAGTAGAAGTAGAAGTAGTAGTAGGAGTAGTAATAGTAGTAGTGGTAGTATTAGTATTGGCGTTAGTGTTACTAGTATTGAAATTATATTCGTAATTAGTATTAGCATTTGTTGTATTAAGTTAAATGTTAGTATTAGCAGTATTATGGTGTGAATTGTTCTTCTTATGATTATTAATATTATCAGTCGCCGTCTTCCTAACATTACTATCACTAATATTTCTTTTATATTACTACAAGTAATGATACTATTGGTGTGTTCAACTGCACTCGTGTCAGCATTACGATTGCTAGTAGCATTTTCATTGCTAGTATCGGTAGCAGTGTAAGTAGTATAGAGATTAATAAGAATAATTGCATTCGTTTTATTAGTAGTAGCTGTTGTTTCAAAATCAGTATTCGTATGAGAACTAGTACCAGTATTAGTATTAGTAATAGCGTTAATAGCAGTGTTCGTAGCAGTAGTAACATTAATATTAGTATTACTATTAATATTAATATTAGCATCCGTACTAGTATTAGTAACAGTAATGTGCTGAAGATTAACCACATGAGTACTAGTAACAGTATTCTGAATAGTAACTGGTATTAGTACCATTGTTACTAGTACTAACAGCAGTAATCAGAATAGTACTATCAACATCGTCATTAGTTGCTGTTGTCGTTAATAATATTGTCATGCTCAATAGTAGCATTAATCATATCACTATCAGTAGTAGTAGTCGTAGTAGTAGTAGTAGTAGTAGTAGCACAAGTAGTACTACTAAGTATCATTGCTAGTAGTAGTAGTAGTCGTACTAAGTATTATCGGTAGTAGTAGTAGTAGTTGTAGTAGTAGTAGTATTACAAGCAAAGGTAGTAGTAGTAGTAGTAGTAGTAGTAGTAGTAGTAGTAGTAGTAGCACAAGTAGTAGAAGTAGTAACACATGTTGTGTTGCTATTACTGTGAGTATCAACATTATTTCTCGCATTCGAACCACGCGCGCGCTTCGCGCGCGCTTAGGTTCTAGTCGACTCCGAAGGCGGTGTCAATTTCCATGGGACCTTTTCCATGTGGTCTTCCGGGTTCCTCCCTTTCCCTCATGCGTGATTGTCGGGCGGATACTGCGAAGTTCAAGGAAGGGATTGGCCTGTAGCGTACCAGCGACGACCGACGACGACGACGGCGGACCACCAACGATCAGCATCATTGTCACCTGATCCACGTGTGCGGGAGAGGCGTTTCCGGAGCGTCTTGCGGGCGTCATGGGGGCGTCCTCGCGCCTCGACATTGGGTGGGCGGGTCGGGGGGTGCAGCCAGGGCCACGTGTTCTGAAGGGCTGTTCCGGAGCATGGAGGACGAAGGGCTTCTGGCGGGCTTCTGAGGGTGTGTGTAGAAGCCTCCTGCGAGCTCGGAGGGGGTTTCTCGGGAGCTTCTCGGGTCTTTCTGGAGCCTTTTTGGTGGCTTTTTGGGGCGTCGTGGAGGCCTCCTGGAAGTCTCTTGGGGCCTCCTGGGGGCCTCTTGGGGCAGAGGGCGCCTCTGTTCGGGCATTTGGGGGGCTCTCTGGAGCCTCCTGGGAATATCTTGGGCTAGCTTGGGAGCCTCTGGGGGGGGCTGGGGCCCCTTCTGAACCCTCGTGGAGCCCTCAAGGCCCCCCCAGCCCCCCATGCGAACCAAAGGTCGCAGTTCTGGGCCCATCCCGCAACCGCGTCTGGGTTGTGGGTTAGAGGCTTCTCGGCTGTTCGCTGGGATGATATCGTGGGATGCCTCTCGGGGGGTCTTTTGGAAGCAGGTTTGAAGCCTCCACGGGGGCGTTGTGGAGCTTGTCGGAACCTCTCTTAAGCATCTTTGGGGCCTCTTTGGAGCCTCTTGGAGCCACTTGGGGGCCTCTTGGGGCCTCCTGGGGGTCTCTGGGGGCGGGAAACTCGAAGGGTCGGTTCGCGTTCCCTCTCTTGGGCCCATCTTGAAGCCGTCTTCAGGCCCTCTTCAGGCCCTCTTAGGCCGTCTTTGGGGCCTCTTGGGCCGATCATGCGGCCCTCTTGGGCTGTCTTGGTGGCCTCTTGGGGGCCTCTTAGGCGCCTCTTGGAGCGGCATTAGAGGCTTCTTGGGCAGTCTTGGAGTGTCGGCCGCTCGAAAACGTGAGAAGCAACAGATATGGGAAACACAAAATGAAAATCAATGATTTGGGCGTCTTGGGGCTTTCTTGGAGGTCCTCGCGAAGCGACCTTGGGGCATCTCGGGGGCCTCTTGGGCCGATCATGGGGCCATCTTGGGCGGCTTGGAGCGCTCTTGGGCCGTCTTGGCGGTTTCTTGCCGTCTCCAGAAGCCTAGGTGGACGCCTCGGGAAAGCGGAAAAAGTTCCGGGACTCCGAAAACGGGCCCCTGGCTGCCAAAAAAGGCCCCCGCAGCCCATGGGGGGAATTCGGTTACGGGGGGGGAGAGTTTGGGAAAAGTGTGCGACCCTGGGCCGCGACCCTGGACGCCGCTTTATTAAGCGAGCGTCGTCTTGAAATAGTTGCGTGCATTATTAAGTGTATTATTGCTGGTAGTACTCACTTCCGGATTCTGATGGCTGGTCGTCTTAGTATTAGAATTACTGTGCACATGGTCCGCCTCCTTGTTGCAATTGTTACTACAACTGTCTGTATGTTACTTCGTTTTGTTAGTGTGATTCGTCTTGTTCCCATTACTAGTATTAGCATTACTAGTATTATTTGTCTGATTCGTCTTACTACTGCTCTCATTATGAATATTCCTTCTCCTCCTCCTCTGGCTCCGCCTCCGCCTCCGCCTCCGCCTCCTCCTCTTCCTCCTCCGCCTCCTCCTCCTTATCATCCTCCATCCATCCATCCATCCATCCTCCTCCTCCTCCTCCTCCTCAGCATCATCATCATCATACTCATTCTCCTCCTTCTCCGCCTCATCATCCTCCTCCTCCTCCACCGCACTCTTGGCGGAGGTGATTTAACTCGCTCCTTCGTCCAACCCCCGTCTTCCCCTTGAATAAAAGGTTTACCCCTGACTCCCTCCCCCTCATGAGTGTGGACGCACCACCGCGCGAGGCATTATAGCGACCAAGATTGACCAAGATTCCAAGACGGTTTCAAGACGATTCAAAATGGCCAAGGACGCCCCCGAGAGACCAAAATCCTTTGAAATGTAAAGGCAGTCAATAACGTTTGCCTGCTCACCATTTCGTTTCTGATAGGCTGTTGGGGCATCAAGGTGGCTCAAAGATGGCCCAAGACTCTCTGGAATCTCTGGCCTCCCAGGACTCCCAGGACCCCCTATTAAATGGACTGCCTGGAATCCTTGGACTCCCTGGACTCACTGGGCTCCCTGGACTCCCTGCACTGCCCCAGGACTCAATGGACGCCATCGACTCCGTGGACTCGAACCCTGGACTCCCAGGACTGCTGGACTCCATGGAATCTCTGGGCTCTCCCTGGATTCCCCTGGCGTCCATGGACCCTTGGACCTCCAAGACTCCCTGGACACCTGGGCTTCTGGGAAAGACTCGTGGCTCGGCCAGCTGGTGCTGCCCCCGCCCCCCCCCCGCGAGTGACCGGGGCGTTCTCGCGGGCCAGCCGGAACACGTCTCGGACCATGCGCGGGCCTTCGCCGAGGTACTTCTGGACGAACTCCGAGCCAACCATTCGGATGAAGGTTGCCGTGGTCTGGTTGGCAACCGCCTCGCGGGATGGGCAGGACAAGAAGAAGAGGCAACGGCATAAGCCTAACCCGTTGACGACCCGCGCGGATTTTTCTTGAGTCAGCGCGGACATCCGAAGGCTATGCTGCTACAGCTTCTCGTTCTCCGACTGGGGAGGGACAGGAGCTGCGCGGAGGCGGCGCGCGCAAGCGCGCCAGGACGAGGCGGGACCGTGCTTGCCGAGGGGCTCCTCTCGGAGAACGGCCCACGAGGTCCGACGTCGTGGGCAGAGAGAGCCGCGCAGAGTCTCGACCGGGGTCCTCGGCCCCATCACTCGGCGGCGCTCCTCGAGCTGGCCCTCCCCGTGGGGTACCCAGGCCCAAGACGGCACAGATGTGTGCTTTTTCTCTGCGGCGCCCTGGGTCCAAGTTGGGCTGCTGATCGCCGCTGCATCACCCCGGATCCTTGGGACCACACCAGGCAAGCAACTGTTCCTTGGCTGCTTGCTGCAACAACAACAACAACAACAAAACAGTTGGGGTCGGGCTAGAATCAACTCGGGCTTGTCCCCCTACAGGGGGATTTCGACGAAAAATAAAAAATACCCTAAAAATAATCAAACAATAGTCCATAAATGGTCTGGGCACTATTTTTTGAGTACGTTTGACCTTCTTAGTGCATTTGTGGGGTATTTTTTATTTTTCGTCGGAAATCCCCCTGTAGGGGGACAGGCCCGACATAAGGCTAGATCAGGGCTGCTGCTGAGCGACTCGGGCGCAGAGGCACCAGGGAGCGGCAGGAGGACAAGGCGGGGGGAGGGCCGCGGGACGGCGGGAGCGCCCTCCGCGCGAAGCACTCCGGGCCTGTGCTGGAGCAGGCTCTCAAAGTCTTAGCAGGCAGCTGCCGGTGCGTCCCAGCGTTCGGCACGCGTCGGATCCGTGTCGTGCCGACTTCGGCGCCGGATTCTGACACCGCAGGGATCGTTCAGCCTTGAACGACCGGCCGCTTCCGAAACGTCCAAGTCGTTCCACATCAAACGATTCTGGGTCGCCAACGGCGTTCAACGTGGAACGCCGCTGGCGGGGTCGCCGCCGGACGAAACGACACGAACCTACCGCATCCAGGTAAAGGAGGTGACTCGCGCAAAGGTCAAGTGAGACACGACAGCGGGGAGACCCACGCGGTTGGCCAGGGCAGGACCCAGGGAGAAAGGCCGTCGGCGACAAGGGCGTACGATACAGAATCACCCGTCGCTGTGTTTCTTCTCCTCCTCCTCCTCCTCCTCCTCCTCCTCCTCCTCCTCCTCCTCCCTCCTCCTCCTCCTCCTCCTCCTCCTCCTCCTCCCTCCTCCTCCTCCTCCTCCTCCTCCTCCTCCTCCTCCTCCTCCTCCTCCTCCTCCTCCTCCTCCTCCTCCTCCTCGAGGCTCCCTCGGCGGCCCCTCGGCTCGGGGGATGCCGGGAGGGTGCTGCCCCTGGCACACCTGTGCCCCCAGCGCGCCGCTGCCCCTGGGAGCCCCATCTCGGGGCCCCGGCCCCGCGAGGGGCGCTCTGGAGGCCGTGGGGGCCTCCTCCGAGAGGAGGAGGAGGAGGAGGAGGAGGAGGAGGAGGAGGAGGACGAGGAGGAGGAGGAGGAGGAGGAGGAGGAGGAGGACTTTGGTAGGGGAACAAAAAAGTGGCATAAACGTAAAAACTCGGAGGTCCGCGCGGATTCCTCGGATCGGCGCTGGGGCCCCCCCCGGCGGCTCCGGCGCAGCCCCCTGGCGCGCTCCGCGCGCCAGGGAGGGGGGTCCAGCGCGGATCCGAGAAATCCGCGCGGACCTCCGAGTTCTTATGTTTATGTCATTGTTCGTTCCCCTATTTGGGGCCCGGGGCACTCTGGCAGCACTCGATGGCAGGACAAGCACATGCCATGCGTCATGATGCGGCTGGCTCGGAATCCGCTCCGGGAGCTCAAGAGCATCTGGCGACCCATCGCTCCTGGAACCAGTGCGGAGCATTAGGAGATCCTGGAAATCCTGGAGATCGCGGAAACCCTGAAGGTGTCATTATCAGGACGTCTTGCTCCTCTGAACTTCTGGCAACCCCCGGTCGGTCTCTCCAGGACACCGCCCCTGCCGGATCTCGAGGCCGAGTGCGGCTGCCCCGACGGCAGGAGTGGCCCCCTGCAGAGCGAGACATAGTGAGACGAAGCCAGGACGAGGGCAACGTCGGACTTGGACAAAAGGAATACTCTCTCAGACTGGCGGGTCCAGAGGATGTATCGGCCGCCGCGGCCGTTCCGAAGCGCCCCGGAGCGGTCCAAGAGCGTTCGAGAACACTCTGCGCGTCGCGAACAGGAGACGGACAGACAGGCACAGGGATACCGTAGGCACATACAATAAATTAGAGATCTTGCAATAATAAATGAGGGGGCACATCCGTCATCGGCACTGAGCGTCGCAGGGTGCCCCAGTGCTTTGCGGCCCCCTCGGGAGATGCGGAATTTCCGTGGGGCACCCGTTGGCAGGCGGATCTCGCTTTTCGGCGTGCCGATTGGGATGATGAGGAGGATGAGGATGAGGGTTATAATGATGAAGATGAAGATGAAGATGAAGATGAAGATGAAGATGAAGATGAAGATGCAGATGAAGATGAAGATGAAGATGAAGATGAAGATGAAGATGAATATGAAGATGAAGATGAAGATGAAGATGAAGATGAAGATGAAGATGAAGATGAAGATGAAGATGAAGATGAAGATGAAGATGAAGATGAAG
>CAUYUJ010013470.1:44908-52590 GCA_963575745.1 Prorocentrum cordatum
CGCTCGGCGCGTCGATGCCGATCTGCGCGTAGAGCTCGACGTTGGTCAGCGGCAGCTCCACGGCCTCCTTGATCTCCTCTTGGGGGGGGGACGGCGGCCTCCCCCCGCGGCACGGGGCGTGCGGGTCGCGGGGAGCATGCAAAATCTCCCTCTCCTCCTCCTCCTCCTCCTCCTCCTCCTCCTCCTCCTCCTCCTCCTCCTCCTCCTCCTCCTCCTCCTCCTCCTGCTCCTCCTCCTCCGCCTCCTCCCTCCTCCTCCTCCTCCTCCTCCCTCCTCCTGCTCCTGCTCCTCCTCCTCCTCCTCCTCCTCCTCCTCCTCCTCCTCCTCCTCCTCCTCTTCCTCCTCGCCCATCCCATTTTCGTCTGAATAACTCCTCTCGGCCGCGCCCCCAGACGTGTTGGTCAGAACGGCTGGGCGCTTCGCCCGAGACCTCCTCACCACGTATGGCCCCGAAGCCTGACATGTGCAACAGCTTCACAGAATGGAGGGCGGCTACGGCTACGGCTACGGCTACGGCTCCGCACGCGTGGCGCCATGAAGGCGCGGCGGAGGGCGCACCGAGGCGCCTGCTGAGGTGCACGCGTGTGAAACAATGCGAAATACTGCATGGGAGGAAAATGAGGAGGAGGTGGAGGGGAGGACCAGCAGTATCACTGCTGAACGTACGTGTCCTGAATGAAGGGCGGGTGGCTTTCAGAATGTTGCTCCCGACTGAGCGCCGTGCACATGCGCCTGAAAAGTTCGCGACTGCCTGCAAGGAGTGGAGGGCGGGTGGCGTTCAAAGTGTGGTTCAAAGTGTGGTCATCGCCTCAGCGCCGCGCACATTCGTCTAAGTCCGCAACAGATTCAATAAAGGAAGGCGGGTGGTTTTCCTCAGGCCTTAGCGCCGCGCACAGTCGTCTTAAATGTATGCAGCGACTTCAGGGACGGAGGGCGAATGGCTTCCAAAATGAGGCGTTCGCCTCAACGCCGCGCACATTCGTCTTCAATGTTTGCAGCAGGTTCAAAGATTCGCACGATGAAGACCCAGAAAGGTATTCTGGAAAGATTGAGGATCGCCTGGACGCAACAGTCACGTTGATTCCTTGAGTTGCAGTCCCAGGAACGGTGATTTGGCACGGTTGGGGATTATCAGATGATTGTCTTTGAACGGGGCACATCCCGCAGAAAAAGATCATGGTAGGGGCATCTGGATGGGGAACTTGGAGGGAGGGTTATATTGCAACATCTGTGACGCGTCTTGGGAGTACACTGGTCTTTCTCCTCCTGCTGCTCCTCCTCCTCCTCGTCCTCCTCCTCCTCCTCGTCCTCCTCCTCCTCCTCCTCCTCCTCCTCCTCCTCCTCCTCCTCCGTCTCCCCCCCCTCTTCCCCCTCCCCCTCCCCATCCCCCTCCGCCGCCCCCTCCACCTCGCCCTCCCTCTCCCACTTCCCCTTCCCCTCCCCCTCCCCCTCCCCCTCCCCGTCCTCATCCCCCTCCGCCTCCGCCTCCGCCTGCGCCTCATCCGCCTCTGCCTCCCCCTCCTCCATACCCCTTCTCCCTTCCCCCTTTACAATTACACAATATGAATACTACTCTCTTCTCTCCCCTGAATCTGTGCGGAAGATGGCCGGCACCCCTCCGCGTACTGTTTTTTACTCACAGGATTGCCTGGAGCTTGGATTTCATATGTGTGTTTTGACCATCCGATTATCTTCGGTTCTTCAAAGTGTTGCTCCCCCTGCAACGCTGGCCTCATTTTCGGGCGTCCCATCGTTCCGAATCGTGCGCCCGCTGCAGCGCTGACCTCATTTCCGCGCTTCCGCTCGTTCCGAATCGTGCTCCCGCTGCAGCGTTGACCTCATTTCCACGCTTCCACTCGTTCCGAGTCGTGCTCCCGCTGCAGCGCTGGCCTCATTGCCAGTGCCATGCCATGGCATGCAATGCAGTGATATGGTGTGTTCCGCTGTGCGATGCCATCCCTTCAGCTGCAATGCTCTGATATGCAGTGCTTGACAGCGCAGTGCCACGCCATGCTACGTCATGCTGCGCAATGATCTTCAACGCTATGTTATGACATGTGATGCTATGCCATGCTGCGACATCCGACTGCGCGAGTAGTGAGGAAATCTACGCCATGGTGCGAGATGAGAGGAGGGGTAGGACGTCAGATAAGACGCTTGCGCACCTAGCTTGTCCCTTCCCGCTCCCCCTCCCCCCTCCCCCACTCCCCCATCCCCCATTCCCCTTCCCCCATCCCCAAACCCTACATCCCCAATCCCCCGTTCCCCCTCCCGCACTCCCCTTAGTCCCCTCCCCCCCCCATCCCCCTCCCCCCCGCCTTCTCCCATCCCCCATCCCCTCCTCCCCCCTCCCCCCTCCCCCTCCCCCTCTCCCTCCTCCTCCCTCCTCTCCTCTCCTCCTCCTCCTCCTCCTCCTCCTCCTCCTCCTCCTCCTCTCCTCCTCCTCCTCCTCCTCTCCTCCTCCTCCTCTCCTCCTCCTCCTCCTCCTCCTCCTCCTCCTCCTCCTCCTCCCCCCTCCCATTCCCCAGCGCCTCTGCCTGCCCCTGCCCCTCCGCCTCCCCTGCCCCTCCCCCTCCCCCCAACCCCCCCCTCCACAGTTAAACAATACGAACACTGCTCTCCTCTCTCCCCCACAGGCGTCTCGGGATTGTTCCGCCCCCCTCCGCGCACTGGTTTTTAACACACAGGACTCCCGGGAATTACTCTTTTGCTTGGGTGTGCTTCAAAATTCTGCTCTCGCTGAAACACTGGCCTCATTGTCGGGCTACCGCTCGTTCCGAATCGTGCTCCAGCTGCAGCGCTGGCCTCCTTTCCGCGCTTCCGCTCGTTCCGAATCGTGCTCCCGCTTTAGCGCTGGCGTCACCATTTCCAGCGCCATGCCACGGCATGTCTTTCGGTCCTTCCAAATAAGCCCCACGAATTAGAAAATGGCTCCCCGAAGAAACCATCGGAAGTGATTACACATTCGGTGTCGATTCGTTGATTTGGAGGCCGCAGAAGCCCCCCACTTTGGGGCGTCGCCACGTCATGCTATGTCAGGCTACGCGTCCTCATTTCCGCGCTTCCGCGCTCGGGTTTTAGTTCAAAATGCTGCTCTCGCTGAAACACTGGCCTCATTGTCGGGCTACGGGTCGTTGCGAATCGTGCTCCCGCTGCAACGATGGCCTCATTTCCGCGCTTCCGCTCGTTCCGAATCGTGCTCCCGCTGCAACGCTGGCGTCATTATTTCCAATGCCATGCCACGGCATTGTTTTCGGTCCTTCCAAGTAGGCCCCTAAATCTAAAAAATTAACTCCCGAAGAAACCATCGGAAGATATTACACATTCGGTGTCGATTCGTTGTCTTTTTGGGCCGCGGAAGCCCTCCCCAACTTTGGGGCGTCGCCACGCCATGCTACGTCATGCCACGCGTTAATCTTCAACACCATGATATGGCTTGTAATGCTATGCCATGCCACGATATCCGATTGTGCAAATATAGAGAGGAGATCTACGCCATGGTAAGGGATGGGAGGGGAGGGGTGCGACGTCAGATATGATGCGAGCGCATCTAGCTTGTCCGTCCTCCTCCCCCTCCCCCTCCCCCTCTCCCCCATTCCTCATCCCCCATCCCCAAACCCTACATCCCCCATCCCCCGTTCCCCCTCCCGCACTCCCCTTAGTCCCCTCCCCCTCCCCATTCCCCTCCCCCCCGCCTTCTCCAATCCCCCATCCTCTCCTCTCCTCCCCCTCCCCCTCCCCCATCCCCTCTCACCCCCTCCCCATCCGCCTCCCCCGCCCCGTGCTCCTCCTGCTCCTGCCCCTCCTCCTCCACTTCCTTCTCCTCCTCCGCCGCCGCCGCCTCCTCCTCCACCTCCTCCTCCTCCCTCCTCCTCCTCCTCCTCCTCCTCCTCCTCCTCCTCCTCCTCCTCCTCCTCCTCCTCCTCCTCCTCCCCCTCCTCCTCCTCCTCCTCCTCCTCCTCCTCCTCCTCCTCCTCCTCCTCCTGCTGAACATCCCACTGTCGATGTCTATTGCTGCCTGTTACGCGCAGGGTCGGCGGCACTGGCCGCAAGGCCTTGACAATCTGCTGCACGCAGCCAGCTTCGGCCCCGCCGCCGGGCGCTTGCGTCGCCACAGCGGCGCCGGCGGCGCCGAGGCGCCCAGAAGCATCAGCCGCATGCGGCCGATTCGCTGCCCCCCCTGCTGCTTCCCCCCGTCCGTCCGCCGTGTGTCGCGGGGAGCTGCAGCAGACGCATGCGACAGGAGGTCTTGAGACCCGAACTCTTGGGCACGCTCGGCGTCGACCTCTGGGGGTCCCCAGGCGGCCCAGGGCTCCAGTGGGTCCCCTGAAGACCTACCAGACCACCCCAACCCAACCCGAAGACACGAATTTCGGGCGTACGGGTTCCATGTGTGTTTTTTCAATGTTCCCAGACCCCCCCACACTGGAAATGGAGGGCAAATCGGGGCCTTCGGGTTGGGTTGGGGTGGGTTGGTGGGTGGTGATCCCCGGGGGCCACCGGGGGACAAGAAGTGCCCGTGGTGGCCCCCTGCTGGCCGGCAGACGTCTGGCGTGCCGTGCGTGCCGCCCTTCCGAGGAAGGCAGCAGGATGTGGAGGGCACCGGGCACGGGGGGGAGGCGGGGGAGCGGGGGAGGAGCCGGCGCGCCACGAGCGCGGGGCCGGGAGCTCGGCCGCCGAGCCCCGAGGGCGAGGGGGGGGGGGGGGAGAGAAGGGGGCGGAGCGAGGGAGGGAGGGAGCAAAGGGCCGAGGACGAGGAGAGAGGGGGGGGTCGCCCGCCACTGAGGGGAGAGAGAGAGAGAGAGAGCGAGAGAGCGAGAGAGCCTCGGACGGTTCAAAGAGCCAAGGCGGGCCCATCGGAAGAGGACCCTTCTGTCACTGCAGCGCGGCCAGGAGGAGACCACCCCGCAAGCAGGGAGGAGCGGGGAGGAGGAAGAAGGGAGGGAGCAAAGAGTGAGGGCAGAGAGAGCAGGAGGAGAGGAGGGGAGGGGGAGAGGAGGAGACAGAAGGGGCGGGAGGGAGGGAGGGAGGGGAGGGGAAGGGGGAAAGGAGGGAGAACAGGGGGAGCAGGGAGGGAGGGAGGCAGGAGGGGGGAAAGCAGAGAGGGGCGAAGGGGAGGGAGAGGGGGGCAGGGAAGGAGACGAAGAGGGACGAGAGCAGGGACGAGAGGAGGGAGTGGGACCCTGGAGATCCGTCGCCACGAGAAAACACAACAGCTCAGAAAATCACAGGAGCCCTAATCAGACCTTTTTGCGGCATGGTTGGAGCCAGGGCTGAACCTAAACGGTGTTTTTCGTTTTCGTTTTGCTTTCGTTCTCCCTCGCTTTTGTCTCGAATCCGCCTTTACCACAAAACGAAGTCGAAACGAAAACGGCCCACGAAATCACCCAAAAACACCGTTCAGGTCCAGCCCTGGTTCGAGCCAGATCGATCGGTGAGGGTCCTGGAGCCCGACATCAAGCAAAAACGCCCGGTGCGGAAAACGCCCAGATCTCAGGGAGGGAGCGCAAAATAAGATGCAAGTCCTGGGGACCTTCTTGGAGCCACGCGCTACACGCATACGTCGATGCTACGTCGAAAGCCCGTCGACTTGAGTCGAGTTTGAGTCGAGCTTGAGTCGAACTTGAGTCGAAATTGAGTCGAAATTGAGTCGAATTCGAGTCAAGCTTGAATCGAACTGAATCGAACTTGAGTCGAACAGGTCCGTTGGGTGGCTCCCAGGCAGGTCCCAAAACGGGCATCTAACGAACGGGAAAAGAAAAGAGGGGGAGGCCTGCTTCTGGATCTCCCTCCCGCTGTCGAACTGAGTCGAACTTAAGCCGAACAGATCCGTTTGGTGGCCCCCAGGAAGATCCCAAAACGGGCATCTAACGAAAGGGAAAAGGAAGGGGGGGAGGCCTGCCTCTGGATGTCCATCCCGCCGTCGAACGGAGTCGAACTTGAGTCGAACAGATCCGCTTGGTGGCCCCCAGGAAGGTCCCAAAACGGGCATCTATAGAAGAAGAAAAAAACGCCATAAACATTAACTTTTGGCATTCCCCGCGGATTTCTTGGATCTGCGCTGGACCCCCTCCTTGGTGCGCGGAGCGCGCCAGGGGCAGCGCAGGACGCGCCGCCGGGGGTGTCCAGCGCGGATCCAAGAAATCCGCGCGGAGCGCCAAAAGTTTATGTTCATGGCGTTGTTTTCTTCGAATCTAACGAATTACGACAAAGAAAAAGGGACGAGGGGAAGCCTGCTTCTGGATGTCCATCCCGCCGACGTCCGCGTAGGTGACGTCGGGCTTCTCCGACATGGCGAGGCTCTGCACCGTGCTGTCCGCCTGCGCAAGCCCCCCGCCCCGCAAAGGGGGGCCTCTCCCGAGGAGGGCCAGGCCACCGAGGCACCGCCAGGATCGAGGATCGAGGATCGAGGACACAGGAAAAATAAACTTACGGAGGTCCACGCGGAGTTCTTGGATCGGCGCTGGACCCCCCCTCTTTCCTGGCGCGCGGAGCGCGTCGGGGGCGGCACCAGCGGCGCCACCACAAGGGTGCAGCGCAGATCCAGGAAATCCCCGCAGACCTCAGACAGTTTAATTATGTTTATGCACTAGGAGAGGAGGTGTTGTGTAGTAGCTGTATGTATAGGTTTAGGTTGTGTGCTCATGTTTTGTGTGTTATGTGTTATGATGATGCGTTCTGTGATAGCTTTATGCACAAGGAGAGGAGGTGTTGTGTTCATGTGTATGTTTGTGATTCATGCTTTAGTGTTATGTTTATGATCTCTCCGAAAGGATCGAGATCGAGGTTCAAGGATCGAAGATCAAGGCTATAGGGAAGAGGAGGAGGAGGAGGAGGAGGAGGAGGAGGAGGGGAGGAGGAGGGGGAGAGGAGGAGGAGGAGGAGGGGGGAGGGAGGAGGGGAGGAGGAGGGGGGGAGGAGGAGGAGGAGGAGGAGGAGGAGGAGGCGGCGGAGGAGGAGGAGGAGGAGGAGGGCAAGGACATGCTCGCCGGTCTCGGCCACCGGGCCCCCTCGCGGGGCCCCGGGACCGCCAACAACGGCTCGGGATGAAAGCCCGGCCCTCGGGAGAGGGTCGGGGCCTGCGGGGACCCCGTGTTGACAAAAACAATGCGGCGCCTGTCTGGGTCGACGTCGAGATTTCGAAGCTGGGGCTCGAGGATCGGAGATCGAGGTTCAAGGTTCGAGAATCGAGGTTCGAGGATCGAGGGTCGGAGGCAGGAGACATCCGCTGAGGTTCGAGGATCGAGGCTCGCTGGTTCCTTCCCACATGCCCAGCACTCTCTGTTCTCCCCGCTCCTCCCCCCAGCCTGGCGAGGGAAGGGGAGCCACCTCCCAATATTTTGGGAGAAGTATCACTATGGAAAAAATACCAAACAGCGCCCTCCTCTTATTATGGTCATATCACAACCCATCCCTGTGTTGCTCCTGGCGAACTCTTGGGCCGCCGAGAGCTCGCCCGGCACCCGCCCCGCGGGCGCCCTCGCGGGCGCCCTGCGCCCTCGTAGGCGCCCGCCGAGGGCCCGCCCGGCGCCCGCCCGTGGGCACCCCTCCGCGGGCGCCTCGCGGGCGCCTCCGCGCGGCCTCGGCCGCGCGCGCCTCTCTGCTCTCCGGGGGCCCGCCATGGCGCCGCCGAGGGGGCCCGCCCGTGGGCCCCGCCGCGGGCGCCCCGCGCCCCGGGCGGG
>CAUYUJ010013470.1:52690-62690 GCA_963575745.1 Prorocentrum cordatum
CCTCCTCCTCCTCCTCCTCCTCCTCCTAGCTCCTCCTAGCTCCTCCTCCTCCTCCTAGCTCCTAGCTTTTCTGTCCGGGGTGGCCAGCACAGCTGGCACAGCACTGCTCACACCGCACTGCTCACGCCGCGCAGCTTGCGCAGCAGAAACCACGCCGCAGAACTCACGACACATGGCTGGCAGGACATATACGTTGCTCATACCAGGTTGCTAGCGCAACGTAGCGTACATCAACTAGCTCACACCACATAGCTTAAACCACATAGCAGACAGAACATACTCCACATAGCTTCCACCTCCAGTGCAATAATTCACTGTCTGAGGCTCACGCTGGCTAACTGCTTGTTCCAAGCTGTTTCACCACAGGCCTTATCGCATCGACGCGCGCAACTCACACTTAATGTCCCGCCCGCCCGCACACATCCGTGTCCCGCCCGTCATGCTCGTCGTTGTCATCATCGCTTTTCTTGGTTTCTCCCAGTGTCCTGAGCATGGGGGGCGACTGAGCATATACAACAAGAAAGACCATACGCACCAATGACAACATGCAGGAGTATTGGCTCGGGGACAGCGCCAGGCGCGTCTGTCTTCTCAATCCTTGGGCGCTCCGACGATACCCGCGGCAGAAGAAGCAAACGTCGACGGATTCCCAAACCTGGACATGCGATGTCTTGATTTTTCAAGACGGGGTCCCCAGAAGTTCCCGACCCTTTCCCCAGGGCCATTGTTCATTCCAAATAATGTGTTGATTGTCCAGGGGTCCGGCGAGGGCCCCCAAGGCCGAAAACTGCAACAACGAAAAATGACCGTCGCTATTTTTTCACGACGCGAGAATGTCTGGGCAGGTGCTACCAGGACTCCTGCGCCTCATGGCCAGGCGCCCTCCGTGGGGTGCGCGAGAGGCAGCGCTGGGGTGCCCGCATCGGCAAACTGCGCTGGACACGCCACGCAATCGAGAAACGTCGCCCGCGACGACCGCGGCTGCGACGCATAGACCTGGACTGAGCTGTGTGCTGCTTCGACCGACCCCTCCCCGAGAACGCGAGGCGGGAAACCCGGGGAGCACCGGCACACTCTGGGCCTGGCGGCCGCGGTGTGCGGTCGTCGTTCGTCGAAGGAGGAGGAGGAGGGGGAGGAGGAGGAGGAGCAGGAGCAGGAGGAGGAGGAGGAGGAGGAGGAGGAGGAGGAGGGCACGAGAGGCGGGACACCCCGAGGGCGCTGGCACACTCTGGGACCCGCGGCCGCGGCACGCGGGGCGGGCCGTGCGGGTCAGGAACTCTCCTCTTGGAGCCTGGCCGCCCCAACTTGTTGGGTGGGGGAGCACGTGCTCCCCGACCTGCCCTGAGCACCCTGAGGAGGTCGGGAGGCGGAAGAGATGAGACGGCCGGATGCTGCCCGGGAGGTGGCCCCGGCCAGAGGTGGCCCGGCCCCCCCGGGGGCTGCCCAGGTGGCCTCCACCATGGCACGCCTCTCGAGGCCCAGGGGGGCACCAGGAGCTCCAGAGTGGCGCAAAGAGCTGCGTTCTGCGGCATTGTTCGAGACAGATCGAACTGTGATGGCCCTGAGGCCCGAAACTGGGCGGAAACGCCCAGTGCAAAAAAATGCTGCGCCCGACCTCAAGGAGGGAGCGCGAGCTCGATGCAAGTGCTGGGGACCTTCCTGGAACCACTGGCTACACTCATGCGCCAATGCTATGTTGAACGTCCGTCGACATGAGTCGAATCCGAGTCGAGCTTACGTCGAGCTGAAGTCGAATTTGAGTCGAACTTGAGTCTGGCAACGCTGGAATCCATCGGCGGCGCTCACGGGAGGGTTGGGGGAGAGGGAAAGGCTTCTCAGCAGCAGACTGCTCCTTAGAAGGCGTGGGCCTCGTCTGCAGACGTAGGGCTGGCGCCTTCTCAGAAGTAGCATCCTTCCAAGAAGCAAATCTCGGCGGCGAGCCTGGGGGGGGAAGTGAGAAGGGGCGGACCTTCTCAGAAGGCTCGGAAGTCTCCCCGGCCTTCTGATAAGTTCTGTGAGCCTTCCCCGAAGACGCACCAAAAAAACCTCGGAAGGAGCGAGGGCTTCTGAGGAGCCTCGCCGCCTTCTGAGAAGGCCTTCTCCTTCTCACTTCCCCCACTCGTTCGCCACCGAAAAACAGGTCGGCGACTACAAGGGGTGCGGTTTGCCTCCCGTCATATCTGCCCTCCGCCCCCGGGAAACGGGTGACACTGTCACTCAATGCGACCGAATCACATGACACTGTCGCTGCTTCTAGCACAGTGGAGCACTCATCGAGGATGGCAGGCCGCCACGAAGCAGTTCGCGAGCCACACCCTGGCGCGACCGCACCGACTGTCGTCGCCGAGCATCGGCGGTGGACAAACCTCCCTTTAGTAAACCTCCCCTTAGTGAAAACGGCCTGGGACCTAAACCGACGGACCTGGACCCGCAAAAATAACGGCCGCGACGCCCTCTCGCGAACCGAAAACGGCCAATTCCTCAATCGACGTGTCAGGGTAGGAGGTCTGTCCAACCCCGAGAGCAGGGGCCCGGGAGCGCTTCGCCTCGGGCGGCAGGATGTCCACCACCGCGTGCGAGTGACGGTGCAGCGCCACCGAGCTGCTGGGCTTGAGCAGCTCGCCTCGGCGCGGCGGGGTGGAGGTGGAGGTGGAGGTGGTTGAGGGGAGGAGGAGGAGGAGGAGGAGGAGGAGGAGGAGGAGGAGGAGGGGACGGGGAAGGAGGAGGAGGGGGAGGGGGAGGAGGAGGAGGAGGAGGAGGAGGAGGAGGAGGAGGAGGAGGAGGAGGAGGAGGAGGAGGGGCGCAGACCGCTGTGCCCCCTGCAAGGCACGAGTGCCGAGCAGGGGGTCCGATGTCCAAGAGAGGTCCCACCCTACCCTCGCGGCGGCGCGCGCGCCCGCCTCGCAGAGCACAGTCGTGTAGAAAAAGAAGACGATGTGCGGCGAGGGCGGCGGCGGCGGCGGCGGGGGGGGAGGGCCCAAAAAACTAAACGAGATTAGTCAGAGCCCGAGCTGGATCCGTCTCCAGTCTCGGGCAGAGGGACACTGGCCACATCGATTGGCCGAAGGGCGGTCCGATCATGGGAACGCCTCTGGACCTCGTCCAAGGTCACAACACGAGTACCTTCGCCACTCGCGCCCTCAGCCCCAGGACCACAGGACAAGCGAGAGGAGGAAGGGCCCTCGACGGGGCAGGAGGCGGCAGGGGAGGGAGCACGATTATCGTCGCGTCCTTCCTGCACACAAGAGGCGGGCCTGCCCGCATCCGTGGGGCCAGCGTGGCTATCTCCACGCCTGCACGGCCGACTAGCCGAGGGGGCGGAGAGCTTCGCGCCAGTCTTCGGATGCAGGCCTGCCTCGATCCTCCGAATGGCCATTCGCTGGTTCGCCTTCGTTGAGGCCACGGCCGAAAAACCAACACATCTGGCGGCTAACTTCACATAATTGCCAAGAGTGCCGTTTCCACCGCATTTGCGGCAGCAAAAATAATCATTATTTTTAAACACGTCGTGACCGAGGGCCGAAAATTGAGGGCACCTGTCGGGCCCACTGGGCCCCGAGGGGGGCACAGGAGTCAGCGGGCCCTTCACCCCCATGTCGTCGGGCCCCTCGGTCTGGCTACACAGCTCAGCCTCTCTCTGGGAGGCGTCCATTGCCAGCTGCACGGCCTCGGAACGCATCAGGGCAAACCCCTGGTCGGTCGCATGAGCATTCCACCATTCAGACGCAGCCAGGAGCTGCACGGGGCTGGCTATGCAATCACGCGTGGCCCTCTGTGTGAGCATGGCATTGAGAGAAGTCTGGCTGCGAGCAAATCCGCCACAAACACGGCACCTCCAAATGGCGACCTTCTGGCTGTGCCAGATCTCGCGACTGGCGATCGTCAACTTGGGGGGAAGGGGGAGGCTCGAGGAAACGAGAGGCACCTCAGGATCACCAGACCACGCCTGAGACTGCAACAGCCTTTGAGCAGCCCACGCCAAGAACCTAAGAGTGGACTTGTGATATCTATATTCCCCCGCCAAGGCCTTACAGAATCCATCCGCGTAACTGTGGGACGCCGAGCCGAGCTTCGCGAAAAAGTCAGCCCATAGGTTCCCCGCCCAGTGCTCAAGAGAGACGCCTTTTTCTACAGCATCATCGAGCGAAAGGTGGGCGGGGCACCAAACAAATTGGGGGGGATCGTGCTGCTGGTTCCTGAAAATGTCCGCCCAAATCGACGCATGTTTGGCAAGACCAGCAGCCTGCTCTGGGTCCCACGCGTTGCCTTCACGAACGCTGGCCTGCAGGTCGGATACAATTTTTTCCACCTTAGGCGCAAAGTGCAGAGCCTGACGTATTGACCACCGCTCCGCACGTCCGATGGTCTGGCGCACGCCAGGCAATGCGCCGAAGACGGCACGAACTGGAATTAAATCTTGATTTAATTGGACCGCTGCCCAGCCAGCCCGAGCAACCTCAGGGAGACTTGAGCAACCTCAGGGAGACTTGACTGGAGGCAGCTCCCATCGACGAAACAGGTGGGCCCCCACGGGCCTGAAACGTTCCCCCAGAACTGGACCTGAGGGTGGGCCTCGGGGGGCTCCAAAGCCACAGAGAGCGAGGGGATCCCATAGGTGAGATAAGTGGTTTCGGCCTGCGGGTTCCCCAAGATATCTAGACATGAATTAATTAGGGCATTCCTATGGCTCAGAATCTCCTCAGGGACCTGCTCGCCAAGCCCGTCAACTCCGTCCAATACCAAGCCCGCACAGTCGTACCAGATGTGCCCGTAGGAGCCCTGGGGAGCCTGACACACACGACATTCAGGGCTTATGCGGTAACCCTGGGAAGCACGCACACCTGGAAGAGGAATAACATCAGCCATGACAGCCGAGAGAGCACCAAGTTGCCGCGGACATCGAATCGCTTGAAGACCTCCTCTCAACGCTCTGTGCCAGACCTGCTCGGTGCCCTGGGACGTGGGCATGTGATGAAGCAGCCGACGATGTTGCCACCTCTGAATACCTTCTATCATGTATAGCATGACGTCGTACGGGCAAGTCGTGAGTAAGTTTACCGTGATATTAGTGTCCGAGAGGAACGTGTGGGCGCTGGTCATGGCCCAACCGATACGATGAAGGGAAAGCCAGCAGGCCGACATGGGCCCCTTCGCAATCTGCCACGTCGGGTTGTCGTCGAAGTAATGACGTAGTTGGGCCCAGGCCCTCTGGGCCCTCCCAAGACAAACTCTGCTGTCCCAGATCCAGGCCGCGTAGCGGAGGCATATGGTGAGCGTGCAGTCGAATATGGGATCGTAGTAGGGGTCACGGTGAGCGAGGAGATACGCTGTGACCCCACCATGTTTTTTACCCCCTGCGAGGGTCGAGGCCAACTGTCTGAAATATCGAAGAGAAACGTCGGAAACTCCAGATACACCGCCACCATGCCCAGCAGCTGGTAGGGCTCCCGTTCTGAACAAGAGCGAAGCCTTGCGCCCGACGGCGCTGCGCAGCGCCATGTATTTGCGACGGCGCTGCTTCAGAGACTTGAGGCGTGCCTTCTCCTGGAGCCTCAACACTTTGCCACCAGCTAACTCATGCCCCAGGTTGCGCATCCATGGCCGAAACTGAAGTTTGAGCTGCGCCGCTCCGTGCCGAAACAACCTCTTGGACCTTCCCGAGGCCGCCACGATACCAGACTTCTTGGGCTGGGTGTTCAGCCCTAATACCTGGGCGTCGTACCTGAAGATCCGTACAGCCTTCTCTAGCTGCGGCAAGGTGTCAGGCGTCGTGGCGACCAGCTGCAGCGACACGTCGTCTACTAACGCACGCGGCGTCACACACGGGGCAATCTGGTTGAGGCGCTTGAGCGCCCGAAAAGTCAGCACGAACAGCATACCTGTGGCATGGCTGCATCCAGCTAGGATGCCTTGGAAAACCTCGAGGGACTCGGAAAGGCTTCCGAATGCCTTCAGACGCCGTGGCTGCCTGTACAATTCCACGAGCATCCACACGAGGCGTGGCGGAAAGCTGACAGCCTCTGCCTCCTTGATGAGTTGGGCAGGGTGAATCATTTCGAAGCACTTGATCATATCCAGCAAAACTGAAATAGAGATTTCGCCGAGCAGGGAAGCTAGCTCTGCGGACAGGTTGTGCGCGAAAGCGCTGTCCGTGGAGCTATGCCGCTTCCTGGTGCCCCAGATCTCGAGACAACCATGCAACTCTTGCCAGCTACAAGTAACCGGCTTCCTGAGCTTGCCCCAGACTCGGCAGAGGGTGTTGATTAGGGCGATCAAGCGGACACCCCCATCAGGCTTGGCCAAACGCACCATCTCCGTCCAAACTCGATCGTTGGGCCAAGCTAGCTGGGTCTCGCATCCGTTGAACAAAAACGCTATGCCTTCGTAAGCTCCTTGGCTGAGGTGGAGCAGAGCCCTGGGCGCAATCCGCGAAGGGCCTGCCGCCGTGCTGATCTTAAATTGCTGGATGCAATCCTCAACCTCTAAGGCAGTGATGCAAGGGAGCGAGGGCCAGGCGTGGGCCCCCTCGGGGAGCGGAAGCTTAGAACAGTCGTGGGTCCTCCAGATGTCAGCCCATGGCTGCATCTCTTGATCAGCGAGCTGGAAGGGTTGGGACTTGGAACCAGCAGCAACGACCTCCTGGACCGCTCGCACCTTGCTGAACCTATGGGCCTGAGACGCTCCTCTCTGAAAAGCTTCTCGGGCCCAGGCCAGCCAAGCTGAGCTCGCGGCGGCTTCGGCAGCCCCGATCTTGGCCTTGGCGGTGAGATACACATGCGTAAGACATTCGGCAAAGTCAGCTCTGGCCAGGACGGCAAACCCTGACTGAAAGAACCCAGACGTTCGATCGTCGAGCCTAGCAAGCACCTTTTTGCACGCACCGACTTTGATCATGAAATTGGAAGCCTCGGCCAGCGCACGCAGTAGCTTGACATGCTGGTTGGGAGTAAGCTCGCACATGGCTGCACACTCCTGGAGGCCTGCAACCTCTTTGGTGAGAAACTGCCTACATTTGCCGAGGTGCTTCGCCCAGCACAAAGCTGTGGCCCAAGCCTTGGTGCTGGGGTCCTTGTAGGTGCGATTCTTGGGGGGGGCCCACGCAAGCTTCTTCCACTTCGTCCTGGGCGGGCCCGCTCTCCCCAAGAAGCCAGACGAACAAGCACCGATGCGGTCCCACCTAGAGGACAGCTCGAACTCAATCCCCGAGATGACCAGGTCCCAGAGCCCCGCGAGGTCCCCTTGGGCCAAAAGCTTGGGGCCCGCAACATCGAGCACGGCCTTCCAAGGGTACACAGGGGGCCTCGCGCACCCAATGGGGGGCACCGCAGGGAAAGGCTTGGGCTCATCGGGGACCCTGGCCCACATCGGGGTATCAGACGAGGCGAAGCCTATGGAGACGGGAAGGTGAGGATAAGTAGAGGCCTCCTCATCAACATGAACCTGCTTGTGCAAACGAGTCGCTAGCATGCTGCTAGCAACGAAGAAATCAATAAAAGAGCCAGGCTGTGAGTGCCTGCAGCTGGGCAGGGCAGAGACATATGCGAGGGCACTCACCGCCTCCAGCCAGCCCGACTGGTTGAGCTCGTCGATCTCCATGTTCCAGTCCGCGCAGATGACCCAGGGCACCTGGAGCGCGTTCAGCACGCACACGTACTGCACGAGGGCCCAAACGTACGAGCAATTGGCCGCACCGAAACCCTCGCCGTCCTTGAGGTACGCCGAGATGACCACGAGTCCGCCTGGCATACCCCATCGAACGTGGCAAGCCACCGCGCGTCCTGGAATCAAGATATGGCTGTCAAGCTGCGGCGGAGCCATAGCCGTGATGTACGACGGAACCAACACTGCCACGCCACCTGAAGTACCAGCGCCGCTGTCACTGCTGATGGCAGGTGCCCACAGGCCCTTCCAGCCCGCGTCGAGCATGGCATGCTGCTTGTCCGCCAAGTGCTCTTGGTCCACATGCGTCTCCTGGACAGCCATGACCGAGCAATCAGCCTGCACCGCGTAGTCGACGATGGGCCCGAAAGAGCTTCCATTGAGCGAGACGATTCGCGGCAAGTGCCTTCTAGATTTCGATATAGATGCGGCAAAAGGTTTGGACGAGGGCGCGGTACTCGTGGGTCCGCGCGTGGCCGAGGTCGAAGAGGTACTCGCAGGCACCCCTCCAGCCGATCCCAGGCCCAGAGAACTCGCACGGCGGTCCTGGCCCACTGCCGAAGCAGAACACCAGCCTACCGAGGGTTCACACACTTGGCGGGGGGCAGCCTTCTCAGGGGGCCCGCAGCCAGTCGAACTCGACAAGGAAGACGAAGCGGATGGAGCGCCTGACGTAGCAGGCCCCACGGGCGTCGCACTCGTAGGTACGTCACCATCCACAAACGCAACGTCATACTGCTCCGAACGAAAGGGGCCAGGGTCCTCGATGTCCTGAAACGGGTCGACGTCAGAGTCGTCGAAGTTGGTACAGTGAGCCGTCATCATTGCTAAACAAAGTAGGATGGACACGGTGACTCGATGGGAACCCAAGTGCTCACTTCGAAGTGGCCTTGAGCTTCTTGGCGAGGCTCTGCGCGCTGGCCAAATGCCGCTTGAGCCGATCACGCAGGACAGGAGCGTCATCATCATCATCCACGTCGCCTGGCGCGGGTACATCGAGCCCACAGCTGCGAAGATGCTCACGGCAAGTGGGCGCGTCCATCTCGTCGATGTGCTTGTGGGCCTCGTCCTCTTGATCGACAGCCATCTCCTCTGCATCCTCGTCGTCTTGCTCGGCAGGCTCAGCCGCAGGAGGTGGCGGTTGGTTCGCCTCTGTTGGTTCCAGCTCCAGCTTGGCGACCATCTCCGCCATGGCCTGCATGCCAGCAGCAAAACGCTCAGAGCCACCGAGAGATTGCAGCACCTCGCCCAGCTGAGACACGGTGGACTTGAGACCAGGGATGACCGTGCTGAGCGTCGGCGGCTTCGCCTCGCCGCCGACAGGAAGCCCACGCGCCACAATCTCCCGCAGCTCATTCTCCAAGGAGAGCAAGTTGGTGGCGGCCTCGGATTCAGCGGCCTCGGCCTTGGCCAAGGCATCCTTGGCCATCTCGACCGCCTCCTTGGCTGCCTGGACCTTGGCTGCACAGTTGGCCTTCTTTTTCCGAGCCTCCGTGACCTTCCGATTCTGGGCATTGGCGTTGCTCTCGAGAGGCTTCTCGGACTGCAGCTGCTCCTGCAGGGAAGTGCGCTCAGCCAGGAGCTTGTCGCGGTACTCAGCATCAGAGGTCCCCAGCGACTTGAGAATGTTACCAATCTCTGCCAGACGAGTGCGCCGTGCAGCCTGAGGACTGGCGTCGGTAGCCCAGGGCGGTACGGAAGCAGACGCGGCGTCGGTGCCAGTCGACGGCTGCTGCATTTGCTGCATCTGGCGTTGAAGGTCGGCGAGCTGTCGAGCCAGGGCGACTTCACGCTGAGACTGCATCGCTGGGCTGCGCGCCACGGGGACCTTGGGCGGCGGCACTCCTCCGAACGCCGACCCCTTGGGCAAGTTGCATTGCGCGCACCACTTGTGATCAGCACGATTGATCCAAGCTGTCCCCGTGGGCTTGTGCACGCACCACTTGCACTTCCAAGGCTGCGCGTTCTCGACGCGTTGCTTGGGTCCCATTGCGCACAGCCCCACAGGAGAGCAACTAGCCACCGACCAGCGCACAGCCTAGTCGTGGCGACAACACTGGTGAGGGAGCCCAACCCCTCGGTGTAGGCGAAGAAACTGTCGAGCGCAAGCGCTCTGGCACTGCCGCGGACTAGCGGTATCCGTGAATGCCAATACGGGCTCAGCCCGCAAAAGCATGAGCCTTGAGCCAAAATGGCTACGGAGAGGAGGAGGAGGAGGAGGAGGAGGAGGAGGAGGAGGAGGAGGGGAGGGGGGAGGAGGAGGAGGAGGAGGAGGAGGAGGAGGAAGGAGGAGACGGAGGAGGAGGAGGAGGAGGAGGAGGAGGGGAGGGGGGGAGGACAA
>CAUYUJ010013470.1:65190-85190 GCA_963575745.1 Prorocentrum cordatum
AAAGGTTCTTAGAACATTGTTTGGTGGGGCTGTAGGCGAGCGCCAGGACGCTTCGCCACTGCTTGACTGCCCCGCTCCTGGGCCGGCCCGAGTGCCGCCGCGGGTGCGCGGCCGCGGGGCTGCAGAGCCCGACGCGCCTCTGGGGAGCGCCGCGAGGGCCACCTCTGCGGGGGCCCCAGGACACACAAACAAATACACACAATTACAAGGATTCCCTATATTCGTCGTTGTCGTCGTCGAAGTCGTCGGAGGCGTCGTCGGTGTCGTCCTAGTCGTTGTCGTCGGTGTCGTCGTAGTCGGTCTTAACAGGTTTTGCAAACCAAGTTGCGGGTGGGTGGGTGGGATGTTTGCGCGAGCAGTGGAGAAGACAACTTCAAGTTCAGCAAATTAATTCTCCCATAGTTTCTGGGCTCTTGTCTTCCCCCCCACTTCCCATATTTTCCCCTGCTTCCTGGGGAATCGACGATGAATTGTGTCTGTCTGTTTCTTTCCCTCCTGAGCCTCGGAGGGCCCCCGTCGGGGCCCCCGTCGGAGCACCGTCGGGGCACCGGCGGGGCACTGCTCGACCGCCGCCCCGCTCCTGGGCCGGCCCGAGGGCCACTGCGGGAGGAGGAGGAGGAGGAGGAGCTAGGAGGAGGAGGAGGAGGAGGAGGAGGAGGAGGAGGAGGAGGAGGAGGAGGAGGAGGAGGAGGGAGAGGAGGAGGAGGAGGAGGAGGAGGAGGAGGAGTGCGCGGCCGCGGGGCTGCAGAGCCCGCCGCGCCTCTGGGGAGCGCCGCGAGGGCCACCTCCGCAGGGGCCCCCCCGTCGGGGCGCCGGCGGCTCGCAGAGGGGGCGCCCCCCCGCGCGCTCCGCGGGGGCGCGCAAGGGGGGGGGGGGGCAGAGCGGGGGCCCCGAGGAGCGAGGAGAGTCCCTTGCGGAGCTGGGGCTCCGTCGGGCCCGTCCGCCTGCGGGGGCACTTTGGGGACGAAAGGCTAAAAGTGCCCACGACCCCCCCAAAAAAGAATGCTCCCAAATGGCCCACACACACACACACACACACACACACAAACAAACAAAAAAAAACAACTTCCAGCAAAAAGAAAACCTTCCAAAAACCCTCCTCACGAAGAGCCCAGGATTCCTGGAGCCTTCCTTAAAACCAACCTTCCAAAAAAACCTTCGGACACAAAAAAAAACGCTCAAAAAAGATCGTCCCCATATTATTTGTTCCATACGTTTGAAGATTCCCCCTGTGGAGGGACAGGCCCGACTTAAAGCTGGGGGGGGGCAGGGGGCCGGCCACGAGCGCACGCCCAGCGGGTGCCGAGACCTCTGCAGCCCTGCCGCGGAAGGAAGCATCGATCGCCTGAGCGTCCCCCCTCGGGCGCGCCCTGACATGGGCTCATGCTGGAGTAGGAGGAGGAGGAGGAGGAGGAGGAGGAGGAGGAGGAGGAGGAGGAGGAGGAGAGGAGGACGAGGACGAGGAGGAGGAGGAGCAGGTTTGCTTCCTGTCACTAGCTTCTGGGCTCCCATCGTACTGAAGGACCTCTGGAGTCCCGAAACGGTGCGCTGACCGACCGCGCGGTGACCTCGAAATCCCCCGAGACCTCACCGCACGGTCCGTCGACGCACGGTTTTGGGACCTCGGAGGCCCCCGTCGCCCGAGAAGTTCTCGGAGGGACTCGAGCCCCAAAACCGTGCGGTGACCCCGAATCCCCACCGACTCAACGCACGGGGTGGTCACCACACCGTTCGGGGGCCCCCGAGGACCACATCCCATGAATAATTCCGAGCACCCGGAAGAGTGTCGAAACAGTGTCGAAACAGTGTCGGACGAGTGTCTCCCAGGGCCCGATGCGTGAAAACCCTCGGGTTTCGGTACTTTGCTGATGCTCGAAACTCTTTGTGGTGATCAAGGCTAAAGTAGGCTGGAACATCATAAACATCGGCCAGGGATCCGTGAATCTGGCCCGTGGGCGCAAGATCGATGGATCGTTGAAGGCACCCCCGAAAAATGAGGCCGCTGCCGCCCCGTTGGGCGATGGAGCCCGCCAACGTCGCATGGAAACGTGACCTGTCACTAATCCACGGGCCTCAGTCCACATTTGCGCTTACTCGATCCTGTTCCAAATCACCTCCCGCAGAGCCCCGCAGTCCCCCCCAAGCGACAGCGAGGCCGACAAGGGAGGTCGAGTAGAAGATTTGGTCCGCCCAGGACACGGTTGAGCGTGCTCAAGATCCGAACGAAGTAGTTGGATCCTCGCGGATGGGACAAGCGGCAACAGCACGGCGCTAGCAATGGTCGATTCGACAGGGAGACCGGCGCAATCGACAACGGTGGATGCACGCAGGGAGGCGGCACTGCCGGCGTCAACCTGTGGGCGTCGTGATCTCGACGCATGAAGCACGGGCTCATGGATCTGGATCGTGGGTCACGCTTGGAGGCGGCCTGAGCTGGATGAGCTCAGAGGAAATCAATCTCTCAAGAATGGGAGACGAGGGCAAATCCGCTCAAAGTCTGTCACCAGGTCACTTCTGGGGCCGAAATTGACCAATTTTTCGAGCCGCGTCTAGCCGTGGCGCTTTCAGGGGCCCCTTCCTTCCCAGAAATCTATGTCTTGATTGTTTGGATACGGGGGCAACAGAAATCTCAGTCCACTCCCGGGGCCCGGTTTTCATCCCGAGCCGTTTTTTGACGGTCCCGGGACTGGCCCAAGGCCTGAAGAGGCCGAAAACGGCAAAAAACTCCCGTCGCGCTTTTTGTCTCCAAGACGCGAGCATGCCTGAGGGGGGGCCTTCCTCCCCCCTTTCTTTGGGAACAAAAAATCCGCCCTCACAATAAGCACACCGTCAAGCGAAGCCATTGAGCAAACACACCCCCGAAAGGATGGAACAGGGAAAGGCTGTTTAGCAAACTCCCAGGGCGGTTTAGCAAACGCCAATTCACTGGATCGGGGTGGTTTTCCCCCCCTTGATTTGTGCTGGCCAGAGCCAGTGCAGGGCCACCTTCGCCCCCCAGCCCGCTCCAAAAGGCGCGAGGTCCGCCTCCCCCTTTCGGCCACGCGCAGAGGGGGGTGGGGGGAGGGGGGAGGGCTTCTTAGAAGCACCCCTACCTCCCAGAAGGCACGGGCCTGATCTACAGATGTAAGGCCGGCGCCTTCTAAGAAGCAGCCTCCTTCTGAGAAGCCGTCCCCCCTCCCTCCACCCCCTTGTGCGCGCCGCCAAGTCTTACGGCTGGCGCTGCAGAGATTAACAGGGGATATGTCGACCCCTATCCCAGGCTTCGTGGGGTTTCCGAATGGACCAGAAATTTGGGGCCTAACCCTGGGATATACGATGGGGGGGTGTCCATTCTCGATAGGGGTGCGTCCGAATAGCCCCCTTGGGGTGTATCCCAAGGTTTTCCCATTCTTCTGAGCGGCCAGACTTTTCGGGCGAAACTCGGGGATTGGGGGAGAAACATCGCCCGCGACAGATAGCGTGGACCATCGACATCCGACGGGCGCGTGACCCTCGTGAGGCGCTCCCCCCCCCCCCGCGAGCCCCCTTCCTGTGCACGCACGCCGTCCCCCCTGCCGGGCCCTCTTCGACGCAGGCTTCTCCCCGAGGAGGAGGAGGAGGAGGAGGAGGAGGAGGAGGAGGAGGAGAGGAGGAGGAGGGAGGGGAGGGGGAGGAAAGGAAGAGGAGGAGGAGGAGGAGGAGGAGGAGGAGGAGGAGGAGGGGCTGGGTCGCGCTGTCCCCGCCCTCCTGCTGGGTCACCAAATCTCTGTCTGGCTGCCCACACCTGCGCGTGCAACAAGCGGGCCGGCGTCGCCCCATCGCAGGCTAAATTCTTCCTCCCGAGGAGGAGGAGGAGGAGGAGGAGGAGGAGGAGGAGGAGGAGGAGAAGGAGGAAAGGGAGGAGGAAGAGGAGGAGGAGGAGGAGGAGGAGGAGGGGGAAAGGGAGGAGGAGGAAGTCAGCTGCTCCCCCGCCGAGAACTGCGGCAGCAGCAGGGAGCGGGGGAAGTCCGCTGCTCCTCGTGCGGGCCATCCCGCGCCACACTCTGGCCGACACAGCCCACCGCACCCCGCGAGGGCCGAGCGGACGCCCCACCGCAGGTGCCCGGACAGCACGGGCCGGGCCCGCGCGCAGGGGCGAGACACGACCCGACCGGGCCGCATGGCACGCCGCCTCTGCGGCGCCCGCCGTCGTGCCTGCGGCAGCGGGCACGACGGCAGCCGGAGAGGCTGCGGGGGGCCCGTCGTGCGCGTGGGCTTCGCACCGCGGGCCGCGCTCGCGGGAGGGAGAGCTGCAGGCCGCGCAGCCGAGGAGGCCGCTGTGCCCATCGCCCGCGCGGACGTCGCACGGCAAGACGCTTTCCGAGGCAGCGGCGCACAGCGCAGCCCGAAGAGGCTGCGGGGCCCCGTCGTCCGCGGGGCCTTCGCGCCGCGGGCCGGCTCGCCGAGTAGGCGGCACGCAGCGCCGCCGCAGAAGCCGTGGGGCCCACTGCCCGCGCGGACGTCGCACCGCGGGGCGTGCTCCGAGGGCGGGAGCGGCACACGGCGCAGCTGGAGGGGCCGCGGGGCCCCCAGCGCTCCCGAGGACCTTTCGCACCGCGGGCCTCGTCCCGAGAGAGGGCGGCAGGACGGCGCGGCCGAGGAAGCGCGGATTTCCGTACCGCGCGGCCCGTCCTCGGAGAGAGCGTCACGCGGCGAGGCCGAGGAGGCCGCGGGGCCCATCGTGCGCGCGGGCCCCGCACCGCGGGAGAGGAGTCCGAGGGGGGGTCGGCACGCAGCGCGGCCGGAGGAGGCCGGGGGGCCCATGGCTCGCGCGGACTCTGCCCACCGCGGGTCGCGTTCTGCGAGAGCGGCACGCAGCGCAGCTGAGGAGGGGCTGTGGGACCCATGGTCCGTGTGGATTTCGCACCGCGGGCCGTGCCCTAAGAGAGCGGTACACAACGCAGCCGAAGAGGCTGAGGGGCCCATCGTCCGCGTGGACGTCGCACAGCAGGCCGTTTTCTGCGGGAGCGGCGCACGACGCAGCCGAGGAGGCGGCGGGCCCACCGCTCGTGTGGACTTCGCACCGCGGGCTGCTACCTGAGAGAGCGGCACGCAAGCGCCGGTGTGGGGCCCATCGTCCGCTTGGAAATCGTGCCGCGGGTGGGTTTTCTGAGAGAGCGGCACTCCAGGCAGCCGAAGAGGCAGTGGGGCCCCTCGCCCGCGTGGACCTGGCACCACGCAGCAGCCCGACGCCGGAAGCCTGGAGACCACGCGAGGCCCCCACATGGGAGGGCCTCCCGCGTGGGGTTCTGGCATGCTGGAGCTCCCTGTGTGGGAGCAGCTCATGAAGCCGTCCCGACGTCAGAGGCCCGGAGGGCGCCCGAAACCCGAGCGCGAGAGGCGGGCAGCACCCGCCCGCCCCTCCGCGCCCTCGTCACCGAGAGCGGCGGCGCCCTCTTCGACGCCGTGGCTTCGCACCCTGCGGCTGCTGCAAGCTGCCTGCGATCCTCTTGCCGCTGGAACGCTGCAGGCTCCCAGAGGTGCGGAGCCGCGCGGACGGCACGGCGCCTCGAGCAGAAATAAGCGCGGCCAGGCCCTTCCGCACAATCTGGGCACGCACTTCTTGGGCCGGATCGATCCGCAGGGGCCGGGGCCAGAACGGGTCAGAAATTCAAAAAAAAAAAAAAAAAAAAAAAAAAGCATGGACCCCAAACAAAATGTTTCTACAAATACGTGTCGTGCAATCTATAGTGTGCAGTCTATGTGGTGCAACATGTGTATGTATATATATATATATATGTGGTGCAGCATATGTGGTGCAGCATACCTATATACATACTAGAACCTTCGCGCGCGCTTCGCGCGCGCTCAGGTTCTAGCAGGCCCCAAGCCTTGACGAGTTCACTGCTCCACTGAAATCCGCCGACCCTGTCGGCGTGTGCGAGGGGCTTGGCTGTTCGAGTCGTCGTCTCCGTCGGTCGTCGCCTCCGTCGTCCCCTTTCCCTGCAGTTTCCTTCTCAAGCTCGTGAGCGAGAGAAAAATCTAGCAGTGTCGTAATCGAGTCGAAGGGAAGCCCCTTCCCTTTGATCCCTTCCCCGGGGGGGGGGGGGTCCCGGGAAGGGGGGGGGGGTCCCGGGAAGGGTGGGGGGGCAGATTCGTTTTTCGTCGGGCGGCCCAGAACCCTCGACAACACTCCAAATGAGGTCCGAATGCCCAACATGGCCCCCGAGACGGCCCAAGAGGGCCCCGAGTCGCCCAAAGATCGGCCGAAAACGCCCAAGATAGCCCCAAGACCGTCCAAGAAGCCTCCAAGACGTCCCAGGCCCCCTCCAAGAGACCCCCAGGAAGCCCCAAGAGGCCCCCACGAGGCTTCCAAGCGGCCCCTCAGAGCTTCCCAAGAGGCCCACAAACTACCCCCAAGAAGCCCCCAAGAGCGCTCGTCGTCGTCGTCGTCGTCGTCGCCATTCAGGGTCGGCGGCACCGGCCGTAAGGCCTTCGCAATAGTGGACCACAGTGCACGCATGTCAATCCGCACCCCGGAAGGCTTTCGGGGAAGATGAATCCATAGGGGGGCGGAGGCCGGATGAATCGGGCTCCCAGAAGGCCTTCTGGGAACATGAGTTTTGGGGGCGTCTTGGGGAGCCTGTTGGCGAGTGCCGTCGTCGCCGTCGTAACGTCGTCGTCGCCTCTTGGGCCGCGCCGTCGTCGTCGTCATCGTCGTCCTCATCTTCGTCGTTTCGTCGTCTTGGTCGTCGGTTCAAGAGGGAACTTGGGGCAACTCTGTGCGAAACGATCTGCGGGGGGCCGCGAGAAGGCGATCAGTCGTGTTCCCAATCACAACTTCCCAGACAGCTCTCCGGTTGCGTTATGGTAATTCGGAGCCTCCGGAGGCTCTCGGGCCCATGATGAACCATGTCCCCAGAAAGCTTTCTGGGGGCATGATTTGTTGGGGTGTGTTGGGGGGCCTCTTGGGCGTTCCCTGGGGGCCCCTTGGGGGCCTCCGGGAACTCTCGGGCCCATGATGAACCATGTCCCTGGAAGGCTTTCTGGGGACATGATTTCTCAGGGTATGTTGGGCGGGGCCTCTTGGGCGTTCCCTGGGAGCCCCTTGGGGGTCTCTTGGGGCTTCCCGGGGACCTCTTGGGCGCCTCACGGGGCTTCGTGGGAGCCTCTTGGTGGCCTCCACGGGCCTACTGGGGGCCTCCAGGGCCAGAGACCTCGAAATATCGGTTGGCGGTCCCCCTTCTGGGCCCCCCCTTGGGGAGCTCTTGGAGCACACGTGGGTTGTCTGGGGAGCCTCCTGGGCCGTCTTGGGGCCCTCTTCGGGGCCTCGTGGGCCGTCTTGGACAGATCTGAAGGGCCTCCGAAGCCGTGAGGGAGCGCTGGGAAGCGGGGAAAGCGATCCTTCAAAAAACCCTTGAACAATGATAATTCAGCCTCCCAGGGCCCCCTTGGGGAGCCTCTTGAGTCCGTCCTGGAGCGTGGTTGGAGTCCTCGTCGGCTGTCTTGAGGGCATCTTGGGCGTCTTCGGGGCCTCTTGGGACTGTCTTGTGCCCTCTCGGGACCCCCATTAGCCTGTCGTGGCCTGCTTCGGGGCGGGCCCTGCCCGCCTCGGGACCCCTCTGGACCCCCATCTTGGGGCACTCTTGGAGCACACGTGGGTTGTCTGGGGATCCTCCTGGGCCGTCTTGGGGCCCTCTCCAGGGCCTCTTGGGCTGTCTTGGAGCGATCTGAAGAGCCTCCGAAGCCGTGAGGGAGCGCTGGGAAGCGGGGAAAGCGAGAACGCCTAAATCCTTCAAAAAGTCTTGTAAAAAAATTCAGCCTCCCAGGGTCCTTTTGGGGAGCCACTTGAGTCTGTCCTGGAGAGTGTTGGAGTCCTCGTCGGCTGTCTTGAAGGCATCTTGGGCGTCTTCGGGGCCTCTTAGGACCGTCTTGAGCCCTCTTGGGACTTCCCTAACCTGTCGTGGCCTGTTCCAGGGCGGGCCTGGGCCGCCTCGTGACCCCTCTGGGCCCCCTCTTGGGGAGCTCTTGGGGCACACTTTGGTGCTCTGGGGAGCCTCCTGGGCCGTCTTGGGGCCCTCTTCGGGGCCTCGTGGGCCGTCTTGGACAAATCTGAAGTGCCTCCGAAGCCGTGAGGGAGCGCTGAGAAGCGGGGAAACGAGAACGCCAAAATCCTTCACCAAAACTCTTGTAAAATGAATGAATGTTGCGTCCCAGGGCCCTCTCGGGGAGCCTTTTGAATCCGTCCTGGAGCGTGTTGGAGTCTTCGTCGGCTGTTTTGAGGGCATCTTGGGCGTTTTCGGTGCCTCTTGGGACCGTTTTGGGCCCTCTCGGGACCCCCATTAACATGTCGTGGCCTGTTTCTGGGCGGGCCCAGGCCGCCTCGGGAGCTCTGGAAGCCCCCCACAACCCCCGAGCACCCATGGCAGGAATATACCTACATACATACATGCATGCATGCATACATACATACATACAAACATTCATACATATCTATATATATGTATGTATGTATGTATGTATACATATGTATACATATGTATGCATACATACATATACATATGCATATGCGTATACATATGCATCTACAAATTCATACACAGATACATGTACACATACATGCATATATGTACATACGCAAATACCTATGCATATACCTATACATGTGCATATGCATCTACATGTACATACATATACATATACATATACATGTACATATACATACAGATACACATACACAAATACATATACAAATACCCAAACATCTACATATACACCTACATATACATACACATCAATGTACGTATATGCACACATACACACAAACACACGTTAATACAAATTTGTATATACATATATATTATGTGTATATATATGTGTGTACATGCAGTCGATGGTGTGCAGTATGGGTGGTGCATCCTGTAATGTCGAACCGACGCAATGCAATACATGGTGTGCCATAGGCGTGGTCAATTTATCCGGAACCGTATGTGTGGTACAACATGTGTTGCGCAGTATATTTGGAGCTATATACATTTATACACATGTATACAAATATGTGTAAGTATGATCTATGTTGTGCAACCTTTCTTATGCAACATGTTGCGTGCCAGCTGTTGTGCTATGTACGCGGTGACCTAAATATGGTGCAACATACGTTGTACAAATGATGTGGTGCAATATGTGTGGTGCCATATGCGTTGTGCAACCTATGTGGCGCAAAATACGTGGTACAACCTATATGGTGCAATCTGCGGTGCACTTTGCGTTGTGCCATCTAGGTTGTGCAATACATGCGGTGCACATCACGCGGTGCAATATATGTGGTGCAGTCCTATACTGTGCGACCGACGTGCTGCAATCCATGTGGTGTGAGCTATGTGGTGCTACCCACGCGGAACAATATATGTGGCGCAACCTATGGTGCGCAATGAATTTAAACAAACGAATTGACACATCCCATGACATTGCAAACATCCAACCCACCAACCCGCAACTTGGTTTGCAAAACCCATGCGGTGGCGATTGCGATGAGTGCTTGGCGTTAGCTGGTCCATCTCTGCAGCCGCGCCAACCCAAGCGCAAGCGCGCAACGGCCAGCTAGTTTGGCGCGACCGACGCGGCTGCGGTGGCGCTGACTGCTGGGCACATCCCCGCTGACATTTCTTTGCGAGTCGGCGACTTGGTCGGGCGCGGTACCATGGCAACGTCGACAACGGTATACACGATGATGATGATGATGATGATGATGATGATGATGATGATGATGATGATGATGATGATGATAGTAACGATGCTGGTGACCATGTTGACAACGACGACGGCGCGGCCAGTGTGGGCGCCGATGCTGACCACGCCGTCGTCCTCGCGTCGGTGATGAAGGTTTTGGAAAGACTTCGACATTCGCGCGCGGCCGACGCGCGAGAGTGGGGCGCATGGTTTCATTTAACACGGATCGTGCCCCCCCCCCCCAGCACGCGCGCAAAGGCGTGCGATTGATGTCGGCATGCGGCGCCAGAGGCCCGTTTGGCAGAATTCAATGAACATATGGAAGAACCTATGGTTTTTCAAGAATGCGCAAGAGCGCGAGCGCACGTTTGTTTGAAAACTGATGTTGCGAAGTCATGTGTTTTTGTATGTGTTTTAGACACCCTGTTTTGAAATCGCTACGAAACCGAAGGTTGTTTTACCGATTTCGGCATGCGCGCGCGACGACGCGCGCGCGCGCACCTCGTCACATGTTTTGCAAAAGATTGTCGCGACTGCACGCGCGCAAGGGCGGTCGAACGATTTCTACGCGCGCGCGCGAAGCCCGTTTGGTAGCAATGTTATGAAAATGTTGGAAAACCCATGGTGTTCTAAAGAAGTCGCAAGAACGCGCGCGCATTTATTGATTTGAAAACCCGTGTTGCGAAACCATGCGTTTTTGTTTAATGTTGTTTGGACACTCGGTTCTGGAATCCTTACGAAGGATTTCGGCATGCGCGCGCAACGACGCGCGCGTGTGCACTTCGTCATTTTTCTCCAAGGGATTATTGAAAACTTGCGCCTTTTGATTAACAAATGCGCGCGCATGGTACTTTTTGCAGAGGGTGGCGGGGGGGGGCGATACCGGCTGGGCTGGGGTGGTACAAATTCAGATTCAGGACGGACGATGGGGCAGAGTCATGTTTTCACTGCAAAACGAACAGGGGAATCGATAATCCCGGGGGGGGAGGGAGGAGGGAGGAGGGACGAATCTATTCTCCGAGGGAGGAGGGAGGAGAGAGGAGGGAGGAGGGAGGAGGAGGGAGGAGGGAGGAGGGAGGAGGGAGGAGGGCCTCCCTCTAAAAAGAGTCGATCCTCTTTTTAGAGGGGCGAATGTATGGGGCGACGAGAAGGGCGGCGACGAGGCGGCGACGGGGCGGCAACGGTGGCCACGTAGCCGCCAGACCGGCAGACAGGCCCGGACGACGGGCGGCGACGAGGCGGCAACGGGGCGGCCACGGCGGCCACCTAGCCGCCAGACCGGCAGACAAGGCCCAGACGACGGGTGGCGACGAGGCGGCGACGGGGATGCGACGGCTGCCACGTAGCCGCAAGACCGAAGACGCGGCCCCACAGAAGAAGCCCCAAGTGCAAGTACTGCTTGGGGGACCATGGGAGCCTCGCTCATGTCGCCAGCAGGTCTGAGTTCATCTGACTCTGGGGCACCCCGCCGCGTCCTGTGGTGGAAGACACGATGCCGCGGTTCTGGTCGACCTCCCGCTCCCATTCCCGAAAGACCAGCCCGTTGTCGCGACAGCTCGCGCGGGGAGCGCCGTACTAGGACTGCCCGCCCACCACCTCTTCCTTTCTTACCTCCCCCTGCCCCCCTCGTCCTCTGCATCCCCCCATCCCTCCCCCCGTCCCCACCTTTCCCTTTTTTCCAGCCACGGGGAGAAGGAGGGAGGAAAGGGCGTGCGAAGAATAGATCAGCAGGCTGATCAGCTGTGGAGTATTCCCCCTAACGCGATATCAAAGCCAGCTGCACAGTCGGAAGACAAATTCATTTTGCTGCGCCACAACCACATGCATGTTGCGACCAAACTGCATACATGCTGTTACGCCCAACCCCCCACCCCCCATAAAATCCCAATTCTACGACCCCATGCGGGGGGGGTCCCTCATGCGGGGGGTCCCCTTTGGGTTATCCACTCTTGTAAAATAATGTGATTCAGGACCGTGGGTGGAGCCTAGTTTGGGGCGGCTCGCTTGGGACTCCTCGGAATCTGTTTGGTCTGGCCCCTGGCTCGGCTTGGACTGGCCTGGGTTGGCCTGACTGGGCCAGGTGCCCCGCCTGAGACATCCTCAAAACTTGCCTGGTTGGAGCCCTGATGTGTGCCCTGGTTTAGCGTGGTGTGGGGTGGGCTTCCGCTGAGATGTCCTGACACTTCGCCTGGTTCGGAGCCGGTTCCGCATGAGGCGTCCTCACAGTTTGCCTGAGTTGGCTTGGTTTCGGCGTGGTTCCCCATGATGGGTTCTCACAATTTAGCTGAGTTGGCACTGTTTCGGCGCAGTTTCGCCTGAAGCGTCCTCACAAGTTGCCTGGTTTGGCTTGGTTTCGGCGCGGTTTTACCTGAGGCGTCCTGGCAACTTGCTTCGCTTCGGCGCAGTTTCGCTTGAGACATCCTCACGATTTCAATAACTTGCCCCTGCCTTGGGCGCGGTGTCACCTGAGACGTCCTCACGATTTCCCTGGTTTGGCCTGGTCTGGGCGTGGTGACTTCCCTGGATTGGCCTGGTGTGGGCGCGGTTTCGCCTGAGACGTCCTTACGATTTACCTGGGTTGCCCGCGGTCCCGCTTGAAACGTCCTCACATGCTTCTCGATGTGCTATGATTCGGGGTGAGCGCAGAGCCGCTCAGTAGACAATGGGTGCACGCTATGGGTTTAGGCTATGTGATGTAAGCTACGTAACGCCACGTATGCAGTGCAACCGATGTGGCGCAAGCGAGGTGGCGAAGGCTATGCGTAGTAATATATGCGGTGGGAGCTATGCGGAACAAACCCACATCACCGCGCTCTCGATCTCAAGCGACCAGCTACAAGGCGGCGCTGGCCCGTGGACCAGCGGCAGGAGAAGCCTCTCCCGAGGCTACAGATAGTGGAGCTGATAATGCTGATGGTGGCGATGCTGATGATTAGCTGCCGTAGCCGTTGATCGAAGAAACGATGTTGATGATGATGATGATGATGATGATGATGATGATGATGATGATGATGATGATGATGATGATGATGATGATGATGATGATGATGATGATGATGATGTTGGCACGGGTGATGATGATAATGATGACGACGACGACGGTGTTGCCGATGGTGATGGTCATGGTGATGGCGATGGTGATGGCGATGGTGATGGTGATGGTGATGCTCATGGTGATGGTGATGGTGATGGTGTGGTGATGGTGATGGTGATGAGGATGAGGATGAGGATGAGGATGGGCGGCGATAATGGTGATGATGAGCTGGCGTGAAAACGGCCAATTAAACGTTGATGGGATCGATGGGTATGGCGATGACGATGCAGACAGACGACCGCGTTACAAATCTATGATCTCCCCCTGAGGAGGAGAAGCAACATCGTCGTCGACGGGGTCTTCCCCGTCGTCGCCTCCCTCTGGGTGTGGCGTGGTGTTGTGATGCTTCAGGGAGCCAGAGCGGACGGTGACTTCGTCGTCGTCGTCGTCGTCGTCGCCGCCGCCGTCGCCGCCGTCGCCGTCGCCGTCGTCGCCGCCGCCGCCGTCGCCGCCGCCGCCGTCGTGGTCGTCGTGGTCGGCGTCGCCCTCGTGGTCGTCGTGGTCGTCGTGATCGTCGTCGTCGTGGTCGTCGTCGTCATCGTCGTCGTCGTCGCCACCGTCGTCGCCGTCGTCGCCGTCGTCATCGCCGTCGCGGTCGCCATCGCTGTCTCCGTCGCCGTCGCCGTCGTCGTAGCTGTCGCCGTCGCCGTGGCCGTGGCCGTGGCCGTCGCCGCCGCCGCCACCGCCGCCGCCGCCTCAGCCGTCGTCGTCGTCGTCGTCGTCGTCGTCGTCGTCGTCGTCGTCGCCATCGTTGTCGTCGCCATCGTTGTCGTCGCCGTCGTCGTCGTCCTCGTCGCCGTCGCCGTCGCTGTCGCCGTCGCCGTCGCCGTCGCCGTCGTCGCCGTCGCCGTCGCCGTCGTCGTCGTCGTCGTCGTCGTCGTCGCCGTAGTCGTCGTCGTCGTCATCGTCGTCGTCGTCATCGTCGTCCCCACCCATCCCATCTGGGGGAGGGGGCCCGAGGGACCCTGAGACCCATCCCAGCTTGGGGAGGGGGAGCCCGTGGGCCCGGAGCCCGGGATCATGTAGTCCAGCGCCACGCCTTGAAATGGCTCGGTCTGGCACAGCTGCGGGTGGCCTGACCATCCTCCCGGCATAGATCTACGAGGACACCAAGAAGTTCAAACCATCGAAGCTCCGCGCGGACTTCCTGGCTCGGCGCGGGGCCCAGGCTCCCTGGCGCGCGGATCGCGCCAAGGGCGGCGCCAGAGGCGCCGCCCGGGGCGCACGCCGCCGATCCAAGAGATCCGCTCGGAGCTCCACAAGTGCACGCTTCTGTAGTTGGTTCGTCTCGGGTTCACGACGCAAGGATTCTCGTGCGGCGTCCTCTGAGACCGCCGAGTGCCGTGGAGCCCGCCCCTATTCGTGGGGGGTCGAAGAGCGGTATGGAAGAAGCTGCTCCGCCGTCGGGGACGCCTGTCCTAGGGCGGCTGGAGAGTTTGTGCCCCTGCGGTGCCACAGAGGGGCACAAACTTTCGAGCCGCCCGGAAGGCAGGCGTCCCCGACGGCGGAACGGCGTATGTCACACCGTTCTCTTCGCCCGCCGACCCGTGCGCGGCTGGCCCCTCGCCCCCGCGGGCACCATCTCGGAGAACTGGCCGATGACCAGGGGCACGGACTGCACCCGCTTGATCTCTTCCTGCCGACGCCGACGCCAACCGACCGACGGGCCTCTGAGGCGGCCAAGAGACCACCGAGAAGGCGCAAGGAGGCCCTGGAAGGCCTCGTGAGACGCTCCAGAGGGGGAAAGCGGAGGTGTTCGAAGGCCAACGATACCCCTAGATACCGCCAAGAAGCAGGCCCGGAGGGACCCGCAAGAGGCCCCCAGATGCCCCCAAGAGGCTACAAGAAACATCAAACATGCCTCACGAGGCCTCCTAGAAGCCTGGAGAGACTCTCAAGAGACATCCAGAAGCTAGATACCCCTGGGGTTCACCCTGAAGCCCGCAAAAACACAAAAAACATTAAAAAGGCCTCATCGTCGTCGTCATGCTCGTCTCCTCTCCTCCTCTTCTCCTTCTCGTCATCGTCGTCTTCCACCTTCATCATAGGATGCTTCCTCATGCTCCACACATCCGCTTTCACTCTGCAAATTCCGCCTCCACCTCCTCATCATCCTCCTCTTTCTGCCCTTCCCTTCCTACTCCTCTTCCTCTTCCTACTCCTCTTCCTCCTGCTCCTCCTCCCCCTCCTTCTCCATCCTCCTCATCCTGTTCATCCCCCTGGTGGCTCACATGGCGGTCCAAGAGAGCCCCGACTCGCACTGGTATTCCCCACAACCGCCCGAAAGGGCTTGAAGACGCGAGGCATTCTCATAGTCCACACTGAGCCCCCCGCAGAACACCCCAAAAGACTTGCCAAAGACCTCATCGTTGTCGTCACGTTCGTCCAAAGAAATACGGTCCCGACAAGGCGCCTGTCAAGGAGCCCTTGGGCCACAATGTCGGGGATGGACAGACCCACCTTTAGTAAAACGTGGTTTAGTGAAAACGACCTGAGGCCCAAACCTGGCTGAAAAATAACGGCCACGGCGCCCTCTCGAGAACCGAAAACGGACAATTCACTAATCGACGTGTCACTGTTGGGGGTTCTGTCCACTCCCGACAATTGACCCCAGAGACCGCCAAAACACCCCAAGGCCCCTCCCCAACCCCAGACCGCCCCCGAAACACTCCCCAACAGGCTCCCTCCTCTTTGGGGGGCTCGGCGGAACGGCGCAGGCCTCTTGAATACGGAATGCTCGCATCGTTGGGGCCCCTTTGGAGGTCCTCTTGGGCCCCTCACGGAAGGTCGAGGGGGCTTGCTTTGACCGTCTTGAGGCCATCTTGAGACGTCGTGGGGCCCTCTTGGAACATACACCTTGGAGGGCGCTGGGGGAGTTGAGAGGCCCCCAGAGCCGAGGGAGAGTCCCGAGGGGGCCTCCAGGAAAGCCCCGGGAGGGTGGCGTCACCAGCCCGACTCCGGGTGGTGGTCTGCGGCCCTCTGAGGCCAGGTGTTAGGTATATGAGACATGTGTGTCCCTCCCCCTTCTCCTCCTCCTCCTCCTCCTCCTCCTCCTCCTCCTCCTCCTCCTCCTCCTCCTCCTCCTGCTCCTGCTCCTGCTCCTGCACCTCCTCCTCCTTCATCTCATCATCATCATCATCATCATCATCATCATCATCATCATCATCATCATCATCATCATCATCATCATCATCATCATCATCAGCATCATCATCATCATCATCATCATCATCATCATCATCATCATCATCATCATCATCATCATTATCATCATCATCATCATCAGCAGCAGCAGCAGCAGCATCAGCAGCATCACCGTCATAATAATAATAATGATAAAAATATTAATGATAATAATAACAAGAATAAGAATAATAATAATAATGATCATCATCCTCATCATCAGCATCATCATCATCATCATCATCATCATCATAATCATCATCGTCATCATCATCATCAGCAGCAGCAGCATCGTCATAATAATCATCAGCATCATCATCATCATCATCATATCATCATCATCATCAGCATCAGCATCAGCATCATCATCATCATCAGTAGCAGCGGCAGCATCAGCAGCATCAGCAGCAGCAGATTCATCCTCATCATCACCATCATCCTCATAATCCTCATCATCCTCAGCATCATGATCATCTTCTTCATTAGCATCATCATCAGCATCATCATCAACATCATCATCCTCATCGGCATCAGCATCGTCATCATCACCATCATCATCGTCGTCACCATCATCATCATCATCATCATCATGATCCACAACAAAATAATAATCATCAACGGCAGCAGCGTGATCACATCAACATTATTATCACCACCACAACCATCATCGTCATCATGATCATCATCAGCAGCATCATCAGCATCGCCGTCATCATCACCATTATCATAATCGTAATCATATCCATAGTCATATGCATGATCATCAGCATCATCATGATCAGTATCAGTATCAGTATCATCATCATCAGCATCAGCGTCATCATCAGCATCATCATCATCATCAGCATTATCATCCTGCAAGTAATGATATTCCTCCTCTCTGTTCACCTCCTCCCCCTGCACCTCCCCATCCCACCTCTCCCCCCCCCCCGCACGAGCGTCCTGGGCGCGTATCATCTCGCGTTTCAGGTTCTTCATCTCGTCCTTGATGTACTCCTGCGGCCGGGCGCGTCGGGAAACCGACGGCACGAAGTGAGCGCGGGGAGCAGTAAGTCCCCACTGACTCCTCAGGTCGCGACTGCGTCCCTCTCCCTTCGCCTCACACTCCTCCTCCTCTTCCGCCCCTGCTCCTTATGAATACATCCTCGCCGTCGCACCCCCAGACGTGTTGGCAGGGCGAGCCAGGCGTTTCGCCTGAGACTTGCTCTCCCTTGTATGATCCTGAAGCTTGAAATTTGCGACAACTTCACGGAGGGAGGGGGCCGTTTTCAAAACGCAGCTCTCACCTTAGCGCCGCACACCTTGTTCTTTTTGAAGTTCGCAGCAGCTCCACGGATGGCTCTCGCCGTACCGTCGGGGCGTTGACCTAAGGAACCCAAAATAAGGAACGAGGCCCCTTTTCTCCAGAAGTTCAACTTCGACTTCCCATCGAAAACCTTAGGAAAATCTGAGGCAAACTGTGAAACACTCAGGGAACACCGAGCCCCTCCCCAACGAACAGGGTTCCTTCTTCAGCGCCCCGACTGTAGCGCCGCACCTTGTTCTTAAAAGTTTGCGGCAGTTTCACGGATAGAGGGCGGGTGGTTTTCTAACTGCAGCTCCCGCCTCAGCGCCGCGCACATTCGTCTTCAAAGTTTGCAGCAGCTTCACAGATGGACGGATGGTCATTTTTCAAATGCGGCGATCGCCGCAGTGAAGTTCAATTTCTTCTGGAAAGTGTGCAACACTTTCGGCGATGTAAGGCGAATCCTTTTCCATACTAGCCAGCGTGGACCCCGAACAGTGTGTTTCTAGCAAAAATATGGTATGCAATATATGCGGTGCAAACTATGTTGTGCAGTCTATGTTGTGCAATATAGGTTTACACCATATACGTGGTGCAATATAGGTTGTGCACTTTACGTGGTGCAACGTATGTTGTGCAATCCATGTGGTGCCACATATGCGGCTGAAAAGATGTTATGCAACATAGATGGTGAAGTCGAAGTTGTGCACTCCATGTGGTGCATTATAGGCGGTGCAATCGATGTGGTACAAGCTATGTGGCGCATGGTGCAGTCTATGCGGTGCAATCTTTGTGGTGCAATCTATGCGGGGTAATCTATGTTGTGCAATCTACGGCGGCGACGAGGCTGCGACAGGGCGTCGACGGCGACAACACAAGACCGTCACACCGGTCCAGACGACAATTGGCGACGAGGTGCGAGAGAGCGCCGACGGCGACAACATGGCCGCCCGGGCGGCGACGAGGCGGCGACGGGGGCGGCGACGGCGACAACATAGACGCCAGACCGCCAGACCAGCCCAGATGACAGGCGGCGGGCGACGGGGCAGCGACGGCGACAACATAGCCGCCAGACCGCCAGACCAGCCCAGATGACAGGCGGCGAAGAGGCGGCGACGGGGAGGCGACGGCGACAACATAGCCGCCAGACCGCCACACCAGACCAGTTCCTGAGAGAAGAGGCAGGAACCCGCAAGTGCAGGTACTCTGTGGGGAAGACTGACGTCTCGCATTAACGCCGCACGCATTCGTCCCAAAAGCTTACAACAGTGACAAGGGCTGTGGGCGGCTCACGTTCAAAGAGGAACTTTCGTTTCAGGTTTCTGCGAGTTGTCATATCAAAACCCTGAACATGTGCAGCGGCTACACGGATGAGCGTCTCCACGAATGTGGACCGAAGTCGTGCACAGACGCAACAGCTGCATGGATGGAGGGCGGCTCCTGCTCAAAATTGGACTCTCGTTTTTGCACTTTCCTCGGCACTCCTGGCCATAAGTGGAATTTTGGTCAAGAGATACACAGATGGGTTTAAGTCGGGCCTGTCCCCCTACAGGGGGATTTTCGACGAAAAATAAAAAATACCCCAGAAATAATGAAAAAATAATCCAAAAATAGTCCGGGGACTATTATTATTGTTTGACCATTTTGGGGCATTGGGTTTTTTTGTTTTTCGTCGAAAATCCCCCTGTAGGGGGACAGCCCCGACCTAAAGATAGGTCGATCCTTTCCGACAACGCGGATCTGGCTGGACACCTCTGAAACTACATTACCATGCCGTCGGGCGTTCCTTATTACTCGCAGGAAGGATAAAAGGCCATTCCTTCCTTTTCCAAATGGAGGTCTCGCCTGAAAGGCAAGCCCAGCGGGAGCTTGTCTTTCAAAGGTGCACTTCTTAAAATGAAAAAGAAGGCTTGCCGGGACTTGTGAAGAAGCTTGAGACGTGAGGGCGTATTAGAACGTCAGTGTCCTCCTCTTGCCTCTCCAACTCCTCCTCATGTTCCTCTTCCTACCCCTACTCATCATCATCATCATCATCATCATCATCATCATCATCATCATCATCATCATCATCATCATCATCATCATCATCATCATCATCATCATCCTCATCCTCATCCTCATCCTCATCATCATCACAAGCATCATCACAAGCATCATCATCACAATCATTATCATCATCACCGTCATCATCATCATCATCATCACCATCATCATCATCATCATCATCAGCAGCACCACCACCATCATCATCATCATCATCATCATCATCATCCGCTTCCTTCTCCTCCCTGCTCCCTCCTCCATCCTCTTCATGTTCCTCCCTGCTTACCCGTAAATAATCCCTGCATCATCCCTCCAGCCTGCCTTTTCCCCCTTCCCTCATCCCTCCCGTGTCCTTCGTTCTCCCTCCTGCATTCTCCCTCCATATACGTCGCCCCCTCCTTCTCCTCCCCAATATCAAATTAATCCTCCCCCGACTGCTGCTACTACTATTACGAACTACTACTTCTACTTCTACTTCTACCGATACGATCACCCTCCAGGTGATAAGAAGGTTGGGGTGGAATGAGGAGGCGGTCGATTTGCGATGGCTCTGGGTTCTTTGGTGCTTTCTTCCACTTTGTATTGTCGCGCATAGATTCCCATCTATCTATCGACCTATCTATTCTTTTCGATTTCGGACAACCGTATATCTCTATCTATCGGTCAGTCAATCAGTCTATCAATCAATCAATAGTTCGACCTATCTGT